>CM053513.1:52403834-52540989 GCA_028627145.1 Eidolon dupreanum
AGGGAAGGTACGGAGGGACACACAAAAGCTTAAAAATTGAGATGTTTATAAAATCAGGTTTCTGATCCTATTTTTAAGGGTCTAGTCATAAATTGGATTAACTAATAATATAAAATAAGGGACATCCAAGTCCTAGCTCCTTTTCCCTACTTCGAATTTGTTTTCTTTGTTCTTTGTGGCCATACAATGCAATAATAGTTGCCATCTTGGATCTCTATGCAAGTTATTAGTTCTTTCAATTAAAAGAAGTTGACTTTTGTGCTTGCTTTAGCAACACATATACTAAAATTAGAATGATACCAAGAAGATCAGCATGACCCCTGCACAAGGATGACAAGCAAATTTATAAAGTGTTTCATATTTTTATATAATGTATTATAATTAGTAATATGCAGAATGTTAACTGTAGTTAATAATACTGTATTGTATATTTGAAAGAGCTAGGAAAGTAGCTCTTGATAGTTATCACAAGAACAAATTGTAACTATGTGTGGTTACATATGTTAACTGGACTTATGATGATCATTTTGCAATAGAGTCATGAGCCACATAAGATTTTGGTCAAGGATGGGTCAAATATACAATGAATGATAGTCCTATAAGAATATAATAGAGCTGAAAAATTCCAACTGCCTGGTGATATCATAGGCATCTTAACATCTTAGTATAAGATGTTACTCATGTGTTTGTGATGATGCTGGTATAAACAAACCTACTGCGATGCCAGACGTATGAAAGGATAGCACAGAGTATGATACTTGATAATGATATTAATGACTATGTCACTGGTTTATATATTTACTATGTTATACCTTTTATTATTATTTAGAGCATACTCTTTATACTTATAAAACAAAAGTTTGCTGTAAAACTGTATGCTGAGCTATGCTGGCAATAGCCTCACATCTCATGTTCACCAGGTCTCTTAATTGCATCATCTTCTCTTGTGATTGATTTAATCTTGTGTTTTGTACAGTAACATGCTGTGCAGGCTTGTAGCCTAGGAGCAATAGGTCGTACCACGTAGCCTAGGTGTGTAGTAGGCTATAACATCTAGGTTTGTGGAAGTGCAATTCATGATGTGTGCACGAGGAAATTGCCTAATGATACATTTCTCAGACTGTAGCCCCATTCTTAAGTGGCAAATAGCCGTATAAACAAATACAGAATCATTACATTGTACACCTGAAACTAAGATAACATTATGTCAATTTTACTTCATTTTAGAAAAATAGAAAAAAAATTGACTTTCTCTTCTTTTTCCATTTCAAATGGCATTCTCTCTTGGGGAACACCAAAGTTTCTATTTTATATTGGAAGGATACCTTCAGTTCTTGGTTTGTTTATAGACTCGAAGTAACAGAGCCTCCCTCTCTTTTTCATATATGACTGACTGGTTACCACTGTCTAGAGTGCACTGTAATGAGAAGGCATCTGGGGGTGTATCTAGGTTCTACAAGAAAGAGAACTATGATCAATTAATAATGTCTGATGTAAGCTTGAAAAGCAGTAGTACTCGCCATGAATATGTCATTTCTCTCTTAATCCCATAAATGGTAAAGTATTTGTTTTGATCTTATTTTTATTTCTACTCAGGTTATCAGCATTGGGAATTTCAGTGGTCTGTTTTTTTATTCATCCTTTAAATAGTGATGTGGTGATGGGGAACATATTTAAGTATATATTAAAATATTTTTCTCCTTATTGAATTAAAACCTCCTTAAGAAAGAGAAGATTCTCTCCAAAAAATACTGAGGCAGTAAACATGAAACAAAAACAAGCAAATATATCAAAGAAATTTTTTTTAAATGATTCATCCCATTAAGTCATTTTGATTCCTTGGCAAATAAATTTGAAAATATTGAAACTTAAAGTATAAAATATAGATTGACATTCCTGATTCATTTCAACATATACACAGTTTTCTATTATTGTCTGTTCTCTGATGTTTTGAACAATTTAATTTCAAATGAATCAAGCAACAGGATATTTAATGTTTCCTCAGGAAATTAACTGCACATTTACAAAATTGTTATTTTTAAAGTTCCCCTACATGTGCTCGCCTGGTGACTACTTTAAACTTTGTATTCATGACTATTGTACTTTATTCAGTTACCCTATTTTCTTCACATTTAAACTCTTCAATTTTAAGAGAAATATTTCTTTATTTTTAACCAAATTATGATTAAGAGTAGCATCACCAGTGAGACATATAGGAGTGTTTTTGCTTAATAGTTTCTGAAGTTCAGTTTAGCTTTAAACTTCTAAAAGCTTAAAAGCTTAGATTTAGATGGAAGAATTTGGATTGAAGTCCTTACATTGTTGTCTAATAACATCAAATATTTAGTTTTTTTTGCAGTATACTCTGGGGAGCTTTGAGGCCTCTGGGGTCAATTCTAGTAGTCCCCCAAAACTGACTGATGCATTTGTACATTCACTTGTTCCTCTATTCATTTACATTTATTCAACTAGCCTTTGAGTATTCAGTATATGCTAGTTAGTGGGCAGGTTCCAGGAAGCCCTTATCCTTAATGAGTTATAATGTAGAAGACTGTAAATTAATAAGCATATGGCTTATATGTGATAAAGGTTATATCCAGAGTGATATGGATATTTACAGAAGGGGAGCATTTAGATTGGGGATGGCAGTGGCACCACGGAAGCTTTTGTAGAGAAGCTAAATGATGAATAGAATTTAACCATGATGTCCTGGCAGTGAGAAGAACCATGTGTGGAAACCCAAGGCCCTTTCAAGGTACTTGAGAAATTTGATTGCTTGCTGAATATAGATTTAGGCTCCTGGAATTGACTTACAGCTAAAACAGTCTCCACTCGATCCTCTGTAGTTATTGGAGCTACAGTGCTAATTCCCTTCTAGGCACCACGGTTTGATTCATTCTTCAAGTGAAAAGGTTGTGTGGTTGAGAGTGAGGGATAAAGTAAACTGTTATTTACTCATCATTTTTCTTTAGTTAACAGTTACCTTACAACCAGCTACTAAGATTTAATTCTTTAAATGTTTCATATATATATATATATATATATATATATATATATATATATATATATATTTTTGTAAAGGTACATTGTCTTAGTCTGCTCTAGCTACCATAACAAAATGCCATAGATCGTGGGGGGGAGGTGGGCTTAAACAACAGACATTTATTTTTTCACAGTCTGGAGACTGGAAGTCTGAGGTCAAGATGCCAACATGGTCAGGACCTGGTGAGGCTCTCTTCCTGGCTTGCAGAATGGCCACCTTTTCACGTGTGCTGATATGGCCTTTCCTTGGTGCCTGCTTGGGGAGAAGGGGTAGAGTGGAGAAGGAAAAAGAGAGACCAAGCCTGAAGTTTTTTAAATATTTAGAATATTAAATTATAAATCGGTAAACAATTGTTGTTATTAAAGAAATGTTCTGGGAAATAATAAAAATAAATCTATAACTTCATACCACGACCAGGTCGTTTAGTGAATGTTGTAGGGCAAAGCTCTTTTATGTTCTCTGCTTTAACAAAAAATGTCCAATCTGCAGGAATATACTTTCGTGTCTTCCAGTGGCATGGAACTTAGTATTTAAAAAGTGAGAAAAGAATCTCAAATAATTTGCCTTTGAGGATTTTCTTCCCTAGGGAGAATACATACACAATGTAAATATATTCACACTCACCATACACATGCACCTATGCACACATGTACATGCAGACAGACATACAAACATATACATACATACATGCACACGTGCTATCTCATTCTCTGTGTATGTTGTTGCTTTGTAAACCATTAGCCATAGAAAGGCTACATGTTAGAATTTAGACATACAGTCAATAAAAAGTACTACTGCTTGACAAACCAGCATGTTAGCAACAGCTACAAAACAAAGTTTTTTAAATAAGAAAGGTTAGAATTCAGATAAATATTGGCTATATTGTACAGTGCAATAACATTCATTTTGCAAAGGAGTTAGGTTGTAATGTCAACATAAAAGGTGACAATTGGATATGAACAAAACTACTCTTGAAAGTCACATAAATCACTCACAAATTGCAGTATTTTACCAAATCTGCCAGTTTTATTTTTACTTTTTTCCCTAGCAGTAGACAGATCATTGTTCTTTTACTGAACAACTGGAGTAATTTGTGTTGAGGGGCTATGTGGTATGAAATTATTAAAACTCTGAACCTCTGGGATCACATTTGCACAGCACGGTACCAAGGGAACTGACACGATTGTAAGAATGTACCTCCCATTTGTTATGAAAGCACGTGTTCATTGAGTGTAACGAAGGCATTGTGGCAGAGTTGCTTATACTTTTAAGTTGTTTTTTTTCTCTCTCCTCTTTTCTCTCTAGCTCCCTCCATCTTTGTCAGTCTCTTGTGTTTGCAGAACATGTGAAGCTGTATAGGCAAATTCAAACACACTGCAATTCTATGGCATATGGCATTCTATTTATATACATCTTTGATTATAAGCATGTTTATGTATTCTTTGTTGAAGTCACAAATATAAATACCTATGTGTGTGGCTATTTTGACTTTTAGAAAATTATGTTAGGAGCATGAATTTCATCTCAGATTGTACCATGCAATATTGTTGTGTTCCTAGGCCATCTGGTTTCAAAGAAATATAGGAGTACATGTACGAATCAGTTTCGACACCTGGAAAATAATTCAAAGTCATTAGCTCATCAAATAATGAGCATTTTCTAAGCCCTTATTATGCTTCAGTAGCCATAACTAAGACTTTCTCCACAGGTTGATATGAAGGTGCAAGAGTAATTTTGTAACTTTTCAATTCTGTTTTTGTTAGTTTGGAGTAATGATTTAGAGTAATACATAATTATTGTTATGTTGTCATTTTTATGTTGATTTGTTAAACACCTAAGTTGATAGTTCTACTTTGTAATCTCATGTGCCCTCCAGCTGCCATGGCATGACCATAGTCAAAGTACTTTCCCAGTGGAGATTCAATTAAAGTATTTTTTGTTAAACTGAATGAGTAAACTATACTTTTCTTCATGCTTAATCACAATTGATTGCATGTATTTCCTGCCAAAACTAAAAAGTATAAATTTTCAATTTTATATCTCTAAATAAAGAGCAGTTTTAGGTTCATTTAAGTTGGATGATTTTGACATTGTTTTTAAGGACAATTTTTATGTTAATTAAAGTCTATTTTAAATGGAAAAAATCAGATTCTTAAAGTATACATTCTTCTTTAAGGCATTAAATGCAATTTAAAAACTCTCCAAAATACTCTTTGTATGAATTCTATTGTGGTGGTTATGTAGTTTCATTCATTGATTTAATAATTGTTTACTCAGTACTCTTAAAGGTATTAGGTAAACTTGTAGTGAGAAAAAGCAAGTCTGACTTCATGAAACTTATGATCTCCTGCAGGGGTAATTGGCCATAAACAGCTAAAGAAATAGCAATCTAGAGAAGTGTTAGGAAGAGAGGATGGAGTTCAGGGATAGAGAATTACAAGAGGGGAAGTAAATCACTGGGTGATTAGTTAAAGCTTGTTGGAGGAGGTAGATTTTAATCTGAGACTTAAAGGATGAGAAGGAGTGGGCCATGCAATGAGCATGAAGCAGTAGAACCTAGCTAGAGATCTGCAAGTATTAAGATTCAAGACATAAAGGACTTGGGTGTTTCCAGAACTGAAAATAAGTTGGTGTGGTAGCTTGTATTAGAGCTTTTAAGTGCATGTTATGTGTGTGTGTTTTGGGGGAATAAAGAAGAGGAGGCATGAGATTAGGCTAGGTCAGTAATCAGGTATTGGATGATTCCTGACGTATAGGCCATGGTAAGACTCTACATTTTAAAGTACAATGGGAGACAATCAAAATTTTAAGGGTAGATCATTGTTATCTGATTTAAATTTCAAAAATCTCACTTTGACTGCTTTGTGGAGAATGAAATATGTGTGAGCATGTACCCATGTGTTTGTGGTTAAAAATGGAAGTGATAAGACCAGTTGGAGGGCTATTAGAATTACCTAGTCAAAGATAATGGTGGGTTGGATCATAGAGTAGCAATGGAGATGGAGCCAACTGGATAGATTTGAAAATATTTCTGAACTTACAGATTTAATATTCAGGGTGGGAGGAATTAGGCATCAAAAATAATCCCCCCCCCCTTTCTTTTCAACTGAGTGTATCATGGTGCCATTTATTAAGATCAAGTTTGGGGCAGGATCAGGTTTTAGAAGGAGATCATGTTCACTTTAGATATCTAGCACCAAACCTATTGCAAAATTTATTAATTCATTAAACATTGATTGTACTTCACCATATGTCAGATATGGTAAAAAGTGCTGGGGAATGTCTGGTGTTCTCATGTTTATGGAATTATAGAGATGGTAGATTTCAGAGTGCTAGAAGATGTTCTCATGTTTATGGAATTACAGAGATGGTAGATTTCAGAGTGCTAGATTTCAGAGTGCTAGAAGGTAGATTTCATAGTTAGAAATGATCCAGTCTAACATCATTATTTTAAAGATAAAGGGTAAAATTTGAGCCATTTGATTTCTGCAGAAATATCAAGACTCCTATATAAAAATCATGATTATTTTATTAAAACTTAATTATACTCATCCACCAATAGTTATGGTATTATTTTCTCTTAGGGATATGGTGCAATCTGTTTTCATTTCTGTTTTAATGATTTGTTACAATTAATACTAATAAAATACTTGCTGATGCATTCCGAAGTCATGAAAACATAGGCATTGTAGCAGGAGTTCAGTGGGCGATGCTGTCAGTGGTTTCACGAGTCTTGTAAACAACATATGTAAGATGAATCACAAACCATGTTCTAATGTGCACACATTTTTTACTAAGGCATTAATGGTAGACAAAAGCAAAATTGGGCACTCGTATTTTTTACATTATTTATGGTATGTTGCTAATTACCTTAAAGAATTTTAGAGGGGATTTTTCAAACTTAATAGAAAGCATGAATATAAGAGGAAAAAATAAATGAAGGGCCCAAAAGAAAGAATTTCTTGTTGTGCAGTGAATTCTAAATGTGTGTGTGTGTGTGTGTGTGAATGTCTGTTTTAAGGGGTTATTCAACTTTATAAGTTAAGATATTTGGTCAAAGAATAAATAGGTAATGATGAAACAGCAACTTGTGTAGATTTGAACAATTTAAATACCAGGAAACCAAAAGAGATTATTTAAAGTGGTCTAAGTAAGCATGCTTATTATCTAAATTATGTTACAACATTTATTGTGCGTTTAGAGTGAGGTTTACTTGCCTCATTATACCAGGTCAAGTAACGTGAAAGAAAATTCCTGCCCTAAAGTCATAACAAACTTAAAGCATTGGACGTGATCCAATCTGTGCACACACATGCATGCACACGATAGGAGAACTGTTTCCTGCAGTAAGGTATTACTGTTATGGGAATGCCTCATGGAGCAAAGGAAGCATCAAGATGTTTTGTAGAGATGAGAGCCTATTAATTACAAGGTTGTTTCAATATAAGAAAAGAAAGAGTGGATTTTGAGTGAGACAGATGATGGTCTAGTGACCTACTTGAAGTTTAAAAGTAGTTGAAAGAGATAGAGATAAAAGCAAGGAAGGAGACAGATTGGAATGCATGCCAATGGAAGAGGCAAAACTACTGAGAAAATGGTGGAGATTATCAAAATTTGAAGTAATTAGAACCAAAATTCTGCTTCCTCTCTGCAAGTGGAATGGCTGGACTCAAGTTACAGAAACTAAATGCCCAGTAATGGGAGGTTTAACCCTTTATCTTCAAAGAAGAACCATGAGTAAATAAGGGCTGACAATGGAAACTTCATGGATTTTTTAACTAGGATTGTGTACATACAAATCAATTGAAAAATTCATGGTGGAAGTAGGACCAGATAGAAGGATAGCTTGTTTTCTGGAATCAAGCAGGAAAAATAGGAGCTTTGTGCATTGATATGCCAGGACAGGAATATTCCATGTTTTATTACTTAATGTGTATTCTTATATCCATATCAAAGACATAAGGGTAAGAGAGAGGACTTTTTACTTCCTGAAAATGTGCTAAGAAATAAACATTAGCAAGAATTTGCTGGAAGCCTTTGGGACAGGAAAATGTCTCTTGTTCTTAACCAACTGGCCTTGGCTCTCCCAGAAAGCTGCTTCCTCCATTCTTACTGTGGCAGTTTAGCTGCTTGCCTGTTGATTATTTTTTATTCTATGACAAACTCATTTTTTTGCCATGTATAGTGTGTACAGTATACTCCTTCACACATAACCTTGAAATGTTCTTCATGTTATTGCCTGGAGCTCACCACTCATTCTTGACATTAGAAGGAAACTCATCTGGCCAAACAGGGTGTGTGTGTGTGTGTGTGTGTGTGTGTGTGTGTGTGTGTGTGTGTGTGTTGTTTTGTTTTGTTTTTCCTAAACTTTTTCAGCTGCACTAATTCCTGACCAGCCAAAGAAACTCTCAAGGGGACACACTTTGGGGGAAAGGGGCCAGATACATCTTGAGAAATTTTCACATATATAAAACAAATGTCTTCCATTGAGATTTTTAAAATAGTCCCTGTAAACTTTAACATGTGTCAGGCTAGTGTTTGCTCAAATAATCACAGGCCTGAACAAGCTGGCCCCAATCAGTGCACACCAGACACAGAGGCCCATTATCATGAGAATTATGTTTTTGTTGTTTTAGTTTTAAAATATTGCTTCTTAACACATTACCTACAGAACTTTCCCATTCTTTAGTTCTATTTAGTAAAAAGAGGGATTTTATTACCCAGCTGGCTAGCTCATTTAAGGAAGATACCACAAACTCTCTCCAAGTTTCCTCTAGGTAAGTTGTTGTCAGGTCTGTGGTTTGCTTCTAGAAATTTGGCAAGTGAGTTGATATACATTTTTATTCCTCCTCCTGTATTTTTTTTAAGGGGCAAGGCTGATTTATAATCAATAGGGAATTTATAAACAAGAGGGAATTGATTATATCAGAGCACTTTATTCTTTCTTCTTCTAATTTTTTCTTTTCTTTTTTTTCTTTTTTCTTTTTTTTGTTTTTGTTTTTTTTTGTTGTTGTTTTTTGTCTGTTTGTTTATTTGTTTGCTAAACAGGAAAGTCCATCAGCTTAATAATGGAAGAGAACAATGACTCTGTGGAGCACACCCAACCAGGCCAAGGGCGGAATAACACCATGAAGTGTGGGTGGCTGAGGAAGCAAGGAGGCTTTGTCAAGACTTGGCATACCCGCTGGTTTGTGCTCAAGGGGGATCAGCTCTATTATTTCAAAGATGAAGATGAAACCAAACCCTTGGTAAGTGAGAAGATAAAAAGCAATGCGGGCTTAAGCAATCTAAGAACTAAAAGGGTTTATGTGAAACTGATGGAGACTGAGGCCCACCTAATCTCTAGGTCTCCTTCAGTTTACTGGCATCTTTCACACTTTTTCTCATTGTTTACCTTGATTCAAGATGATGAACTTGCTAATTAAGGCCAAGAGGCAAATTATTCACATCTAATATTAATTTTGACTTTTGCTAAGCTGGAACAGATTGTCTGAGTCTCTTAGGCAAACTTAATTCATGAGAAAATGTTAATGGGCATTTACTAGAAGATATATATTCTAGCCAAACATCTTTCCTTTTCTCAGAAATAAGTTGAAAGCACAAATCTGCAGGAAAATTGTAAATGGTACTCTTAGTAATTTCTGGGATACTAGTATTAATTCTCTGGGGTGCTTCCCTTCATTTTCACTCACATTAAATATGGATGTGGAGCTGAAGTGAACAACAGTGATGTATCCAACCAGCATATACAGTATACTCCTCTGGGAAGAGTTGCTACATTTTCTTGCGGTTCCTAAGTGGTCTTTTATTTGCTTATTTAGTTACTCATTTTCTCAGCCACAAATCTTTAGGCTGCAATAAGAGAGAAGAAAAATCTCTATCTCTCCCTGTAACTACAACAAACAAGCTTTCTTAGCTGTGATAGTTGCCTATCAACTGATGAAAGGAGATATGAGCTGAAGCATCACCTCTGTTTTTCCTTCATCTACATCTATAAGATATATATAAATAAGATATATAGGATATATATAAATAAGAGAAGAAACATTTTAGATTAATTTACATAAATATCCCTAGCAGTATATTCTTGAGGCTACTTTCCTTGTTTTAAAGTCCAAGATATTAATTAGAAATTTGGATCATGGCTCTGCTTTAGTATTTTAAACTTTTCAGACATTATAATTTTATAGAGCTTTCATTCACTTAGGTGAATTAAATAAAAATAGTAATAGAAGTACATACTATAAACCTGTTATTTTTTGGAATTATTAATATTTTTGAGCACTTACCAGGGCCAGGCATCAGACAAAGAATTATTTATATTGTCTTATAAAATGCTTAAAATAATCCTATGAGGTAGCAATATCCCCATTTATGTATGAAGAAACCAAAGTGTAAGTGTAACGCAGATTACCCAAAATTAGACAGTGATACCATGTATTGCTTCTAGGCAAGTCCAAGTTCTATGGCCTCAGCCAAAGACTTCATAAATAAATTAATAAGAATATCTCATATTGGTATCCTGACATTTATAGTGCATTTCCATACTTGTTATTGCATTCATCATAACAAACCAGTGGAGAATATAAGGATTATTATTAGAGATGAAGAAATGACGGCTTAGAGATACGAGGCAACATAACCTAGATCTGTAGAAATCAGATTCAGAGCAGTAGTCTTTTGTTTCTCATCTCATGTTCCAGGATTCTTTTCTCATTACACCTTGTTTTATACTGTGTAATACTTGTTAAAGTATTATCTTGAACATAAACCATTTTAATCAAACTCAGAGAAAGGAATCATGTTAATGTAAAAAAAATATAGAACATAGGTGACCCAATATGGAGAATGACACATCATTCCCCATAAAAAAGTTTTCTTAATTTTTCTTTCTATATATTATTTATCAAAGATTTGTGATTAATAAAACAGTCAAAATTTAAGATAAATAATTGAGTTTTTCTTTTTTATCACCTTTTGTGGCAATACAAGCACCACGAATTTTAACATTGTACTCTTAAGTTTTATCTTTTACTGATGTCTAAACACATACAGATTAAGAACCAGCAACTTCTGTATCAGAAGGCATTAGTAATTTTAAAAGACCACATATTTGCCTGTGAATAAGCTAATTCTTTACTTTAAAGTAGATTCTTTAAGTGAGGGTACATGTGTGACACATTGTAAGTGCGAAAGCATATTTTTGGATGAGTTAGTGAGTCAGTGAAAGTCTATAGCCAAGTGGAGCATGGCCACAACCAGGCACTGTGAATAATACTGACTATTCTCACCTTCATATATTAAAATGAAAACTCTGTATTTAAAACAATGAAGTTTAAATCATATTAAATAAATCCTATTGTGATATATTACTGAATAACTTTTAAAGAATTGATCACCACAGTAAAAAACTATTAAACATCTTGAAAAATGTTTAAACTAGAAAAATGTAGTTATCAAAGCCCTTATTTTATAGATAGTATGTGTATGTGTTTTGTGTGTGTGTATGTATTTGTGTGTACATATGCATGTATTGGCCAAAGGATATTATTGAATGGCAGCTGAGGAACTAGAAATTAGAATTTCTTGCTGCTTATCTAATATTCCTTCAGCTTAGCCCTTTGCTATCTCACAAATCTTCAGCTGTCTCTTAGATTTGCTTTCAGTCAGAAGTACTTCTTTCTTGGTTATTTATTTTCAACATTGGCACTTCCAAGCATAAGAATGCCTTTGGTCTTCATATATTTTGATGAGGGCTAGTTCGATAATACTTGAGGAAATGTCACTAATGAAATGAAAAAATTCACCCTTTTAAGCATTCCTAACCAGCTAAAAAGATTCAATAAACTTAACTTGGATTTGTTTTCCTCTCTTTTAGATGGCATTTCTAAAATGAGAGTATTAAAACTCTTGAAATTTGTGTCCTAGAAAAGGTTCTCTACTTATTTTAGTAAAACTTTCACTGTGTTTCACCTCAACTCAATAAAGCAAGTCAATTCCATTATTATTCTTATTATTAAAAACTGCTCATCAGTTGAGGGAAGCATATAAGCAAAATTATAATTGGATAGTCTGCCATGTAAATGCTCAATGCTCTGAAAACACAAATATAATTAGTGGCAAGAAGTGAGTGATAACTCTATCTAAAGAGGCTGGGGAAGGCTGTGCAAAGCAAGAGGTGACTTTCTTGGGGTGTTGAGGTTGGTGAGAGTTTTCCAGGTAGATACATTGGGGAAAGAAATTCAGAGCAGGGGAAAGAAATTCAGAGCAGAGGAAAGACAGGAAGGCGTAAAATAGACATCTATGAATAGCTCCATATTGTGAGGGTGGTGAGATGATAAAAAATGGGTTTAGAGAGATAAGTGGGGCCACAGTGTAAAGGGATGTATATATTACACAAAGGTAATGAATTCTCTGGTAGGCAATGTAAAGTTATTTTCAGAATACCTGTGCTACTCAAGCTGCAAAACTGTACTAATTTGTTAGAAATAATGGCGGCTGTTTTTCATTGTGTCACTTTGTGTTGGCTGCCATAACAAAATGCTATAGTCTGGGAGATTTTCTGATGATAATTTTTTCATTTAGGTTTTTCTGTACCATCAACTTTTATTTCTACTAGAATCTAACATATCTGATTTAGTGCATTATATACTTAATTATGAACCTAATATTGGTGTTTCATGTTATTATTTAAATTGCCCCTTGCTTTCCAAATGTTCCACAAACAACCTGCACGAATTTGAGAACATAGAAAGTCTCACTGCCACTTTTCTTGTATTTTATTTTTGTGCAAAAGGCAAATGTGCCTCTAGTATCTCCTCTCTCTGGAGAGAGTACCTGATTTTTAAATAACACTTTCCAGCCCTTTTCCAGGGTTTCCCAGGAAATATACTAAAGCTCTACTTCCAAATATAACTATTTTGTATGTAAAATATATCAAATTAAAATTTTTAGTATCCTGTAATTTTAAAAATTGGAGAAACTTTAGTTTATCTAGGCCAGAGATCTCTCCAGAAATCATTTTCTACAGTGTTTGCACTTACATTAGATACAGATTTTATGCAGAACAGATTTTAAAAATAAAGTTGATTTTGGTTGTTTCTGAAAAATGAACAAACACTGAAAAGTGATGTATGTAGCCAGTTTTGAATATACATTAATACATTCATAATTTTTGTCACTCATAGACCACTACTGTAAAAATTTATACTACTGTATTTTTTCCAGCTTTTTGGTAATATATTTTTTAAATCTCTAAAATATAGTCCTATGTGAATATTGAAAACAAGTTAAAAATCATACTATATACAAAAATCTCTTTTTTAAAAAAGATCTCCCATCTACTCTGCATACCTCTAGGACTTTTGGATAGCTTTTTAAAAAGGTTTAAGACAGATTTAAACTGAATTTGTGACAATATGTGTTTGGCAATTTTTAATTAATAATCATGACAAATAACTATAGCTTTAATTATCAATATTGTAACATGGGGGAATCAGCTGAGTCAGAAATAATGATTTTATTATAGTTATCCTAAAAATAAGTCACTTGCGTAGATTTTGTTAAATGAATCCATTGATAAAATTTTAGTGCCTTTTAGAACCATCTGTTTTACTTCTATCATTAAGTATATTATTACTTAAATGATAGCTAAGTCTCATACTAGTGAATGGCCATACTATGAATGTCTCCGACATACCCTTGGTACTAGAATTTGAAACTGGAAAGCATTGATTTTTTTTTTAGAAGCCAGTCTGGGACTCCTGATAAAATGACTAATATTCAAACAGTCACCAACCCAATTAATCTAGGCTAGGCTTTCTACAACAATATCGATCCGGTTGTTTGGGGAACATTTTTTTCGGGATGTGATGAAGATGACACTGTTAGATCACAACAGATTTTCTTAACTTAGAGAACAAAGTGATTTTGAGTGAATTATAACCTGAGGGCTGACCTCTAAATGTGCAAGAATTGATTACTGATTTAAGAGTAAGCTCTAATTTTGTGTATTTAATGAAACTGGTAAGTTAATGAAATCTAGAAATCTCTAAGGCAGTTGTTGTTCTCTGTTGAAATACATGAGCCAGAAGAAGCTAAAACTCCAATTATGTGTTTAAAATAATACTAGAAACCTTGAAACTTGGATATTATCCTCAAATTGAAAATTGACTTTCTATGTGACACTTGTTTCTTGGTATTTAAAAAAACACATAGTATTGTGTATCACAAATCTTTAAGAATTCTTAGCTCTTTTCTACAAATAATTATATCAAGAGATGGTGTTATTAATGTAAAATATTATTTTATTGCTGTTAGTTGAAGGATTTGTTTTTGCTTACAGATAAACTTATTAGTTTAGCAAGTCATTTAGGTATGGCATTTATTTATTTTAGAGTTGTTAAAACATAGACTTTTGAGTCAAATTGTTTGGATTGAATCTTGATTTATTTACTCAATGATTATGATGCGTTGGGTAGTGAGTAAGCTGATTTAAGCTTCAATTTACTAATCTGTACAATGAGATAACAATAGTACCTGCCTTATAACATTATTAAGAGGATTAAGTGAGATAATTATGTAAAGGATCTTAGAAAGCAGTAGCATATATTAAGCATAAAAGAAATGTTAGTTATTTTTATAATGCTATTATGGCAAAAAGATAATTTAACATATTCATGCTACTCATTTATCCACTTGATATTTTAAAATTCAATGCATATTCATAGATTTCTAATGTTCACACAAGTATTATGCTAGATTCCAGGAAATATAAAAGTGATATAATTAATGCTGTAAAAATTAGAACCCTCCCCCCAAATGAGGATTTTAAAAAAAGAAGCTTATTTCTTTCTCAGGTGAAAGGCCAAAGTGATTCTAGATAAGAAAAGTGGATGTGCTTCAAACAACTTTTGAGACAGTTAGGCTGCCAGTCATTTTGCAGTTTTAACTTTTGGCTTTCAAATTTACCATAGAGTCATTTTCTTCCCAGATCTAGGAGGGAGATATTAAATAGTATATCACACAGAAGGTTTAGATGGACTGGGTATGGTAGTGGCTCTTATCACTTCTGTTCTCTTAGATTGAAGTGAGTTACATTCTGCAAAGGAGCTGGATGTGTAGCCTAGCTTTGTGCTGAGACTGAAGTAGAACATGGGTATTGAAAAAGAGTTGGCAGTGCTCGCTTTGGCAACACACGTACTGATGATACAAAGATTAACATGGCCCTTGTGCAAGAATGACATGCAAATTTGTGCACCAGTCCATATTTTGTGCAGTGCCCCAGCCTCCTCATACCTTTTGCTGATTAGCTCAGAAGAAACAGTCAAAGAAAAATATATGGCACTTAATAGCAGAATTGTGAGTTTCTACTATAAAAAATCTATTAAAAAGGCAGGAGTTAGGCATCTCTGCCACAGGTGATCAAATAATACTAAATATCATGAAGATAGTGTTAAAGTCCAGTGGATGTTAATAGACAATTGCAGTTACTGTACAGTATAATGAGTATTTTAGTAAAGAAATATGGGGAACCATTGGAGGCCATAGGAGGTATACCTATAACCACTTCAAGGGGCAGGGAGAGTTTTCCAAAATAATATATACTTAACCTGAGAATTAAAGGAGGATATAGCTTTCTCACAAGCTATTGGGGTGGTGTATGTGACATGGGTTACAGCACTTTGGTACATGGCTGGGGAATTAATGATGTTCAAGTATTTCAGCACCTAAGAAATAAGACAAGCAGCAATGAGAGATGAATTTGGAGAAGTAAGCATAGAATAGTATGTGATGAGTTTAGCAAGCAGTGTTAAGGACTGTAGATTTTATCCTGAGATCTTTTATGTGTCTGTTTTCCTTGATTTATTGTATTTAGAGATAAACAGTTAAAAGAGGGTTCATTCTATGTATAGCTCATTGTAAAAAGGCCCAAAATGCCCACCTTTCCAAAAAGGCCCCCTCTGACAATCCTGCGACTCTGTCTGGTTGACTACCTATTGTGTATTATGACATAATCTCTGGAAAAATGATTGAAAAGCAGGTATGCTACAGATGGACATTTGTACTGTCCATTATTACCAAAGCATGAATTGTGGGAATGCCAGTTAGGTCACTTTTGACTACAGGAGGAAAAACTGAGAAACACTGTTGCTGCCAGAGAGGGTACCTGTGGTTAACAGAAGCAGAGGATGTCTTAGACAAAGACAAAAACTGAGGGGCAGGACATGGTGGCCAGAGGGATTGTGATGTGAGAGAAGATTTCATTTTTATAATTTTCTCTAGAATTGATTGTCCAGTGTGGGCATTTTCCTGGGAACAGTTGAGATCAATTGTTTTATATACAAATTCTGGAGTCAGTCTAGACTCTGTATAGGAAAACCATACAGATTTCCACCTGTGTGTCTCCTTCACTACTCACACAGAGCACTTCTCTTCAGACACTTCTGGTCACCAAATGTGTGTGGGGTTTCCCCACACCAAGCAATTCTCTGAGACACCATCATGGTGTCCTACAACTTAATTCTGACAGCGTCTAACTAGAGATAGTGTCAGACCCCACAGGTTAATGGCTCAGTTCCATGAGACTGCTCCTCCACTGCATTAGATGCCAGTCATGAGTAGTCCTCAGATTATCCACAATTTCTGTCTGACTTGACTACAAATTGGAGGTTCCAATGACTCACTCTTTGCATTTGATTAACTTGCCAGAGCAGCTCACAAAACTCATGGAAACACAAATGATTACCAGTTTATTAAAGGATATGATAAAGTATACAGATGAATAGCCAAATGAAGGAATAGGTAGGTAAGGTCTGGGAGGCTCCTGAGCATAGGAGCTTCCGTCACTGTGCAGTTGGGGTGGGTTACCCTCTCTAATACATGAATGTGTTGACCCCCTGGAAACTCTCCAAATCCAATACTTTTAAAATTTTTGTGGAAGCTTCATCACATAGGTCTGACCAATAATTAAGTTCATTTTCAGCTTCAATCCTCTCCAGAGGATGGAGGGTAGGGCTGAAATTCCAAGCTTCTAATCATGGCTTTGTCTTTCTGGTGATCAATCCTTATTCAGGAGCCATCCAGGAGCCTGCTCAGAGTAGCCTTATTAAAACAAAAGACATTTCTATCATCCATGAGACTATAAGGGTTCCTGTGTCAGAAAGTGGGGTCAAAGACCATGTATTAGAACAAAAGATGCTCTTAGTGGTCTTATCACTTAGGAAATTACAAGCGTTTAGGAGCTCTGTGCCAGAACTGAGGACAGAGACCAATGTATCAATTCTTTATTTTCTCACTATTCATCACTAAATATAGGCCTTGGGTATGTTACTTGTTACTTACTTGAGTAAATTATTCATCTGTAAGTAAATAATAATAATACCTGTCTCACAGAGTAATTTTTAGCAAACATGAAATGATATTTCTAGAATACTTACATAGCACCTAGCCACATACTAAATATTCCATAAATATTAACTATTGTTAATACTATCATCATCATCATCATCATCATCATCATCATCATTTTTACTGTTGTTGTTCATAAGAATGCCCTAGCACAGCAGTTTAGAAGTAAGGATATAAAATTTATATGTTATTTCTTGAATAAAAAGAAATAACAGATGATCATCTCATATAAATAATGCTAACTTCAGAGCAGAAGAGAACTTGTTTTTACTTGTGACCTATGCTGTCAAAACACTGAAATTATGGAAAGATTCTCAAAAAAAACAATGCTCACTTTTGTAGTATGTCTTTCACTTTGCTTAAATTACTTTTTTTGAGCTCCTTCAGAGCTTTTTAAATGACTGTAATGACAGCTAAGGAGACTTGAAGGATTCCCTTTGTAAAACAAGACCACCCCAGAGAGAACATTTACTCATATTGACTGAAGACTGTTGTATTTGTGCTGCAATTCAATATACAGAACCAAATAGTCCATATACGGACTATCCTTATTTCATTAGCATAAACTTAGGCATATTTCCATTATCCTAACTCATGGAAAAGATAATTTGGAGGAAAAAATGAATGGGTGAAAATACAATTTGGACATTTACATTTTTAGTGGTTAATGTATTTTAAAAGGCTACTTTTTCTTCACCTGATATATGAAATATTTCACAGCCATTTGCTAATTATTCTCTTTTAGGTTTCTTTTGGGCACTTGATCTTCCTGTCTTTTCTTCTTTAGCTTTATCCTATCTAAATCTATCTGCTCTCTGTTTTTCTAATTCAATTACCATATATTTATTTATTCAGTGATTGTAAACTATGTAACCTGTACTTTATAAAACATTAGATCACTTTTTATGTACAAGGATGCAACCCCAGATGAATGAATTATTATTCTCACTTCCTGAATTTTGGCTTCTTTCTCTTAGTATAATGTTTTCGAGGTTCAACCATGTTGTAGCATATATCAGTATTTTATTTCTTTATATGGCTGGATAATATTCCATTGTATCAACATGCCACATTTTGTTTATCCATTCTTCAGTTGATGGACATTTGAGTTGTTTCTACTTTGGGACTATTATGAATAATACTACTGTAAACATTCATGTACAAGTTTATGTATGGACCAATGTTTTCATTATTATTGGTTATATACTTTGGGGTGAAATTGATAAGTCATATGGTAACTCTATGTGTAACTTTTTTAGGAACTGTGCCAGTCACATTTAATTGTTAAATTTCAATCTAATTTAAAGCTCTGGCCTCACCTTTGGTTTAAATCTTATTTAGGTCCCTCCACACCCCATCTCAGCACTTGCCAGTCTTGACAGTGTACTTCATGTAGGGAGGAAGCACAGAGTATACTCATTCCCCCCTCTTCTTTCTTTAGCACTGGAAGAGCTAGAGAGAGGCAGAGACAGAGACAGAGAGACACAGAGAGAGAAACAGAGAGAGAGAGAGAAAGAGAGAGAGAGAGAGAGAGAGAGAGAGAGAGAGAGAGAGAGAGAGAGAGATTAAAATTGAGAGTGCCATGGATTGGATTACCTTTTCTTCTCTCTAAGGTTTCTGGTACTCAGGACTTGCAGGAAGGAAGAGGAGAGCAAGGACAAATGCATATCTGCCTAACAGTCTATTACTGTAGGGGGACCACAAGTCCAACTGGTCGCTCTTGTTTCTCTGGCTAATTCATGGCTCTTGATGACCATCTTGACTGCCCAGGATGTTGGATATAAAGCTGTATCTTGACCTCTTTTTTTCCTCTTCAGGTCTCAGCATGAGCCAGACATCTACAGCACTTGTTACTTGGGATCTCATTACCTTCCCTGATTGAATTCAAACTCCTAGAAATTCATGCCTGGTTGCTATGACAAGTGTGGTTTTTGCAGTTTCCTACATACTGTTATAGAATTTTCTGTGCCCTGCAATCTTTCTCCAATTCTTTTGTCCATTACTCAGGGGTAGGTGCAGAGCCACCCAGGAATGACAAACTGAGGAGTAAGCTTCCAGTTGCTTGTGATTCTCCTGGTGTTTATTCTCCTTTAGCTCATGGATTTGCCCTTGGACTTCTTTCCCTAGGCAGGAAGGAGAAGACAGGTAGTGGTGTTGGCCACAGCAGTAGTATCTGGTTCTATTGTTAATTAGAACAGTAAGGCACTTCACATCTCTTTATTTCTGGTTTTAGAATCCAGAAATCAGTCTGGGACAATAGGATAATTCCTACTCAGTACCCTGTTGCAAAAACTTATGTTATACTTCTACATTATTTTTCAATTGCAACTTATAAATCAAATGTACATACTTTTTTTTTCTCCCAGATGAGTGGAACTAACATTCTCTCATTAATTGACAATTTATGAGATTGTAAAAATTTCATGTATCTGATTTCTTATCATTATTAACTTGAAACAATATTCTGTTGAATCAGCCAGGTACTTTATTACATAAAGAAATATGACTTTAAATATTTTAAAATACTGAAATACTACAGATATAAGTACTGCATAGATTCTAACTTATGATCATTTTTTTTTCTAACTCATTGTTCTTGTTTGTGTCACAATCATTAGAAAAGATTAACAGAGTCAATTCAATTTATTAGCAGAATTATCGTTCATCTTTGTGAACCTGAATTCCTACTTAAATATATTTTTCTAGGTAAGGGATCACAAATACTTAAATAACACATCATCTCTCAGTTAAGTTTAAAAAAAATAATTCAAATAAATAGATGCATGTCTTTTATTTGGTTTACTTGTGGCCAATCTTAAGAAATTATAATATGGATGGCTAGAATGAAAAACTGAATCTGTAGATATGATCTCAGTGACCTAGATGTGGGTTGAATATGCTATAGTCCTGACCTAACTCACAGTGTGCACTGATTATTTGAATAAACCAACATAGCCCTAACTTAATTGTGTACTTAACATTCAGAACCTACTCCAGGAAGAGAGGAAATATTAGCAATAAGATTCTAATACATTTTCAGATAGCTTTGTGGTACCAATTCCTTTATCAATTTTGAATCTTTTTAGTTTTTTTTTTAATGTGTAGACTTAATACTTATGCTTTCTCTAGATTTTAAAGGAGATTTCTATATCTCGTTGACTTTTTTTTTTATAATACACATGGTAGTACAAGAGCCAAGGACTCTCCTGCGTTATGACTTTATTCTTCCATTAATGAGGTATGTCACCTTGTATTAGTCACTTTTCATATTCTTTCTCTGTCAAATGAAGGGATGAAGCCAATGGATTTACAATCTCTTCTCAATCTCATGTTTCTAGAAGTGTTGCTTAGCCTCACAAACACTCCTGCTTTCTAAAAATTAAAGTCTCATGATTCTTCCAGTGAGCTAATACTTTTAATTATTTGCCAAATTATTACATTTGCCTATAAAACATGCATTGTAATATCCACAGATATTTTGGAAATGGGTAATTTAGAGTATCCTGAGGGAAAATGAGCAGTGATTCCATTTTCAAACTACACAAAGATTTCATAAATGTTCTGAATGGTCTATGTTAGTCTGCGTTTTGGATATTTAAGCAAAAATCTTTGGTGAAAGCAATTTTAGTCATTATCACAGGGAGTGACAAAATTGCATATCTAAAATACTCTGTTTTCAGAACTTCCTCTTTAAAGCCTCATCATTTTACATGCAATTGCAATAAAAAAGGCAGTTTTTATTTAAAATGTTTCTCTTTTTGACTTTAAAAAAGCTTGAAAATATTCTAAAGATACAAATGAGTTTACCCCCTCTGAAGCCCTTTCCTTCCAAAATTATGAGATGCAAAACATAAAATGGAATACTTGGCTGGATTTTTAGGAAAAAATGCATAAATCATTCATTAGACTATTGTTTACTGTTTGAAATTCTATCATGAATTTATTCATCAGAGCAGATTGTGACATTCTTTGTGTCACTATCCAAAATCTTTATAGTGGGGTCAATTTAAATATCATGTATTAATTTTCAAATTCTCGTAACACATCTTAGTATTTCTAGGGAAAGAATACTTATGGATCTCAGGTAATAGTCTGAATTGAAAGGTTCATCATATTTTAATTAAGATATTTTAAATCATATAATTTGTTTTGATCATAGAAATAATAATTTTAGAAGAAATGTTTGTTGTCTTTCCAGGTTTACATGTCTCTGATCAGCTACTTTGACAGAAATTACATTTTTGTTTCTAACCTTTTTTTCCCTCTTACATCTTAGATTGGGAAACAGGAGTTGTGTGATGTTATCCTTGAGGACTTTTATTAGGTGGCATTCTACACAGTTGATATTTTTCTAACTTCTTGTCTTGATGTCTGTCTGAAAATTTCAGATTTTCTGTTGTAAAATATATTAGTTTCCTGAAATCTCAGAAGCTAATATAGTAATAAGCTTTCTTATCTTATAGTATAATTAATTCAAGCCATTCTTCAATTTTAATTTTTTATTAGAGTGGCAATTAATAATAATTTCAACTAATAAAAATTTAAGATACATTTTAAGAGGTTACCCCTCATTCTGCTGTGGCTTTCCAGAAAGACTAAAGGAAGGAAACGTTTATTACAAACTCTTATGTATTGTGTCTGTGCTCAGTACTCTATTTACATTATTATTTTATTAATTCTCACAACAATACTGTATGTGTTTTTTTTTTTTTTATGTAGATGGGGAGACTAAGCTTAGCAAGGGTTAAAAGACTAACAATTGACAAAACCAAACACAATAGCAAAAGAAATAATTTTAGAAGGCCAGGAAGAAAAAAAAATAAATGTTCCGAGGGAGTGGACAGGATCCAACTTAGTGTCAAGAGGTTTTTGAGTACATAGAATTATCAAATAGATGAACAGAAAAGAAGAAGTGAATACTTACTTTAATAGGAATTAGGTTGCATAGAGCCTTCTTGGAGAACTCTATATTTTTTAAAAAATGATGACAATTTAGAGGCATCCTCTGGGTTCCAGGAATAATATTAATAACTCATCGTGTTTTCCTGAGAAGTCCTAAGAGAGAAGTGTTGGCCTTCTGTAGACAATGCTTGGCTGTTTGGGAGGTGTGCTAAATAGAGTGTGTATCTAAGATCAGATGCAGAGCCTGCTAAAATCTATCTACCTACACCTAATGCTCAGTTTTTGAAGTCATTCATGAAATGAGCCTCTGTTAGCTCTGTAGGCATTTGCAGTGGTTTCTTCTTTTATTTGGTTCACATTACACCACTCTGATCCATCAACAGCATCTAATATAAACTTGGAGTTTTATTATTGGTTGTTTTATGAAATCATCCAATGAAGAGGATTCATGGACAAAGTAGATGTGATGCATTCTGTTTTCCATACAGGACAAAAGTGATATACAGGTGGCTGATGATTGTCCAATAAATTACTATATATAAAATAGAAATAGCTAATTAGGAAATGTACCATGGAAATGTACATAAAATAGAAATTACTAACCAGGAAATGTACCATAATTAGGAAATGGTAATCTTCTTGGACATGTAACAGGAACTTAAGATGGCATGTACTGCCTATCAAATCCACCTTCTACCACTCACTTTTGTGGATTCTATGGAAATAAGTCTGGAATGTGTCTCTGGTGGCTAAAGTCTTAGAGAAGAATCCAAAAGGATCCAGGGTAAAGGTGCTCTTTTTAAACTCTACATACCTTTTACAGTTATGACTTTAGAAGACAAAATGGCTATGGGACTTGAACACCTGGTGATATGATGTTGGAAAACAGATTTGGGCATTTCCAGTAAGAATCGAAATTGAGTTTTATAATTTCATGGAATTAAATAGATGAAAAATGTTCCTCTTCCTTTTCATTCTCTTTGTTCCACCCCAAGGAAAGGAAGGTCATGCTTGAGGGCTCTTTAACTGACCATTGTGTTCATGATGGTTCACTATAGTGGGTTAAAAAGACAATACAGAGAATGCTCAGTCATGTTTCTCTTTCCCTACTTGCCCTTTCACCTTATAGTTCCCCAGGAACTACTATCTAGAAGGAAAAATAGCCAATTATCTCTTTATCCTTTACAGCTGTTTTTTTTCTTTGCCCAGTTTATGAAAACTTAGTCCTTCTCTCTCATTGGAAGAACAATTTCTGACTCCCTAAATTCCTCTGATTTTTAGTCTCTTCATATCTCCGCATTTCTCTGTCTTGCTTTCACCCTTTTTCTCCATTCTGTCTTTCAACAACTGGTTCTCAGGGCTCTTGCCCCTCTCTAGGTCACAATAGAGGTTTCTTGCTTTGGAACATTCTTTTATTCTCTCTCTCTCTTTCTGTCTCTTTCTCTCTTTGCCTCACTTTCTCTCACTCTCACCATACTCTTACAGCTCTGTTGCTGAGATTAGGCATTACAATGGAGTGGTAAGAACTAAGACTTGGATTTGGGCCTCAGGTTCGAAATAAAGGAAGGAAGACACTGTGGTTCAAGGCCATTTATATTTACCTTGCATAGGGAAAAAGTCCTTTGTCAATACTGTCTTATCAGAGATCTATACAGGAGCTTTGATCCAAAGCCTGAGCCAATAATAAAGTATTTTGGGCCTATACCTTTGGGTATAGTCTCATAGTGACAGGTAATTGAAAGAAAGTCTCAAATATTTCTACATTCTCTGCCAAATGTCATCATAATACCATTTCAGTGGCTTGCCAATCAATACATCTCAAACAGAATAGAGCTTGTATATCAACTGTTCTATCATTTTATAGAAGAGAAAACTGAGGGTCAGAGAAGACTAGTTTTGTATATAAGGGTTCTGATGCTTAATAAAGTTGAAAATTGCTTAGATTCACATAGCTCAAGTTATTGAGCAGTTTCAAATTTAGATCTTCTGCTATAAGCACTGAAACCAGAGAACGGGCCATAATCTAAGAAATGCCTTCTTCTTAAAATGAGAGATTGATGAATTCTCTATGAGGATTTTAAAAGAATGCACAGTAATTTAAAAAAAAAATCTGTGTAACTGTTATATAATCAAGGACTGCCTCATGTTTCCAATCGCTGTTTTTTTTTTAATAATCACATTGGCTCCAAGTGGTGTTCCTCAATTGGATCAATAAAAAAACAGAGATACACTTAATACAGAAAACATTGCATTCCCTTAAAGAGAAGGCAAATGATATCACCATATAGTATTATCTGAACAAAGATGTCTCACTTGTTGGAACAGAGATAAGTGGAAGGCAAATTAAGCCATCACATGAGCCTGTGCTAATCAGTACCTAATTCATACCACGAGCAATAACTTATTTTAAAAAATATCATCTAATAGATAGCTTTAATGTTGATAATTTCAATTATATCACTTTTTAGATTGTTCAATGTGGATTTGTAAATTTCTTTGAGTTATATGTTAATACATTATTTTATTACCATAAACAATATTTAGAATTGTTTTCCTTTAGAGGTACATATATCTAACAAATAGTGATCTAAGCAAGCAGTATGTTAACAGGTGAAATAAATACAATTGCATTGATCTCTCAGACTCGATAAAATAGGATTCTTGGCTTCCTTTCCCTTTCCTTCCCTCCATTCTTCCTTCTTTCTGTATCAATTCATGAATAAATGTATACATGATGACATATGTCAGGTATAGTGCTTGATGTAAAACAATTCTTGTGAAGCTAAGTTACAGTGAAGGAGACAGCCATTTAACATTAAGTAAAGTACTGTGAAGAAAATGAAGATACCTAGACAGAAAATAATGATACAGTGGTGATGGTGGGGCTGAACAATGATGAAGACTTTGTCATGCAAGAAGGAAAACAGTCCTGTGTGCTGGTTACTTCATTAGCAAGGTGTTTCTGGTCATGCCTGTCTTTATCTTGGTTTCAGCGTAGCCAATAGGCAGTGTTGCTTTTCTCCATCAACTGGTTACTTAATGCTATGCATGCACAGGGTTGGACTCTCCACAAAAGCCCTCTGTTGCTTTTTAATCCTATATTAATGATGCTTCCTGCTTGTTAAATTTCTTGCGCTGTCCTTTGATGTAATAGCTTGTGTTTGTTTAAGAGAAAATAAAAGCATGTATTATGTCACTCTGCCCTTCCATGATTCCTGTCCATATTCTCTGACCAGCCTGGGGGGTGGGGGTGGAAATTAGCAGCATCCTCTTGTGTATTCCCATAAAGTCTTGTGAAAGTCTGTTTGATAGCACTTGTCATATAGGATTGCTATTATCTCTCCTATCTCACTGTGACCCGTTAGGTCTAAAGACCTCATGTAGCACAGTGTCTGGTACACAGTATGTACTCAATTCATGTCTGTTGACTGAAGTAGTATCATAAACTCATGTTCAACATGAACATCTGATTCTTAAAAGTGCACTCTTATAAAAAATAATTATGAAGGAGTATACATTTGTTCAAAATGATGACTCTACTTTTTCACCTGAAGTTGTTTTAAATTGGTATTGGAGGTTAAAATAAACTAAATATTTGTTTCATTTCTAAGGTTTCAAAAATTTTAGCCTTATGTTTTAATGTCAGTGCAGTTTCTAACATTCATGGGAGGAGTACAAAGGCAATGATTGCTAAAGGCTTTGTACCTTGAATGCTTAACTCTCTTTCGGACACATAACATTTCTAATTTAATGTTGAACTGATTTAAAATGGAAAAGCATGAGAAGTTGTCTTCTCTCTAAAGGGCACCAGGTGATATTCTTGCAGGGAAAGCTGACTTTGTAAAATAAATTGCATTGGGCCTTAGAGACATTAGCATATGATGGATGGAAATTCTGTAAAATTTACCACCTCCTTTTAGCTCTGCAGACTGAAGCTTCTGTGGACATTTGCAGGGATGTGAATTGTTTTTAATAACAAATAACTTTGGGGTTTAGCAGAGATCAGAGAATCTGGATTTCATTCCTAACTCTGCAACTTAAAACCTGAATAATTAATGACTCTAGTGCCTAATTTTCTCATCTTAAAAAAAGAAGAAGAATATTGCATTGGAGTGCATTATATATTTTTTTCTAGCATTAATTTTGATAACTGTTAAAATATACCTTTTATTAATATGAATTATATTAGTCTCATGAAAAAAAAAGCCAGAGGTCAGGACATTATAGCACTGGTAAACTAGACCAGGGAAAGAAAATTTTTTTTTTCATTTAATATTACAATGAATTCTTTTTATCATGTAATCATAATGACCAGCTTGGGGGTCACATCTGAAAACTAGATAATGAATCTGGTTCCTTTTAACTCCTTCTATATCTCTGGTTAATCGATTAGCCAGAATGTATAAACCTTTTATTTCCTTTGATTCTTAATATCAAGCTATCCTCTCCTTATTCCTCTTTTGAGCCTAATAATTGCTCTTTGTATATAGATAGAGACATAGCTTCGGCTGGAGCATCGAGTTGGTTAGAGTGGAGGCTAGATGTACTTCAGGGAAGCCAACTCAATAGGATTTGTATGTTGCTGTTAAATTTACCATAGAGGAACTTTATCCCTCACAGCAAAATTAAAGGATGTTATGTGAATTTTGAGATGAAATTTTACATTTTTTTGTGACTTTTCTTTGAGGACTTTAGTTTTGAGATACCAACCATCAAAAATACTTTGATAAATATATGTAGCACATACTAATTCTGTACATTAAAGAATGCTTTTAAAATAGATTCAAGAATTAAAAAAGTAGGATATAGATTTTCATTTTATAAATGTTTTCCTCTTAAATGTAAGTTCAAAAGTTAGATCTGATATTTTTCAGACATTGCTACAAATTTCCATACTATGCCTCATTTTTGTACAAATTACTATAGTATGTACTTTGCATGCTCATTTAGATTATCCCCTTTTTAAGAAGGAAAGTAGAGTTCTCTCTTAAGGTAATGCTTAATGTGTGATTGCAATACAGTGAATTGGTAGCACAAAGTTGCTAATGTTTAGAAAATCACTATTTAATGTAAATGAGATTTTAATTTATTTTGAATGAGAAAACTTCCTTTGTCTCTTTCCCCCCCTCCATTCTTCCCCTTTTCTCTTCCTTCTTTCCTTCTTTTAATTAAAATAAACTCTCATTGAGTGTCTCTCATCTGCTATGCTTACCTTCCAGAAGAGCATACTTTATAGTAGACCCAATTTTACTGCTGTAAACCCACTACATCTTTTATCAAAATTATTAATGCAGTTTTAAGTAAACCTAAAGATGTGTTTATCTAAAATGTAACATAAATATCTTCACTTTTTTCAACAATTTTGCCACAATTCTTAGAAATGTATATGGGAAAAAGTTCAGGGGTAATCAATTGTAAATGAAAACCATTGGTCTTAATTTTTACATTTGCAAAATTAAAAGAATTAACAACAACAAAAGTTTATAATGCTTTTCCCATGTTGCAGCACTAACCTGAAAGATCTCTATTTTTAACTGATTCGCTAGCACTGCAGGGAATTGGTAATCACATGTCTAACCAATTCTCATATTTTCATTTTTATCAAAAACATACACATTTCCATGACATTCAGTTTAGCATTGGGGAGTAAGTCTGGAAAACCAGAATAGCAAAGTGTAACAGCGGAATGCAAAACTTTAGGGTCAACATACGCATATGTCATAATTGGTTATAAGGCATGTCATAAGCCATACTTAAGATAGTAAAGCTTGAGAAAAAATTTACTTTTTATAAATTTCAATGCATTTAAGATTATCCCTATAATTCTCACTTGAACTCTGACTTTTCTTTACTGGAAGAGAAAGGGATGGATTGTAGCTAAAGCCCTGAGAATTAGCTATAAGTCAAAACATATCTATGTCAAAGGATTGTTGTGAGCATTAAATGAGCTGCTTGATATAAGGTACTTAGTATGGTACTTGGAATATAGAAAATACTAAGTAAATGTTAGTTAATAGTATTATCACAGCACAAACCAACTACCATCACCAACAGAAGAAATTGATGTTATTATTAGCTTTACTGCCAATTAAATGTATCATGGCAGAAGCAAAAAACAAGATTGAAAACCCCTAGCCTAATACAATCTAACCTGCGATCTTAGGCTGGGTTTATCAGATGTGGCCCCACTTGTCCTTGTCTTCCCAAGGCAGGCTTGCCTTCTCCATCCTAAGACTTCTTCCTCACTAACCTGGTAAATATATTTGAAATCTTTCTCAATATATCATGCCAGACAGCCACAAAAATTGGTCAGAGTTTTAATGAGAGATGATATCTATCCACCAGCCCAGCCTTAGATTTAATTGTCATTGACCTGGCCCTTTATTTAGTATATAAGAAAACAAAACTCATTTTTTTTTCAGAGTACTTACTAAAACAACTTTTGTCTCTTCTGAATATAAGAATAAAGACACTAAGAGCCTATCAGAAAGTAATAGTGGTCCATTCTCTCTTAAGTATGTGACTTGGATAAGTATTGTACCTCATGTATTAAATAGACTTTGCGGAACATGGAAACTTTCCTCTAATCAAACAACTGGTATATATTGAACTAGTAATCTGAACACACAAAAGAATAACCCCTTTCTCAGGTTGATGGAGCGTATCAGGCAATGGGAAGCTCCTTTCCATTCAGATACCCAATATAAGAAGACCCCACTAGAAATGAGTATCTCTAAGCCAACCATGGGTACATTGTTTATTTTGTGGCCAGTTCATTTTGTATCTAGAAAGTGATAATGTAAAGCACTCAAGTGTAAATAAGTCAGTTGATATTTATAGTTATCTGGTAAGCAAAGTAGCAGAGTTTCTTTAAAGATCCAAGTCAAACTTACCTAGGTTGAGAGTCATGGTTTAATTTTCATACTAAATTTCAGTGTGCAGCATTTGTTCACAAATGCAAATAACTCTGCTGAATTAGAAAATCAATACCTTCTTTTCCTCTGTGGTTTATGTAAAAAGACTTTGGAGAGCATAATGAAAAGTTTCTGTTAAATAACTAAGTTGGGTAGAGAAATGCAAATAAAGGCTATGAAAGAAGTATAAAACAAAAGAGGGAGAAATGAAAACAAACTTCACAAGACAGTTTCAGAGAGACTGAACAAACTGAAAAGGAAACAATCTAAAGATAGGTGTAACATGTGAATCATGTAACTTACATAAACAATATTCACTTCCTAAGGGGTCTGATGATGTAGGTATAGGCATCAAGAGTGTGACTGGCTTAATTTGATTGGTCATACTAAGATAATTAGCAAAATATTATGGTTGACCTAGTAACAATGATCTGAAAGAGAGCATGAGAAATGCCTTGACCTGATTTACAGCCAAGATCTGACTGTCCCCATCTACAGTTTGTTTCTGAATACCAGTACCTAGTATGTATATAACTACTTCCATCAGAGTACTGATCTCACTTTCCTTTTAGTTAAAAATTAATATCATTTTGGAAGATTTGGGGAAGATGATAGAGTAGGAAGCACCAGAAATCTGCCTTCCAACCTAGACAGCAGTTGCACAGGCAGGATCTGTCTGATGTAACTATTTTGGAACTCTGGAGTCTACTAAGGCTTACAATATCCAGGGGTAGACATGGACAGTAAATTGCAGTCAATTTTGGTCAATTTCAGATCTTAGCAGAGTAGTAACTACCCATCCTCTCTCCCCAGCCATATGGCACACAGCTGCACATATGTTTCAGGATCGGCTTGCACACAGCTTATTGGAGACAGGATGGGCAAAAGGACCCTATCCTCCAAATATCGGAGATCTGTGCTCTGCTCGCTAACTTCTGTGTCTGATCACAGAAGTGCAGACAGAGACAGTCTATTTTTTGTTTTATCTACTACTGTTGCTGTTTTATCTACCACTGTAAGCCCCTTAGCTGAAGGGATTCTAGGGGATTGAAAGGGCCTGCACTCTTTTGTCACATTCTCCCCCTTTATTTTTCACTTTTTCTCTTTTGCGAGTCAGACATTAAACACTAAGACATTCAAAAGCAACTGCATATAGAGAGAGTTAGAAAGTGACTGTGCATGCCCAGGGAAAGTGTGAGCTCAGAAAAGATGTGAGAAGACCTTAAGTTAAAACCTCAGGCTGATCCTTGGCACAAAGGCAGCCTACAACCATCAAAACACACACACACACACACACACACACACACACACACACAACACAAAAACTAACAAAACCCAGCAAAGCCCAGGAAGGGTAAGAATCTTATTGCCTGAGTTACCACATTATTAGATTAAAATGGCCAGTTTGCAACAAAAAATCACATGCAAATAAAGAAACAAAAAAGTATGGCCCATTTTAAAAAAAACAAATCAACAGAAACTGTCCCTGAAAAAGGTATAATTACAGGTCTAAAAATGAACACTTTAAAACAACTGTTTTAAGGATGCTCAAAGAACTAAAGGCAGAAGTGAAAAAAGTCAAGACAACAATGTATGAATAAAATGAAAATATCAAGAAAGAAATAGAATGCCGACAAAGAAGCCCACAAGAAGTTTTGGAGCTGAAAAGTAAAATAACTGAAATAAAAAATTCACCAGGGGGATTTAAAGGCAGTTTTGAGCAGACAGAAGAAATAATCAGCAAACTTAAAGAATGGAAATTGTCAAGTCTAAGGAAGAGAAAGAAAAGAGATTAAAGGAAAATGAACAGAACACAAGGGATCTATAGGACATGACCAAGTGGACTAATTTATGCATTGTAGCAGTTCCAGAAGGAGATGAGAGAGAAAAAGAGGCAGAGAGAATATTTGAAGACATAATGGCTGAAAACTTCTTAAATTTGATGAAAGACATGAATATAAACATCTAAGAAGTTCAACAAATGAAGATGAACTCAAAGATACCCACACTGAAACATATAATTAAACTACTGAAAGACAAAGAAAATTTTAAAAGCATCAAGACAAAAGAGATTTGTCACATACAAGGTATCTTTTATAAAATTATCAGCAGATTTCTCACTGGAAACTTAGGAGGCCTGAAGCAGTGAGGCTGATATATTCGAAATGCAAAATGCAAAAAAAATAAAACAAAACAACCCTCCACCATCAACAAAGAATCTTATATCTGGCAAAACTGTCTTTCCAAAGAGAGGGCGAAGTTAAGATGTTCCCAGATAGACAAAAGCTAAGGGAATCTGTTACCATTAGACCTACCTTGCAAAAAATGTTCAAGGAAGTCCTTTAGGGTAAAGTGAGAGAACATTAGATAGTAACTCAAAATCATATGAAAAAATAAAGATTTCAATAAAGGAGAAAAGTGAGTCTGAAATGACTCACTGGTATGAAACCACCAGTAATTCAATGAAGACATGGCCAAGATATTCTACAGAAAAATTAAATTCACTGTTTCATCACATTTAAAAAATTCTATAAATAGGCATGTGTGTGTAATTTTACATATGTATATAAATGGAATTATCCTCATCCAGCCATCATCAGACACCTAACTTCACCTAGCAATTTCTTCCATGTTTACTGTCTAACACTTAGAATTATACTGTTGACTTTCGAAGTAAAACTTTTTTTTGACATTCCTCTCTTCCTCTTTTTATCCTCATCTTCTTCCCAGTGAACAATGTCTCATGTTAACATCCTAGTGCATACCATTTCAAGTTTTCTCTATATTCATATAATTGTACAAAATACATACATGAATAGTCATACTTACCATTACTTATAATATCCACAAATATAGGAAAGGATGTCCTTTTACAAATATTGTATCAAATTATTCCTGCTATTCTTTTTTCTACTTTTCTCACTAACAATACCTAGGATAAAACCCTCCAAGTGAACTAGTATACTCTCTGTTTAATTATTTTTACTGGTTTCATAATATTTACCAATGCAATAATAAATGTCTATGTATATAAAAAATTAATATCATTTTTCACATTAAAACTTAGTTTTTCTACTTATCCAGTGTCACCATTGGTGACCACATAAAGCTTTTTGGTATAGACAGAATGGGATATGACAGAAACCAAATGAATGCTGAAAATGTGTTTTAACTTTTTTGAAGAAAACTGTGATGTATATTTATGAGTCCAATTTTATCTCAAGGATTATAATTCTTACATGTCTTGCAGTCTTTTGTGATTTGAGGATGGAGCCAGAATTGTGCCAACATTGATGGTCAAACACTAAGTAGAGAGTGGGAAGTCAAAATATCATCATTCAAGGGTCTGGGCCTTACAATATAGCTATTTAGAAACAACTGATGAGTGGACTTTTCTCAGTTTTTGCTTTGTCTTGCATAAAAATATTGTTGTCTCAGTGATATTTAGGTAAGTGCTGGATGAGGTAAGAGAAGAGAAGAGAGATGGAGCTTTTTTAGGGATTAAAAGTTCTTTTCTGGTTTAGCATGAGATGCTTGTGGTTATGAGGGAGACAATTAAAATTCTGTGTGTGTTTTCTTCCCATGATCTTACTTGTCTCTCAATTTTAAGACCAGCTTTTCTAAAACAGAAAATGACAAATCCAAGGGGATAAAATCCTGACTATTATTCTGTAAGGCAAGTGAAATGAAATTTGTATATAAAACAATTTAACATAAAATCTAACATTTTCCCTAGGTACTCTAAAGAAAGAAAAGATAGAGATAATATGGTTTAATAGTTAGAACTTTTTGCTGTAATCAAGAATATGGAATCCAATTTCAAATTTACCATTATCATTTTTTGATGGTATTCAAAATGTTCATCTTTCAACTCTTCTTTAAATATTATCATAATATTTAAATTCAATTATCTCTTGAAATAAAATTACTTTTAAAATATGTAAAAAAATCATTTGTCAAAAGATGTTCACACTAAAGAAACCACGACTACTAACAGATTTATGCAATGTACTGACTGTCACTGAAAAATACTGTTTTTTTTTTAAGCAAAGACTTTATTTTCATTGTAATCCTTAGTAATTTAACATGTAGTTTCTGTAGATAAGTTACTTTATAAAGTGTATATTAAAGTTATGCTTAAGAAATATTTCTTCACTCAAAATGTAATTTTTTTAGTATAAATTGGGAATCAAAACAAATTTTTAGTATAAATTGTTGATTTTATTTCTTCATTTAAAGGGAAGTGGATGAATTCTTCATTCTATCCATATCACCCAATAATGCCTTTCCACTCAGCCTGAAAGTCCACAACTAAATATTTACTTTTTTGGTGTTTAAAAGTTCCTTGCTATAAATGGACTAATTAGAGTATGAAATTTGTGAGGGCAGCTATGAAGTATTAGTCATATTATCCCATTTCCTAGCACATAGTTAGCACTTAATCAATATTGGTTGAAAATAATATGAGTTAATAAATTAAGGAGAAATTACTTGAGAAAACCAAGCCCTTACTACAGGAGAGCAAAGTGGTGTGATTAGAGTGAATAAAGGAGAGGGTAGGGATTGCTAAAAGTGATAAGAAATAATGGAAATATTGCCTATACCCCAATGTTGTCTATATTTTGGTCCTTTATCCTCAGTCATAGGGCTACTACAAAGATTTTATAAGAGATTCATTTTACATGGAATCTCTTTGAAAATATAAACTTTATGCTCCTTTCAGGAGCACTGTGTCTTTCTCTGTGTAGACATTGATGTATGGAAGGCGATAAATAAATGTTTCTTAATGAAACTATTACATATGTAAAGAAGCAGATTTTTTAATATAGCTATTATCATAAATACCTTGAAAATTTTCAACTGGAATAGTTTTTCAACAGAATATCAAGTAGAGAAACTTAATAAATAAAAATTTAACTTTCAGAGTATTCTACCAGTTGAGCCTCCAGTAATTTGGATATAACATGAAACTAAACAAGTTTCCCAATTAAAATTTCAGTGAAGATATCTGAAGACTTGTGAATTCGTAATTATGACAGATAATAATTCTGTAACAACTAAAATGACACTTGGGAAATTACCAAATGCACCTTTCATCCTTCATTTTAACTTGGAGAATAATTTCAAGCTATCCTAAGGGACAGATATGTTAAAGTTTAATATATCACAAGAATCATTATTTTGCAGCCAAAAAAGTAGAAACTTCATGACTTTCAAAAGATGAATTTGATTTCATCTTTTTATTTTAGAAACTTGTTTATTTTATTTTTTAAAGGAGGAAAATTTTAGCTGTATATTGTCCAATTAATGACAAGGTCTCAACCCATTGAAAGAGTTTGAATTCATTAGGCCCAAATATGGAGCTATTCTGACATTCTACAGTTATATCTCATTTTAACTATTTCTATTATATTTAGACATATCAGAATTACAGTGGCTAATTTTAATTCTTCCTAACACTCCTCCATTATTTTCTTTATAAGGAAACAGGCTCAGAAGGGTGGGTATTTTGTCCAAAATCACATAGATGTTTAGTGGGAGAGGTGGGAGTGTGTGTGCGTGTGTGTGTGTGTGTGTGTGTGTGTGTGTGTGTGAGTGTGTGTATGTGTGTCGTTTAACATCCTGGCCAAACTATAATTTGATGTTTCTCAGTAGTTTATCATTATACTAATGTATGGTAATTCCTTGAGATTTTTGGCATTTGAAACTATTATTTGAAAAGCGTAGGATGAATGAGATCAATCAAAGGGTGAAATTATAGTGCTGGATCTATAAGTAAATACTACTGATGACATATAATAATAATTATCCCATTTTATTATGTGAGCATAGATTTATAGGAACTTGGGTATTCTAGTTTGAAGGAATATTAGTAATAATATTTACAACATTTATAACATGTCCCAAGGCCAACAAATAATTACAAAATTAAAAAACTATTGAAATCAGGCTATTCAACAGAAATATAATGCAGGTCACAAATGCAAGCAAAAAAAGTAATTTTAAAAATTTCAGGAGCCTAATTAAAAAGAATAAAGTGAACAGATAAAATTAACTTTATTAATATTTTTTACTTAACCAAATATATTCAAAATACTATAATTCCAATATGTAATGAATATAAAAAGCGTTGAGATATTTTACATTTTCTTTTTGTACTGGCCTCAAAATCTATGTGTATTTTACACGTAAAGCATACCTTAATTCCACTTGCCACATTTAAGTTTCAATGGCCTTGTGGGGCTAGTGGCATATTGAACAACACATATCTAAATGATCTTACATGCCACTAGCAATGAGACAGATAAGTTGAAGAGAGGAAGTGATTAGCTATCTTACTTTGGAGAGATGTGTAGGAGAAGATGCTGGCATAGAGTATTAAAACATATGGAGATAAATATCTCATTTCACAAATAAAGAGATTGGTGCCTAGCAATGTTGAACAGACTGCCAAAGAGCTCAGACCCATAGAGCGGTCAAGCCGGAAACACAACTCATCTCTTCTTGAACTTTCTGTCCTTTTCCCACTATACTATGAGAAAAATAATAAATAATAACAGAAAATCATTATCGTACATAAAAGGTCTATAGAGCAGAAGCCTCTTTGCCTTCCTGGAAAATCTTTGATTATTGGACTGAAAACTTCCATTGGATTTGTTTACCCAGGTGACTCCTCATAATGGATGTGTTATAGCAATAAACACACTTCGGTGACATTGATGTAATAATATTACACTTCATGATTTATTAAAAAAAATTTTCCCTTAAGAGACACATGTGAATTGCTATTAAATTAATGTATTAAATTTTAGTTTTTTTTATATGTATCACTTCTTACATGTAAAATTCAAGTATAAGTAAAAATGACTCTACTATTTCTATTTACTATTTTATAATATGCCCATTAATAATTCTATTAATCTAATTCTAATTATGTAATTATAGATATTTTGCAAATTGTGGTTTGAAAAGATAACACTTTTTTAAACAAAATGAATTAACTTTACACTGTTTATTTGTTCATGTAGTTAACATATGTTTAACCCTTACGGTGTACCCAACAATCTGTTAGATACTGAGACTGAAACTAAGGATCAAGGTAGCATGGTTTCTGCTTCATGGAGCTAAAATCTTACTTGGGAACACAAATGATAAATTTGTAACTATAGCTATTAATATATGGTTATAAACTGTGTTAAGCCTTATAAAGAGAAAAAAGAAACCAGTGTACAGAAATAGAAAATTAGGGAATGGGTGACAGATTTCCTCTAGGTAGAAAGGTCCAGATGGAAAAAGGAAACAGCAGGTGCAAAGGCCCTGGGGTGGAAAAGAGTTTAAAGTGTCCTGGACACAGAAAGGAAATTATTGTGATGGAAGCCAATCACTGCAGCGAGAGAGGCAGAAGCATCTGGAGCTATAGGCAGGAACCAGATGATCCAGGCCCTTATTAAGGACATTAAGGACATTTGTTTTCCTAGTATGTAATTGGAAAATGTATTGAAGAGTTTTAAGAAGGGGAATGATACAGTCAAACTGATAGCAGCTATGTGGAGAATGGGTTTCAGAAGAGCAAGAAAGGGACAGGGATGACAGTTTGGAAGGACACTGTGTACTCCAGGTAGAAAGAGAGGAGATGGACCCTGCTTCTAGCAAAGAAAAAGGTCTACAAGGCACAGTACATTCAAATTTAGATATAGAGTAAGCTTTGCATTGCAATGCCTTACAGAAAGCACTTACTTTCCTTGGGAAGGTAAAAAAGCCACAGGATATTTTAGATAGCACATGATAGAGTATATTAATTGTCCAGGCATTCCTGTGCTGAGCTGCTCATTTGAGGAACTTGTACTGCTTCTCCTTTATGATATGGTTTCCATTAATATGCTTTTCATGCAAGGCATGCATAATATACCATACTTATTCAACTCTGTTAGCAACTCCCATAAAAACTTTTTTCCTAAAACATTCCCAGGGCAATGTATTCAAATCAATGCATGCCTTGAAAAGCCTTTTTAGATTTGCATTCTAAAGAAATGGATATTCAAATTAGACTTTCTTCCTCAGCAAGATCATTGGTAAGTGATGGATAATATTTGAATATGCAGTTAGCACGAAAGAATATATATGTGTGTGTGTGTGTATGTGTGTATGTATATATATATATACACATACACACACACACACATATATATATATTTGCACAAACACTGCAGTAACATTATATGTTGAGCGTATTTATTTCATTCATTTTGATTAATTTTCAACATTCTATAAGAGATCCTTTTGTTTCTTTCCTTTATGCAATTCATCACAGTCTATATTTTGTTTGTTTGTTTTTGTTTTTTATTTCTCAACTGAAATGTAAGTTCTGTGAAAGCAAAATTGTATTCTGTTATGTTCTGTTCAAGGTCATATCCCTAGGAACCCATATAGTTCTTGGCACACAATAGGTGCTCAAAAAATATTTAAATAACTAGGTGACTAAATGGACTTTTGGAAATATACTTGACATTCCTTCTATATCAAAACTTCCTTAATATATAGCTATTTGCCCAGTGTTATATGCAGCAACCTCTTCTAATTAAACCTCCCCTTTAACCTGCTTTATATTGAAGCAGGGGTTTTCAACTGCAGCCCTATTGACATTAGAAGCTGGATAGTTCTGTGTGTGTCTTGTGCATGGTAGGGCATCTGGCCGCATCCCTGGCCTCTGCTCTCTTGATGCCAGTAGTGCCCCCTCCCCATGTTGTGACAACCAAAAGTGCCTCCAGTCGAGAAACGCAACAGAACTATTTTCATGATAAACATAACAATGTTAAAAGTACCTAGATTATGAGGCATTTAATATTTAATTTTGGCATTTTCTATGATATTTGGTCATGATTGCTGGATCATATGAAAAGAGTATGTTTAGTTTTATAATAAGCTGCCAAACTGGTTTCTAAAATGACTACCATTTTGCACTCCCACCAGCAATGTATGAGAGTTTCTGTTGCTCTGAATTTGGCGCTGTCAGTGTTCTAGATGTTAGCTCTTCTAATATGCGTGTAGTAATATATCATTGTTCTTTAATTTCATTTCTTTGATGACATATGATGTAGAACATTATTTCATATGCTCATTTTCCACCTGTATATCTTTGATGAGGTGTTCGTTAAGGTCTTTGTTCATTTTTTAAATCAGGTTGTGTTTTTCTTTTTTCCTTACTGTTGAATTTCAAGAGTCCTTTATATATTTTGGATAACGGTTTTTTTTATCAGTTGTGTCTTTTGAAAATGTTTTCTCCCTGTCTGTGGCTTGTTTTTTCATTTGTGGCTTGTTTTTTCATTTTCTTGACATTTTTCACAGACATCTTCATTAATTTTAATGAAGTCTAGTTTATCGATTATTTCTTTCATGAATTGTATGATGTTGTATCTAAAAAGGTATCATGATACTCAAGGTCATCTAGGTTTTCTCCTATGTTATCTTCTAGGAGTTTTATAGTTTTATGTTTTACATTTAGGTCCGTGATCCATTTTGAGTTAATTTTTGTTAAGGGTGTAATTTTTGTGTCTAGAAACTTTTTTTTTTTTTTTTTTTTGCATGTGGATGTCTAGTTCTTCTGGTACCATTTGATGAAGCAACTAATCTTGCTTCATTTTATTATCTTTGCTCCTGTGTCAAAGATCATGGAGGTCTATTTCTGCACTCTCTATTCTGTTCCATTGATTTATTTGTCTATTCTTTCACCAATACCACAGTGTCTGTAGCTTCATAGTCAGTCTTGAAGTCTGGTAGCATTACAGTTAGTCTTGAAGTTGGGTAGTGTCAGTCTTACAACTTTGTTGTTTTTCTTTGGTATTGTGTTGCCTATTATGAGTCTTTTGCCTCTCATATCAACTTGAACATCAGTTTGTAGATACCCAAAAAATAACTTTCTGGGAATTTGATTGGGATTGTATAGACTCTATCAATTAAGTAGGGAATTCTAAGTCAGAGTAAGGGAAGATAGCCAGAGTCTTTTTGTGTGATAGAGTTTTTAGTGAGATGTTTATATTACTGTTTCTAGAATTTTATCTTTTTTTTGATCAAAGTAAACAATGGTACAGATAAAACTGCATTGAACATGAAAAAGGAAATAGCATTTGAAAGGAAAAATATATCTCACATAATTTCTAATCAAAATATGATAATCAAGCAAATGACCACATAGACAGTTGATGACAAGGCTTGGCTTTTCTGAAGAAATACAAAGAGAAGATTTGGGTGGCATTAGAGAGAAAGTGGCTTCAAAGCTTACAGCATGATTAATCACTCCTCCACCAACTATTTTATTTTTCTCAGACAAGTTTGCTAATTGCGTAAAACAAGAAAGCATAATTCTATTATGGAAGGAAATGGTAGATATGTCTCTGGCTCTCAACAGACTCATTTTCACACAAAAATATAATGGTATTGCTACCACCCCTCCCTATTCATCACAATATCATCTTTTTAACTCATGTAATTCACATATTAGTCTATATTCAAATTATTTTACTAATCTGATTTTAAGTTAAGAGATTATAAATGAAAGCAAGTAGAACAATAATGAAGAAATAAGTCCAAAATTATGTGATATATTGTCTTATACTAAATCCTCAGTGAGATTTTTAATTTAGCTGATTTGGAGAATCACACAGTGGCCTCTCTCTTCTGCCATGTAAATTCTGAATGTTTATCTCTTGGTGTTCTAAATTTCTCAGTCCTGATATAAAAGGACTTTCATCATAGGCCCCAAACTATTAGATTTTAGAGAGCAACCTTGCAGTGTGTGTTTTGTGGTGACACTGAGAAAATTATCTTTGATTGATCATTATCACCTCATTGCATCAAACTGCCCTATTTTAATGTCTAATATATTAGGAATTATTTTACATTTTAAGCTCATAAAAACCCACTTTCAGTGACAATTATGAGTAAGATGCTGCTTTCTTAAATGCACCAGCTCATTTATTTTCTTACACCTCATGGTATTGTGAAGAAATAAGCTGTTTAATCATTGTAAACAAACTAATATTTTTCATTTTCAGAAGAAATTAACATTAAATTTTTACTTAATTAACATAGATCTTTGTCCTCTCTTAATGTGAGGGATAAGACAATGCAAATAATAAATTGTCCTTGATAAAGTCATTTATTTGAAGTGCTGAAATTTAAGAACATTTGAAGGTGGTCGAGTGCCTTAAAAATGCATCAATGAAGGGACTGTTTTTCCTTTGGGTTCCTGTCTGCTGCTGACTCTTGTCCCTAAGGTGCATCTCTCTTATCACCCTTAACACCTTCCCCCATTCAATAACATTAACTTTGTCTTTTAAGAACATTTTAGATATAAAAAATGTTACTTATGTTTTTAAAATGACCCTTAAAAAGGTAATTTGAACACCGAATATCTTTATTTTTAATGAATAGATTTTATGTATGTTTTCTGAGTGAGAAAAGGAAATCAGTTTAAGTCTTTAAGATCCTCAGAATATCATTAATTGTCTCACTTTACAGCTGATGGTCAAATTGAAACCAGAATAGTCTCCAGTTTTAACAATTTGGATGGCATATATTAGAAAACAGTGTAAGTAAGGGTGAAAAAGATATATTCACTAATTTAGTCTTTTTAAAATTAAATTTATTGGGGTAACAATAACATTATATAAATCTCAAGTGTAAACATTATAATTTGATATCCACATACTTTATTGTGTGCTCACCACCAAAAGAGTAGTTTGCTTTCATTATTATCTGTTGCATTTCTGTATATAACAACAAAGTATAAGAAAGAGAAATGAAAATAATCCAATTGCTCATCCATTCTTTCATTTCATGTTTAAATTTTGATTTCTTTATGTGTTTCTGGCACTACGCTAGGGGCTGGTGATATGTTTATGACATTGCACTAATGATTCATTACTGTATCTGCACTAATGGGACTTATATTTTGGTGTTAGAAATAGATATAAGTATATTCATGTAAAACTATAGCTGTGCTAGGAAAAGAAGTTCCTGAGGCTATGAGAATACTTAATTGAGGAATCTGGCCCAAACTAGGAGGTCAAGGATGGGTTTATTCATTGAGGAAATGATATTTGAGTTTAGGTCTTAATGGACAGGATGTAACTTGTGAAGATGGGGTTGCAGGGGGCAATGTTGGTGGTGGTGGTCTGTTCAAGCACAGGGAACAGTATGTGAGCAAATCCCATGGTGGGCCTGTGCAGCAAGTGCGGGATGAGGAGTAAAATAACATAAGATGAGCTTGGAGTACAATAACAATGGAAAGCTCTCATGACAAAGTGTTGAGTTCCTGTATTTGAAGTTCACAATTTCTGCAGATGGAGAAGGGCCTACAAGGAGGTTAGAGAAGATTTCAGAGATCTGGAAATGTCGAAGGTAGGTTCTACCAAAGAGGTGACAGTTGAGATGAAAAGAAGTAAATTGCCTCCAGACCATGCAAAGAATGAAAGTCAACAGTAACCATGAATAACCAGCATAAGAGGGAGGTTTATAGCTGCTATGACCATGTAACTCATGGTCCTGTGCTCTGACAAATACGACATTGCAGGAGGACCAGCTTTTCTGTTTTACAAAGTCAGGTAGTTAGTTAGGTTACTAGTGGATGAAGGCTAGGCTCTCTGAATCAATTAGGTATCCATGTAATTTTCATCTTCAGAGTCGAAGCTTCCATTAGGAAATGTTATTTTTTAAGTTGCTGCCTGATACAAAAAAGGAGACTCATTCACCTTTCCCAGTATTTCTAGACTTGCTTAAAAGGTTGTACACATCTTTGGAAATACCGGTAAGGCTGTTCAGTAAATATCGCATTCATTGGGCAGAATGCAGTCTGTAGAATGAGATGTCGCCTTAGACTACAAAAGCAGATGATGTCAAAATTGGACTGGAAATTGAGATTTCCTGTTTTCCAGTAACAGGCTTAGATGACTCATTAGGCTTAAAAGAGATGCTTTGAACTGGGGTGACTACAATGATGTCCTCTGCATGTCAAAGTGAGAAGTGCCTTCTTGGCCTGTTGCTTATCCTTCCTGCTCTAGAAGTCTCCAGCTGTCCAATACTTGAAAGAAGACAATGGACATATCTTCTGAAAAAAAAAAAAATCTAGATAAAAGAAGTCACGAAATAACTACCCATGGTCAATAAACATATGTAAAATCCTTTTATAAATATTAAATAACCTTGAAATGACATTATTGGAATTAATCTTTTTAGCCAGTATTAAAGCACTAGGCAAGGTAAATTATTTTGTGTGTAACACTAAACAGCCATTAAAATGTTCATATATATGACTAATAAGATGGAGAAAATTTTTATGACATTTTAAGTTTAAAAAATATGTGTCATCTCACTTTAAAATTTTGATTGTTTTTAGCTATATCACTATAGCCATTCATACAAAGAACCAACACTGAAAGAATTCATGCCAAAGTGTTAACAATATTTTTTTGTGGATATTAGAACATGAGTAATTTTTATTTTGCTCTTTTTCATATCTAGATTTTTCATGTTTTCTGTAACGGACACATTTTTGTCATAAGATAAAATTATAAAAATGAAAGATTATTTTTTTGCCTATTAAATTGGAAAATACATTTTTAGTTATAAAATATTGGTAAAACTTCAAGGAAGTAGATGTTACTTCCCCAGATTAGGTTCACAACAGACCTCAGAACCTTAAAACTTATTGTTGTAACAATAGGGGATTTATTCTAAGAAAATAATCAGAAGTTTACAGATATTTATTTGCATTATACTTTCAAGGCTTTGTTTACAATGATAAGTAATTAGGAACAATAAAATATTCAGAAATATGAGAATGGTTAAATTATATTGCATTTATACAAAAAGAGCAATATGAGTCATTTAAACTCATGTTGTAAGAAAATGGTTATGATTCATTGTTAAAGGTTTTAAAATCAGGAATGAAGCAGTATGTACATTAAAATATCAACTGTAAGGAATTATATACATGCATGTAGTGGAAATAAAAATACATATAGGGGCATGTCAGTTCTTATCCTGAACAGTGAAATTACACACAAGAGTTTTAGGCTATCTTCTGTGTGTTTTTCTGTGAATTTCTAAATTTCTACAAAAAGCTTTGTTGTGAAGTTTAACAACAAAAGTACATTTCACCCTGAAAAGATTAGTGGGGAGAATAGGGTTGAGGATACATGCAGTAACCAAAGTGTTTATGAAGATTGCAATGAATTCCTTCAAGAATTATAGTTTATTTACAGTAACTGGCCTCCTCCTCTTATTCTCCTTGGAATTCCTTAGGAGCTGTTTGCCTCTCTCCTCCCACTGGGGTTCTTGTCAAAGACTTTCAGGCAAGTAGAAAATCATAATATTTGTGTGGTGGGTAGCATTCTCAGTTATTCAGATTCAGTTGCAACAAAATTTATTGAATACTTACTATGTTCTGAACACCTTATGAAGTATCTTAACTCTTTGGGACATCAGGCTCTAAAGGGGCATTTAAGATTTCTATAGAAAGAGCATAAGATATAGATTTCTAAGATCAAAATTTGAGTCTAGAGTCTATCACCAATTAGCTTATAACTTGAGCAAGTCACATTCTTCTGAGCCCTTGTATTCTTTTGTTTATTCATTATTTATTCATTCAACAAATATTGACTAAATCTGACAGTAACTATTCAAGCCTCAAGGATAAACCAGTGAGCAAAACAAAGTCACTCTTCTCAGTCTTGTAGAGTAAGACTGACAACATATAAATGCATATACAAAGTATGCCAGATAGAGTTAAATACTTTGGTGAAAACTTAAACTAGTGAGGGGATAAGCATGGCTGGGGAGCAAGGTGAAAGGTGGTTGCTGCTTTTTTTTTTTTATATATATAAAAAGTTGCCAAAGAAAGACTGATGAGATGACATTTGAGAAAGTCTTGAGGAACGTGAGAGACAATAATAATAAATATCTGACTTCATTCACTGGGTTGTGAGAACTATGTGGAAAGGCTTTGCAGTTCTAGAAGGATGTCTTCAATATCATGCAGCTGTAGTTCTGAGTTATATTTACCTTTTGTAAGACAGGGCCTGAATTCACTTTCCTCTACCTAGGGTCATTCTCCCTTTGGAGATGGAGGAGACTTTATAAACAGAAGGAATGAGAATAATAGAACCTCTCTCAAGGCCAGAATGGTCAGGTGATTCCCATGCAGCATAAATAAAACTAATGAAATATAGATTACAACATTCTCTATAGAGAGTTGTGTATTCTGTATCAATGCCCCTTTTAGTCCCTTTTATTTTAACCACTAAGATTCTCTAAAAGAAGTAATAATTGTCCCCAAAACAAAAAATCCATACAATCTACTAGTTCACTGGTATTGGTTCATCAAATATCACCAAAAAATGTTACATCATTTACCCCTTCCCCAATATCTTTAATAAATCCACTTCATTTTAATATCTCCTACATAGTTCTCTGTGGATTTGTCTATATTAATATTTAACACAGCCACCTTGGAATGCATATTAAATTGTAGAGAAGGAAAAGGAAAGCTTCTGAAAACTGTCAGACATTAATTTTGATACCTCCTCATGCAGCCCAGGTGTTGCAACCATGGCCACATGGTGCCAAATTTCTCAGGGTTTAGGTCTTAGGCCTTGTGCTTTCCCTCAGGTATTGATGGGGCTCAAGTGAGATGGAATATGAGAGTGCAGTATGCCGGGGGCTGGCTGCAGACCAACTGAAAGCTCTGAGATTGGTGTTTACACAGGTGTGCCTCTTACTGTCTGTGGATCTTCATTTATAAAAAGGAAGCTATAAAATATGTCAAGAGTAAGGCGGAAACTAAGAATGAAATGAAAATGTCTAAACTCTTTCTTTACAGACATCTTGAATTTAAGATGCTTTTTTGTCTTTAACAGATTGTATTACATTGTTTATAATGAATAAACAGAAACTGTTCTAATGTATGCTCAAAAATGTGACTTGAATAAGTAGGAAGGAAGAAAGGAAGGACAAAGGAAAGAGAACAAAGGAGGGAGGCAAGGAGGGCTGTTGTAATATATAACACTATGGGGAATAAATATGTTAATACAGAATTTTTAAAAGAATGCTAATTATTTAATACTTTTTTATTTTTGTTAATAGAGGCAACAAAATTAAGTGCTATAGTCAAGGCAAGTAACAGATTTATAACAGGTTGACTACTCTTTCCTTTGTACCCTGCACTGATATCACATTTATAGCCTAGTCGCTGAGACCTTTCGCATTTATTTTTTATATATAAACATGTACTCAGTAGCATTCATTTCTGTGGTCATATACTCAGTATAGCACATGCCCGACAGTATTCAATAGATAATCTTTGATATTAATTCATTAATGTACTCAAAACTGAGGATTTTTTTTTTAGAGAGGCAGCAAAGTGTGAAGGGGTGAATTCTGGAGTCAAACTGCCTAGTTTGAACCTTGGTTCCTCTACCTATTACCCATGTGACCTTCTTGTTATTTGACCTTTCTATAGTTCCAATATTCCATCTGTAGACTGAGAATAATAATATTGCCTACATCAAAGGATTATTGTGATGATGAAAACAAGTTATGTATATAAAATGCTTGGAAAAGTACTTAGCATGTAGTAAGTGCTAGGATAATGGTGGCTATTATTTAGTTAGGAATTTAATAAGTCCACAGTCTGAAATGAAAATCCTATACAATGATCCATTTTGTTAAATATAGACTGAATGATGTTAATAGTTTATACTAGGTGCCACTATCAACTGAATTTTCTCTTAATTGAGAAATTATTGAACACAAGCAGGGGGAACAATGACATTATTTCTGTTCTAATCTAGAACATTTATGTTGTTCTAGTCCAGTTGCTCCTCTTCTGCATGCCCCACACTCTTCTGGGATAGCAGTGTTAATTAAGTTTGTTTTAGCACGGAGTTTTTTCACTGTTTTTGTAAGTGCTCCAAGGTCACTGTTGGTTCAATATCTATCAATTTCTAAGGCAACTTTATTTTCCTTTAACATGTTCTACAAAATTCATGTCCTTACTTTTTTTTTATTAAACCAATTTGGGAATACTTTCATTCAAACACGAGTGCTTTTTTTGTGTGCATGCTGTCTCTGCTGCTCCTATTACAACAATGGGGAAAGCAAACCAAGGCATTCCATTTGCAGAGGATGCTGAAGTTTTTGATTGAGTCATGAACTGAAAAAAGAGATCTTTCATGACTTAGCACTGTGACATTTGCAGCACAAATGCCATCAAACTGTACCTTATCTAGCTTACCTCATTTTTAGCCACTTTACAATGGCTCTTTTTACAATGGCTATTTTTAGGCAGTGATTGGGGCATATGACAAATTAGTGAGCATTGTTTATCTGTGTGAGCACCCTAAGGGCATGAACCAAATCTGAATCAATTTATTATTGCTCAGGTCTAGCAGAACGTTTGCATTGATGTTTTGAAATGAAGGGGTAACATGTATGTTCTTATGCATGTGTTCCTTAGAAAGCACCCATGGGTTATTGAGTCAAAATTATACATTTTAATGGATTTAGCTCAGTATCACCAACAGAAATAAATCAGATGCAAGGAGTAAAGCTGAATTGGAAAGGTATCAGAGCTCAATCTCTCAAATTGATTTCAAGCCTCTTTAGGAAAAAAAAATGGCATACTTGTTTCTCATGTGTAGTGATTCTTCTTACCATGGTGAACAGGTGTCCCTAGTTTTGAAAGTCTTATGTATGTTAGCAGCTCCCATGGTTTCTATTCCCATTCACCAAGAGTCTTTTACTGTCTCTTTACGACCCCCTACCATAGTGCCTCCAATACGGGGGCTCTTTTATTATTTTCTTTTAGAGAGTTATACTGCACAGTGGGTGCAAGCATGAAATTTGAAGTTAGCTAGACCTGGATTTGTCCAGGTTTTTGTTGTGTTCTATGGCTATGAGAGAAATTGAGAAAGATCACCTTTTGCCTTCAATTTATTCATCTAAATATTATGATACTAGAGCAGAGGATGCTCATTATTAAAGAAAATGAGAAATATAAAAAAAGTGAACTGATTTAAAAGAATCTAATTTCATAATACATAACAAACAAACAAATAAATTTTACTAGGACTTTATCTTGAAATACAGTTATGCAAATGAGTATAGTTCATCTAACATGAAACAATTTATAATTATAACTATGTGCTTCTGCTATTTGGTAAGCTGGAAAGAATGGGGACCAATATTTGAATGGTGACCATTCTTATAGGTCAGTGTGTAAGTGAATATTTTGTATTATTAAAGCCTTTGCTGCCCAATGCGACCTTCTAGATGTAAGGATTTTGACAATAAATTTTTAAATAAGAATGACTCACCTAAAGTTATTGTGTGGATAAACTGATATGCAGAGAACACATTTGCTGTAGTGTTGGATAAATGAAAGCCATTATGTAATAGGAAGCATATGTCTCCACTGGATCCCAAGACAGTTAACTACCTAAGAGAACTGATGGGCTTAAAAAGTGTCTGTATATTTATGGCTTTAGAAATTGTGTTTAGCTCTTCCTCTTCTAAAAAAAATGTCCAGTCTATGGAAACATTGTGTTTATTCATCAGCGCTACAAAAATCAGTAACTCATTACCTGATCTATTTGTTAGTAATACCACTCTTACTCTCTTCCCTTCCTTCCATGATCCCATTCCTTCCTCTCCTAAGGAAAACAGTTCCAGTGCCAGAGTATGATTGAAAATTAAGATTATTCATGAGTCAATGGTAGAAGTCTGCTGAAAGTATGTACTGCCTACTTGTTGAAACTAGATGGGATATGCAGAAAAATTTGAGCACAACAACTTGCTTTGTTTTCAGACTCTCCTGGCTCTATGTGGCCGACACATCCTTACATTCTTCATTCAGGTATTTAGTTATAATCCCCTACTTGACCTGTACTGTTATACTGTGGGTGGGTATGTTATAATTGGTTGCATGCACTGGCAAGGAACCCTTAAAAATAACTGGTGCAAATAATTAGGGTTATATTTCTTCTTTGGTGGCTAGTTAGGCAGATATATCTATAAATTGGGTTTCTTTCATTATATTCATACATATACACTTGCACACAGACACAAGATGCAATGGCCATTATGCTATTTCTATACCCTTTTCTTAGGTTGCGAAAATTGTATTTTAAGACTAATGTACAGCAAGATTATCCAAGTAGCAAAATGAATAATTTAATATTTAAATATTATCTTATTTTTATCTATGAAGAACTGGTCTGAAACTATGTACTCAAAGGAATGCTCTATTTCTTTTCCATTTAATATCATCATTAGTTTTCATTATGTAAACTAATTTAAAGTTAACCATGTACTCATGACAGATAACATTTTGTCAAAGAAGATAATATTATGAACACAGTGACACACTATTTTTTCTCCTCCTTTTCATATTAGAGTTAACTACTTCTAAAGCTGGTGGGTTTAATATCTATGCACGCTCTTTTACATTTTTACATACATGTGTGTCCATAAACAACATACATTAAGTGTATGTTTTAAAAGTCTAATAAATCTTATTATGGTCTCTAACTCCTTTCAGAGTTTGCTTTTAATACTAAGCATTATGTTTTAAAATTTTATCCATGTCGATACATTTACTATCTAGTTCATTAATTTTAACTGCTTTATAATATTCTACTGCATGAAACCATTTCCAAGGTATTTTAAATTATTGAATGCCTCCAAGTATCAGGCATTAGGATAGATATTTGATTTTTTGCCCCCAAGTTCTACCTTAATTTGATAATATTTTGCTGACCAATGAGGTTAGAATGAGAAAAATTTATGTCTCTGCCCAGCAAAACCAGCATTTCTGAGCTCATTACATGTGCTCTCATTCTGTTTGCAAACCAATCAGTTCTTTGGTGAGCTTCTCTATTTCTCGTAGCACTTTGGTAAATATACCTACTAGAAGTTTGCTTATTCTTCTAATATTCTAACTGGAAATCTGCTTCCCTAAGTTTACAAGTTGGTTAGGCATATTTTCTCTCTCCAAGTTAGAACAGGCAACCTTTTCTACCAAATATTTTACTGCTATATAAAATGATTTCCTGTTTTTCTAGCCTCTTATAATTGTTTATTGTCATTTACTATCTCATCTGAAAGCCACTGCTACATGTATTGGGTTTTTGGCATAATAGTACCTTAATTCTCGGTACCAATTTTTTTATACTTATCTTTTGCCAAAATATTGCATAATAAACTACCATGATACTCGGTGTCTTACAACAATCATTCTTGCTTTCACACTGGATTACCATAGCTAGAGACTGGCTGCTTCAGGCAGGGCTGGCTAGGCTGGGTTGCAAGCTGTAGGTTGAATCCTGGTCAGTTCCCCATGCCTTTTTTCTTCATCGGATCATGGCCTAATTGGGGTTTGACCTTTTCTTGGCAATCACAGATGCCCAAGAAAGAGCATTCAGTAATATAATCACATCTACTATCATTGCATTGATTACAGCCTAAGGCCAAGAGGCAGGGAAGGGTCTCATGGCAAAGACTGTACAAAGAGAGGAATAAAGAATTAAGAAAAATAATACAATCATCCACAAGGAGTAAAAGTATCTTATTTTAATTGATTGTTTCCTGTGTGCCTGATACTGCAATAGGGACTTCACATGCATAATCTCATATAATTCTCATGTCTCCATCATGAGGTGTATCATTATCTCCATTTCGCAAAGAAAGAAAAAGCTAAAACTCAAAAGAGTTAACTAATTAGCTTAGTAAGTAGCAAAGCCAGGAATTGTGTACAGATCTTCAGTTTCCAGAATTATGCTTTTTCTTCCAAAAACCATACAATTTCAATTACAATTTACCAAAGTTTTAATGTAAAAAATTAGATATATGTAGTCATAGAATTTTAAATAAATAATAGTACTAATTAGTATGTCTTATTTGTGTCCTTCAGAATCAGTTTATTCTCACTGTTTTTCTCATGTGAAACAGAAGAATTAAACATTATTATCCGTTTGGGACAAAATAAAGACAGGAAAGACAAATGGGCCAACCTTACAGTCAGAATAAGAAATCTGGATTTTCATTTTCTCCTTGTGTTTTTAAGCATGTAGCAACCTCCTTTTCTTTAAAATATCTGTGGCAAAATATATATTCAAATTATACTGCTGAAATCGATGTGAAGCAGTAAAGAACTCTCTCATTCACAAAATAATCTTAATGAAAAAAAAAAAACAGAAAAAAAAAAACAGAAAAAAATCTTAGGCCCCCAAATTTCTTTGATAAGAAAAGCAATAATCAGTGATACATTATAACAGAAAAGCACAAGGCATACTTATGAAACTGGAGCACTGAGTGTTGTTTATACACAAAGGAATCTGATTAGATTAACAAAATATACCTTGCTGGCTGCATACTGTTGCACTTTTCTGGTGGAGGAGGTCATAAATATCATAATACATATTAGTCTTTGATTGATTTCTTGTACTGCAGAACTCCTGAACAGTATGAATTTGACGTAATCTAGTAGACTACCCAATAGATGCCTATATAGCTATACCTTTCCTGAAAAAGGGAGATCCAAAAATAGGTGGCCTGAACTATACTGAACTTTTGGATTAGCTCCTGGGATAACCATTGTATATAAAAATGTCAGAATCAATATTAAGATTGTTATGACTTTTAAGAAAATAGTAGAGTTATTGGGGATAAAAGAATTGTTGGAAAATTTTTACAAAAGTGTTTTACTGTGTATTTCTATATAATCCTGTTATTATTAAAAGTTGCTCATAGATTCTATAATTTAACTAGGCAATAAAAGAGTAATATAGTCCTCCTTCTCATCACAGCACTGTTCTCACTGAAGTGCAATTGGACATGATGTCACGTGCCTATACCTAGGAACATTAGAAAAGAGCAGTGAAAACTAATTTGTCACTATATTTATTGTAAGAATGTTGTCTGTCATATTACAGTTCCAATCTCAAAAACCCACAGAAGAAATTTCTCTTTAATTTCATTAGAAGAAAAGAGTATGCCTTTTCTTTGTACCAGTTGTATATTTGCTTTAAAACACTGTCAGTTTTCTAAAATATTTATCGCTTGATTCAGAGTGAGTACCCAGGTTTTAGGGCATGCGACGTATGTATTAAACCTTTTCATATTTCATTTTTGTTTTCCTTTCCTCATTTTCCTTTCACCTCAACTTTCTTACTTTTCTTTATTTTACCTTGCTATATTTTTATCTGTACAACATGTCTTAGTTTAAACTCTTCTTAAAACAAAGAAAGATAAAAAAATACTTAACTTTATCACTGATTATTGGAAGAAATATTAATCACCGAGAGATTGATTTGCTTGGCATTCAGTAATTTAATATGCAGCTCACCTGAGCAGAAGTAAATAAAGCTCACCAGGATGCCATTTTGCAGAGATTACTGTTTGGTCTGTTTATCTGGGTGCCAGAATCTTCTCGCCAGTTCTCAGTCAACTTGAGACACGTATCATAGCTCATATCCATTTTTAAAATTGCTAGATGTTACTTTTAATGACAAAAACATTAATTGACAATATATAAACCCATGATGCAAGATTAAGTATGTTATAATTAGGAAATTTATAAGCAAATATAAACTGGTAGATAGCAGACCAGTAATTACACAGTTTTTAGTATTAATTACTAATTAATAGTTAATGTGAGAATGCTCACAAGGAATTAGTGAAAATCTTAGTTGAAAGTACCTATTTTATTAGTCAATAAGTGTTTTTAATTTATGTAAACAAAGAAAAATATCATTGAGAGTGCTGTTTATATTATTTATCTTGGAAAAATAATTTTTAGAGTGTCTATTCCAAGACAGTGTCTTTGGCTGGTCTGGGACAAAATCTAGTTTGTATATTTGTGTTTCTCTAATGCTGGAAGTATGTGTATTTGAATTATGTGCCTCACAGCAGATCAGACTCATGGAGCACTCAGAATTTTAATAACCACAAACTGCTACCTTTAAAAGAAGAGGTATTTTTATGCCTTTTCTGCATCATTGAGTTTTTCATCTCATTTTCCAGCCTGAAAACCAAAGGCACAACACTATATTAATCCAGTAGTTGAGAGGCATATTTAAAATAATGGATTTGAAATGATCTTAGCAACAGCTTCCTGAAATTTCCAAGTAGCTAATATTGTGATGGGAGTGGCTGACAGGCAGTCATGTAAGCTTAGTCTATGTGTTGCAAAGAATTTGTGGATTCTAGCTTTAATGAATTTTTTTGTTTGTTTTTGCAGTGTTTGACCTTTGGAAAAAAACACTAATCTTAACAGTTGGTGATGATTTCTTATTATGACCCTCTTATTTATAGACATTTCTGATATTTGAAGCCTCTAGATATCATTGCCTCCAATTCTCTTGTTGGTCATGACTTTGAATAATTTATAAGGCTTAGAAAAACCGGTATAGAAGATACTGTTATTTTTTTATATTTTTGCCTTTTATTCTGTTTTGCAAAGGCTCTCTCTTTTGCCTATTTGTATTTTTACTCCCTTTTAGAAAGAAATCAAAGTTGTTTTCTCTAAATCTCAGATTATAAGAAACAGATCTTTGCATTTATTTACATACCAATGTGTCGTAGGAAAGTATAACAGCTTTTCATGTATCTATATGTCTGTTAAGTATATCAAGTTAAATATAACTATTTTAAAATATAATATTTTTATACCTATATGTTAAATATATCTACATATCATATGTAAATCTATATATGGACATACAGATATATTTAACATTTTTAAAGCAAAATTTTAAATGTTCAAAAGAGCATATAGTGAACTATCTCCCTTCTACTTCCATTCCTCAGCCACCTAGGTAAGGCCATAGAATTGAGTCCTCCAAAGTAGAACGTGAGCAGAAGTAAGGTGTATTAATTCCACATCTATCTAATAAAAACATTCCAATTTATCCTGGTTCTTTCTTCACATATCTGCCCACTGGACACAGAAAATGCAATGTAGAATTCTGAGACCCAAGAACAGGATTTGGTAGATTATGGCTCATGGGTCAGATCTACCCCATTCTTGTTATACATTGGGTTTTATTGGACAGCCATGCTATTTCATTTACATACTGTCTGTGGCTGCTTTCAAGTTACAACAACAGTTGAGCAGTTGAGATAGAGACTGTATGATCAGCAAAGCTTAAAATATTCACCATCTAACCCTATACAGAAAAAATTTTTTGACAATCCCCGCCCTAAGATGATGGAAATAGAAGATAGAAGGAGCCTATATCCCTGAATAGAGTCTATATCCATGGAGTAGAGCCACCGGATCCCATCACATTGCATTGGACTATATCTTAAAACTTTATTAGTTAAGCTACTGAGAGTGTTTATTTCAGAAGCTAGCTAGTGCTGACTACATTGAGAAAGTACAATTATAAGCAGATATAGTTGGTTACCTATAATATCCAAGGGAGCCAACTGAAAATTGGTGAAAAATGAGAAGGGAATATATAAAGGCAGCTGGGTACAAAATTAATGGAAAGAATCAGTAGTATATGTATACATAAACAATCACTAGTAATGGTTAAAAAAAAAACCCTCCGATAAAATTGCAATAAAAATAAGAAATACCTACACTAAATTTAACCTGAAATTTGGAAGCTCTATTTGAATAAAATTTTAGAACATTACTTAACAATATCAGAAGGAACTGGGACATATATCTTGATTGAAATGTTTAATTATAAAAATATCAATTTCCACTAAGTCAATCCAGAATTTTAACTTCTTTCCAATAAAAGAGTCATGGGATTACCCCTACCATCAATTAGATAAGCTTATTCTATACTTTATACAGAAATATCAACATGAAGAAGTAACTAGCCTCACATCTCACACCAAAATAAATGCTAGATGTTATCAGTGAAGTTAGAGTGAAAAAAGAAACCGTAAAAGTACTAGAAGAAACTATGGGAAACTCATTTTAATCTCAGAATGTGGAAGGCCTTTCCAAGTATGATGCAAAACTCAGAATCCATAGAAATAAGAGGAAGGATTGAAATGTTCAACTCTATAATCTCCATCAATCGATCTCTCTCTCTTTCTCTCTCACTCTCTCTTCTCTTTCTTTTATATATACATATATATATATATATATATATATATATATATGAGAAAGTGTGAAACAATAGACAATAGTGCTGATATTAAAGATGCTTTTATTGTCCCTGATGTTAATGACATACTATAATTTGTCATTAATCTTGATTATTAGGTTCAAGACTAAGAAAGATGTATTTTATAATGTTGTGGAAGAATTGATATTCTTTGTATTTGTATTATTCAATAAATTTGTATTCCCATTATATATGGAAGGGTCCATTTTGGTAAGTCCTGTGAGCTGAGAACAATTTTATGTTCTTAAAGGATTGTAAAAATAAGCAAAGAATGAACAACAGAAACTGCATGTGGATCACAAATCCTAAAATATTTGCTATGTGATTCTTTAGAGGAAAATTTTGTAGACTCTTGCTCTAGAACAGTCCTACTCGAAGTGTGATCTAGAGACCAGTAGAATTGGCAACACCTAGAACTTCAAAACTGTTTACATTGGGGGCCAGATAGTACTTTGTTGTGGAGACCGTTCTGTGTGTTGTAGAATGTTTTGCAGCATCTCCGGTTTCTACCTACCTGATGCCACTAGCACCCCCCCCACACAGTTGCTACAACAAAAAATATCTCCAAACATTGACAAATGTCCCCTGGTGGGCAGAAGCTCCACCTGTTGAGAACCACTGATCTGGAAACTTGTTTGAAATACAAATTCATGTCCTCATCACAGACTACTGAATCAGAATCTCCATGATTGGAGTCACTAGTCTGTGTTTTAACAAGCTCTACAGATGATTCTTATTTACACTAAAGTTTGCAAACCACTGCTTTAGAGTAAGGAACTTAGGAATTATCTGTTTCTTAAGAGCTCAGTAGAATTTCTTGTATAACCACAAGGTGCTATTTTTAGGGTAGCCTTCTGACAGCATTATTTATATTTTCCATGTGAATTCAGTGGTTTGGATTTTCTATCTTTTCTGTCTTATCTGACATTTAATATATTATCTAGAATATTAATCACTTCATCTGTGTTTTAAAATATATATTTTATAAAGCTGAGCTAATTATTTTTCATAAATCTTTTTTTTACACTTTATTTAGTTAATGGCTTATTTTATTGCTGTTTCCAATAATGATTTCTAATAGTTTTATCTAATAGTTTTTTTATGCTTTTCTATTTTAATTATTTTAGCTTGTATTTTTATTAATTTTTCAATTTGGCTTTCTCCAGGCTTTTGTGTTGTTCTTTTTCAAAGTTCATTATATGTCATTTTTTATTTTAATTTTTTTAGCACAATATGTCTGTTTAAAGTAGAATATTTTTCTAGTCTCTATCAGGTATCTCCCAGGAGTTTTGCAAGGTAATTATTTTAATATTGATATTTAGTGATATATTCTAAAATTTGGTTTTGATTTCATCTTTGACTCATGTTTTTAGAAGGGAAAATTCATTTGTCTTTAATTTCCAGTTTCTGAGCCCTTTTTTTCTCATTTTTTTTTGTTAATTTCTAGTTTTATTAAATAGTTATCAGGAAATACTATCAATTCTGATTCTAATATTTTGGAATATATTGAGGATTTTGTTTTAAGTAAATCTCTTGGATTTAACATGTAATTTGGTTTCACTTTTTTTTCCAATTTGTTAGTTTTTTTTATATATAGTAGTTTAGTTCATTTACAGTGTTGTTATGAGTAATATGATAATTCTGTCATGTTCTTTTACATTATGCTTTTAGTTTGTACAGGATGTTTTTTAATATTTTGCTTTTTGGACTGGTGTTTCCTTTATTTTGCTTGTGTTTCTTCTGATAACACAGGACATTTTATTTCTACTCAAGGAGATACCTTTAAATTAGACGGTTATATAAAGTCCTTAATCTCTATATATTACACAAATATCTGTTTACTTTAGAAGGGACAGTTATTATGTTAGCATATTCCTCTTGCTACCCTTCCTTCTCCTCAACCAATTTAGTTGACAGTGTTGTATTTCTTAATGTATACTTATATGCTGTAAAATAAACAAACTTTTCCAACTGATCAGTTTTAAGTTATATAGGGTTTTTTTTTTCTACTAGCTGTAAGAGAAAAGTAACTTACATTTAAATTTTTTTCAAACCTGTTTCTTCTCTTGCCCATTTTGTTAAATTATTATACTGTCAGGATGTATAACATTTATAAAAAGTTCCATAACCCTGTTCCCCACATATGTTTCAGTTAAATAGCGTCAATGTTTATTCTAATCATTTTGCTATAGTTTTTCCATTCTTTTCTGTTTGGCAAAAATTATTTCTCAAGTCACTTTGTCAAGTGAGCTTATAGCAATATTCCTTGGTTGTGCTTGTTCAAAAATATGAGTAGATAATTATTGGATTATATTTTATGTTTTTGAGGTCTTTGTCATTTTTTTTTTTTTTTTTTTTTTTACTATTTTCTTACGTTGAATATTGTGGTAGAGAAAACTGAGATCAGACTGAAATTTAGCCACTTAAAAATGATTCAGTCATACTTCCTGGTCACCCAAAGAATTTTTTCTTGACATAACAAATACAATAATATAACTAGGATACACCTCATTGTGATATGTATGATGTGTCTTTGTTTCCATAGATTCAGTTCTTCCTTTACTTCTAAAAATTTTTTCTTATAATTTATATTTTAACATTTTGTGTATTCTTTTGTCTGATTTTCATGTCTATCATTTTATACAGTCCATTGTACTCTATTATTTTCTTTTATCTTTTCTAATACACTTATGTCTTATAATTTAGTCTATCTAATTTTGTCTTTATTTCTTTGGTATTTTTCTTTTTCTTCCCCTAATTTTCTGAACTTTAACCCCTCATGATTTATGTATTTTTGTATTCTCACCATCTGTTCTGATCTTTTAAGAGCCATGTGCCCATATAAAAATTTGGCTTATATTACTATTTAAAAGAATTGAGAAAATACATATTGAGAGACAATTAGCAGTTTCAGCCATAAGACTAAACCTATAGGGAAAATTTTTCTTGTCCTAAGCTGTTGTGTCACATAAACGGGAATATGTGTTCCCTAAAGAGTTACCTTTTTTTTTATTGGTAAAAGAATAGATATGCTTGGGACAGGAGGCATTTTCTTGCATTCTCTTGGTGCAAAGCCTAAAAACTATCTCACCGGATTTTATGTAATGAGAGAACCTAAGGTAGGTTACACAGGTCATTATAGGACAGAGAAAATGAAAACATTCCTGTGGTCTTACTGTGTTTTTAAGCCTTTTATATCAAATATATTCAGTGGGGATTTAAGATTCAATTTTCTGTTAACAGGTATGCAGCCCAGCTGCCAACTGTGCATTAATTAATAGCAAATTAATGTCTAATAGCAATGACCGATAAAATGCTTGCCTCTCCAAGCTCCATTTAGCTTTGCAACTGCAATTTCCTTTTGCTATGTATTTCTTCACGGCATGAAGGTATCATTTGTAGGTTTATAAATGTTTTAGAATATCAGGAGATAAAGTTAGATTTTGTTTTCCCTGGTGAGATAACAGATGTTCTAAGATGCTAATTACCCTAGGAACAGTATCATTTAGCTAGAATATATTAGGCTCATTAAAAATTTTTCCTTTTGGTTTTGTTCCAATGGATAGCATTTTTTTTTTCTATGCGTGTTTGGCTCAAGGGAAAATAATAATGAGCACACTGTTATCTAGTACCTACTGTTTTCTGTTTGTAGTGAAACTTGGCTTTTAAAGTGCTTAGTATATGTCTACATATAGTGTTACCCCACTGCCCATATGGAAATCTTGGCACCTCTCTTATTAACAGTTTATCTGAATTGCTGTCTGTGTTTTCCCTTGCTTTTCTCACTGTCTGACATTTGTTTGGCTGCTCCTCTGAGTCTCTTTTTCTTTTCCCTGATCTGTATCTTTTTGGTTATCTGTCAATCTAATTATAAATTATACATTGAGGGAAGACATATTTTGAGTTATATTGGAATGTTTACAATGTTACCCAATATAAATGGTTTGAGACAAAATTGCATGTAGTTTAGTCTTTCCTTAACAAGTATTTATTCAATAACTTCTGTTACTATAGAACTGTGCTACCATGTGTTTAAATTGGGCAATTTCTTATAACTAGGCATCTGCAAAGTTCTAAAATTTTAATGCAGTTGGACCTTGAACTGACCTCTCAATTTATTTTGCCTTATGTAAAATATACAGTTTCTTACAAAGAAGTTTCTTTAGCAGAGTGATATTTACAACCATAGTCTATTGTACCTTTTTACCTTATTCCATTTCTCGCTCACCAAGATCCAGGAAATTAGAATGCAATTTTAGATTAAGACCTTAGTTTTTATTCCCTTTTAATTAACAATTGTAAATCAATAGTTCAAAAGAGATACTTTTAGAACTGGAATAGTTTTTAATGTGTTTCCTAAAATATTTTTGGGAGCCTATTTCCTCTTTAAAGTAAAACTCTGAGTTTCAGATTTGCTCAGCAACCATATTCCTCTGGCTCTGGCCTCTGTAAATCAACTTGATTTTCTGTTTTCAAGTAAATGTTTTTTTTTTTTAATTTTTATCATAGATAGGTCCTTAATTGTTTCCCCAGCTATATTCTGCAGCAACTATCCGCCTTTTGAAAATACTAATTGCTATTTATGATTTCTTCCATTTAAATGATTCAGCATTACACTTGAATGGTGTTTTGCATGTAGCAATTATCAATCTAACTAAGAAATGAAAAAAATTTTGCAAATGATTTGGTTTCCTTTCAGTCAATAAATGAGTATTATATATTGATGTACTTAATATGAAATGGAGAAATTAAGATATCTTGTCTCGATATTAAAGGTTATTTTCAAAAATTTATGATCTCTATGTGCTAAATATTCTATAGAGTTACTCAGATTAATAATTTTGTTCTGCCTCTAATTATCACTAATATACCTCCATTACTTAATTTTAAATGTCAGCCTGGAGGCAATTAAGATCACGAGAACACTCAAATATACGATTTCTCTGGCTCAGTTTTCAGTTTTTTGGAACTTTCTACCATCTTCAAATATGCCCAGACTGGTGACTAGTCTCATATGACATCAACTGTGCGCTCAGTGAGGTATTTCTTTGGCTTCCAAATAGATTCTGTCAATTTCTTCCTCTCTTACATCCTCTTTGTGTCATCGCCCATATTTAATTGTTTTAGATGCCAACAAAAGGCACTGTTGCTCAAACTTGCTTAAGCACTAGTATCACTACTTATAATCCAGTGGTGTTGGACTTGAACTGTGTTCCTAAGATACTTCTCTCCTCAGTGAAATTACCACTAATGTCAAGTTTTACTCTGTTTTATTGCTATCTTTGGTCCTGTTTCTCAGGCTTGAGTGCATGGGCCAAAAGACCTTTTCAGTGACTGACCCTTGAAATACTCAGAATTATTTCTACCCTTTGACTCTTTTCTACTTTCCTTGAAAAAGATATTCTCTTCTCATATGATTCAAATAAGTATAACGTACATACTTAAGATCTAACCAAACACTCCTGAATCCTTAGATGAACATGCCTTCAGATCAGATAGAGAACCCAATCTATACTTACTTTGAAAATAAAATTTCAAAATATCTATGGTTGCTAGTTATTTATTTCTGCTACCTAGATGATTATATGATTTTTTTTCCTTAAGTTTTTTCGTAGTGAGTACATGAACTGCTTTTTAACCACTGTCTTTCATTGCCACTTTCTCCTTACATTGCTACCCCTCTGAGTTGAATTTTTGTTGTAGAAAATGGAGAACAATTAAGACTTTACCTACTAAAAAAGCAAGGTCAAATCACAGTTAAAGCTTTCCCAATACTCAACAATAATTTTATTCATTTATTATCAGCTTACTATTCATTTTTTTGTTTGTTTGTTTTTTAAGTAATTTTCACCTGCTTTGATTTCCCAAGCCCACTTATTTATTGTTTCTTTATTCTGGGCAGATGATTTTGCTGATTTAAAAAGTACAATTTCTCCATAGGCTACAGAGACTGTCTTCTTTTCTCTGATCTGTCTACCACCATTTCTCACCTTTTCATCCTTTTTTCTATGCTTAAGCAAGTAGTTTGGAGGACCTAGTTAATACAGTCATCTCCATTGCTTTAGCTATCTGGTGATGCAATTTGTGAATGAAGACTTTCAGAGATGTCAATTTTTTTTTAGCTTGTTGCACTTCTCTCCTTTGTTACACCATATCAGGATTCTCAGACTAAGGGCTTATTCTCATTATTATTCTCCTTTATTTACACTTCACTTTTTCCTCATTTCACTGAGAACTGCCTTCAAATTCTATTGAATTCCTCTATCCTTCAACATAGATCCCATAAGTTCTTCTGACTTGTTCTTCTTGATATCCATGCATCATTTGATATAATTCCCCTAACTTTTCCTTCCTTGGCTTCTATAATATTGCATTTTCCTTATTTTCTTGTGGGTCACCTCTTTTTCCTGTCTCTTCAATTCCTTTTCCAACTTTGAGCTATTTCTTAGGGCATAGGCCTTGGTCTTTATTATTCTCTTTAGAAGCTTTCTTCTATTGAATTAATAATATAAACTTCATTCCCAATATAATATCTCTAGTCTCAATTTTACATGGATGTTCTCATCCCACAGTCTTTTGACACTTGAATTTTCCAATATTTCTCTATATTCAAAGTGCCAACCCAAACTCATCATATATCTTCCAGCTCTGAAAACTTTAGTTATTTAACCCCTCTGTGCTTCAGTTTCCTCATCTATAAAATAGGAATGTTAATAGTAAATCTCATAGGCTTATTTTAAAACATGATAGCCATTATTATTATTATTGACACAAAATTACCAATTAAATTAGGCTGTTCTTATCATCAGCCACTGACCATGCAGTGAAAAGGCTTAATTGCATTCTTCTGTTGAAACTCTTTCTATAATCTGAAATTGTCAGTCTAAACTCATCATCCTTGTGATACATTGTAAGTTTGAATTTCTCCATGAAATCTTTCATGTAATTTTTTTACACTAATCTTATATACTAATTTGATATGCATCTTTCTCCAAACCAAACTGTAAGACTAGTGGCATGAATTCATATTGCTCTTGTCTTGCTTTCAGTGTTTTGCTATCTATGGACATGGTAAGTATACTTCGTAAATAATTTTTTGAGAGAAGAAATAAAAAAATCTTTAAAAATCCCCAAAGTTTCACATTTATGGACACATAAGGATTTCTTTGTCAGCAATATTGAATCTAGAGTCAAGTGAAACCGGGAAAAAGGTGCAAGCTACATTAATTAAATGCTTGAATTATAGATAGCCAATGGTGCCTAGAAGTCTGTATTTTTTGTTTGTTTGTTTCTTCCTAAAAGTTTAATTGTGAATCAATGCATATTCATAAGATGTCTGAAACTGGGATGAATTTCTCTGGATACTGTGTGTGTGTGTGTGTACATACATAATCATAGATAGTTCAGATCAACTAACAAAGAGGCTGATCGCAGCCAAGGTTGGAACCAGGATTATAGTCTGAAGATCTTTCATATTTACTTTCTGGCCCTTATAAACTCAAATTTTGGCAACAAAAAACTTGATAGGTAGGTCATGGAGAGTAGAAGTTTTAGTCTAATTGATATACCATTAGTTATTCATTAGGCTTCACTGTTTTTTTTTTCCTTTTTAAACATACACTTGCCTTTTAAATATTCCTTAATAACAGATTTCAGTATCTATGTATGTGTTGTCAATAGCCACACATTATAACCACTAAGGACTTGAAACATGACTAATTTGGATTGAGATGTGTAAATAACACTTGATTGTAGAAACTTCATATGGAAAGAAAAAAAAATAAGACATCTCAATATTTACAAGATATAACCATGTTGAAATGAGAAGCTTTCCTCTATTGAATTAAATAAAAATGTACAATTAACATTAATTTCACTTGTTTCTTTTTACTTTTATTGATGCTGCTACTAATGTTAAATTAAATATTTGGCTCACATCATACTTCTTTTGGACAGTGCTGATCTATATTAAAGAGATATTTGAGGTGGTTATTTGAAATAGGAACATATATTACCATAGAAGACTACAGCTAACAACTAGGACTGTGGTTTGTATTCCTGTGAGGCTTTATCCAAAATCTGCACTCCCTTTGTCTCATCTCCTGAGCAGAAGCTTCTACACCACACACCATCTCACTCACACTACACTGTGGGTAGTCTGTATCTTAGTAATCAGCACCAGAGCAAGCCAGGAATGTGGCATAGCTTTGTAATAACTTGTCTCACCTCCACCGCTTTCCATCAGTATTGATGGTCTTACATGTTCATAACTCTAGTTTAACCTTGATTTGAGAACGACAGTAGTTATTTAGCTAAAGAAATAATTTTGTACCAGTCTTCTGGTACTTTACTTTAGATTCAAATGCCACATTTAATAATACTTACTAGACTTGTGCATGTAACCTGATACAACTTCTTCAGAGTAAGATTCTGCTTGACTTAGTGGTTTTATTCCATCTGTTCTAACAGATTTAGAGAAGAGCCTATTGCAGTTTAATATTCTTCTTTCTTAACACCTTTTGGTACCACTTGAAAAAGTAAAGGAATGCATTTTTCAACTAATGTGCTTTTTTCAAAACCTTCTCATGGTTATGGGAAGAGAAATTCTATAAGTGATAGCAGCTTACTTTAAACTTGAAGAAAACTCCATGCTGGTCAATTTAATAATACAGGGCTGTGTTTAGTTTAGTTTTTTACTGAACAAAAAGAGCTCATCCACCTGGCCCTAGCAGAGCCAAACACTGATCACCAAGAATTACAGCAGAGAGAGATTGGCTATTTTATTTTGAATGATGCTACCCAGGAGAACCAGAAGCTAAAGTTCAAAAGCCCTAACTACGCAATCCAGGGGTTAGAGCAGGTTTTTAAGGGTTTAGTGAAAACAGATATATGAAATGCTGACAGGGCAAATTTTAATTGTAGGATATGGAGCTTGGCCATTTTGAAAACGTCAGCACCAGATTTTCCTGGACAACAGACCTATTGCTTCTGAAAGCTTTCTGATTTTCAAGTTCCAGCCCTGTCCTGGTCCTCTGGTTCCTGAGGGGAGGAGAGGAAGAGGGCAAGACTTTGGTTCTGGGTACAGCTGGAGGTCACAGTTCTCTCCTCTAGGAATGCTTCCACTGCATGATTTGCAGTTTTGGTTTTGGTCTAAGAAGCAACTCACTCAGTATCTTGTTAAACATGATGGGACCATTTTGAGGTGGTTCTGCGGTTACAGTTCAGGAAAATAATTGTTACTGTGTCCTTTGAGTCGATTAAGAATTAATAATTTTAAAAAGAATTTCTGTGATTTTTTTTTGTGTGCAAAAATAATTCTTCTTTTAAAAACAAATCATGTTAAATCCTTGCATCTATTTATTGGAGTAAATAATTTCCAGAAAAGAAAATATTGGCCATTATTTTCATTAAGCAATTATAAAATTATGAAAGATTTACTAAGACTCATGCAGATTTTAGTGCAGTTCTAATAAGCATCAATGCTAAAGGGAAGACTGGGATAATATGTTATAGCAAGAGGCTAAAAAAGTCTGAAATATTGCTCAATTTATTAATTATTAAGAAAATGGACAATTACTTTTGATGCAGGATAGGACAAATCTCTGGGAGTGAGGATTCAAGTCCTACACTGAGAGAGGGAGGGTCCCTTGCTCCACACACCGAAGAATTCAAGAGAGAACCAGAGTTAGAGACAAAGTAAAGTTTATTAGATAAGGAAAAAAGCTCCCTAAACAGAGCAAGGTCTCCTCTCAGAGTCAGAGAATGAGACTCCTAATGTTTGAGGAATTGGGTTTATATCTGTTTCTTAGTTTCTGTGAAAAATTATTGATTACAGGGAGTAAAGAATGAAATGAATGTTCAAGTTTATCTTTTTACGAGATACAGCTTTGGTTTTCTTTTATGGTATGCATGAACATTAATGGTATGGGTAGACATTTGCTGGTAATCTTTATAGGAATCTTTTATTCTGTAGGTTTCTAGAGGTCTGGCCTGTAGGGCCAATCAACCAGGTTCTGTGTCTAGCAGCATGTAGCAGGCTCTGAATTCTTGATTTAACATTTAGTCAATCTGTGTAGTTATCATGCTTATTTCCTTTATCCCTAGTAAGTAAAGCAGTCCCTTTGTATTAAGCATGGCTTTTTATTTTCTTTATTCTGATGCTTTGACATCAAGGGCCTTGCTAATTCTGTAGGGACAGCCCTCCCTACATTAGCCAATTTCTCAAATTAGTGAAGATTTGCCCTGGAGCACCCCTTTCAAATGTAGAACCCACACCCCCAAGCACGTCCTCTACCAGACCTATCCACTTGCCCTAATCACCCCATAGCCGGGTAATAACCAACTACTGACAGCCTTTATACTCCAGAGCCTACTGAAGTTATTCAATCTACCTAATCCTAAATCTGCCTATCCTGGCTTTACCATTCCTATTCACTGAAAAGGAATAAAGGTGTTTGCTCACATCGCCTCTGCTTTTCCCATCCTACTCCCTCTGACTTCTGACCAACCATGGTGCTTTTCTGTTTGCCCCACCACCCTCACCCCCCATGGCTTGGCATGGAGTGGCGTGATGTGCCCTCCTCTTGGGATCTGTAAGTGTGACAAACTATTATTTCAATGGCAGGTGTCTCTGACCTGTTAGTCTTACCATACTTAAATAAAACCTGTATTTTAAAACATCCTACCTTAAATAAAAATAAAACATACATTATAAAATGTCCTAAAAATTAAGTCAGAATTTTCATGATATACTTTTGTGTTTATTTAACAAACATTAATTGAGCCCCTATTAAATCTAAGACTATTCTAGGTTTCATAATGCTTTTCAAGATCAATAAGACATAGTCTTTGCCCTCAGAGACTTTATAATTTAGTTGTCACTAATTCTTTCTTCAGCTAAATTGAAAACTAATGATTCTTTAAAATGTAATTGTAATCTCTTTTTATATTCACTACCTCTTTAAAGGCATTTATCTCTTTATATTTGCATAACTATGGTCAGGATTTGATTTCTGGCACAAAGGGCCTTAGAGTAGCATATATCAATTAATGAATAATTCAGAAATATTTATGTTGTTTGAAATACAGAAACAATTTTTGCTTCTATAATCGAATACAAAGGTAAATCAAAAATGTAGCACTCAAGCAAATAGGGAAGTCATTGCAAACTAAGAAGAAACTGAATAACTTCCTAGTTTATCTCATATTCTTGGGGAATCTTTCCTTTTGTAGAGGAATGCAAAAGATGAGCCACTTTAGTTTTATCATCTGCATTAGTTTTCTAGGGCTACAGTAATAAAGTACTTCAGGTGTGTGGCTTAAAAGCATAATTTATTTTCTGACAGTTCTGAAGCCTAGGTGTCTACAGAATTGATTCCCTCTGAAGTTCATTGGGGGGAGTCTGTTCCAGGCCTCTGCTTGGCTTGCAGATGGCCATCTTCTCCCTCTGTCTTTACATGATCTTACCCTCTGTCTGTGTCTGTGTCCAAATGTTCTCTTCTTATCTTCTTAGCAGTCATATCAGTTTAGGGCCCACTCTAATGACTTTGTTTTTGCTTATTAACCTCTGCAAAGATCCTATCTTTAACTGCAGTCACATTCTGAAGTCATGGGGCTTAGGACTTCAACATGAATTTGGGGAGGAGACAGAGGGGATGCAATTTAGCTCATAACATATTTCATACCTAGTTGTTGAGCTTAAAATAAGATATGAACCTGAGTTTTTACTTATCTTTTTGATTTCTGTACATCCCAGACTGCATTGTAATAAAGTTTTTTAAAAAATCAATATTTAAACAAAATAAGCTGGTGATGCCAATTTGTTTTTCCTCTTTCTTTTCTTTTTTTTCTTTTTTGAGAGAGGTATTATTATCATTAAACAAAGTGAGAGTGCAGATAGTCTTTGAGAGTAAGTAAAGCTTGTGTGCACATTGACACGCTTCTTTAAAGTCCAACTCAAATCCTACTTAATTAACCACTCAGCCCTCAATGAGTGCTTCTTCCTAGAACAGCTGTAATACTTATAATCTTAATCAGACTTTTGTTTCTCTAACTACATAGTTAAGTTCCACTAGATAAAACTAGTTCTTATATATAATTACTTTTATCCATCAATTGAATGGTAAAAATATTCTTGGACATGATATTGATCAGAAACTATTGAGCCTGAAGAATATCAAGATAAATAAGGTATGACCTCTTCCTCCATAAGCCCAAAAACTGACGAGGAGAAATACAAATGAAATTAATAAAGAGAGTAATTAGAATAAATGCATAATACTAAAATCTAGCTTTTCTCACTTCCACCTGTTACCATTCCGCTGATGGTCAAGATGACTAGAACTACCATGAGCCTCAGTCTAATGGTCAGTTTTCATTCTTCCTCTTATTAGAATTATGAGAAGAATTTGACACGATTGATAAACTTTCTTCAGTTGGCATTCAGGTCATACAATCTCTTGGTTTTCCTCTATCTCACTCTTCACTTCTCAGTCTCCTTTGCTAATTCTCTTTACCCTCATTTGACTACATAGCTATATAATGTTTGAAAGCCTTGCAAATAAGTCTTTGGTACTTTTCTATTCTTTATGTACTCTCTTTATTGTGATTGAGAATCATGGTTTTAATTCCTTATCTTTGTTGACAACTTTCAGGTATAAATTTTGAATCCATTTCTGTCTTCTGGTCTTTCAGACTTATTTATTCAACTGCTTCCAACAGTCTACTCAATGACTAATAGATGTTTGAAACTTACTATGCCCCAAATTAAACTGCTCTTACCCTAAACCTGCTTCATTTGTAGCCTTTCTCACTTTTGTTAATGGCAGTTCCATCCTTCATCGTTATTCAGACCAAAAATTTTGGAGGTATGCTTGGTTTTTCTCATTCTCTCATATCTTTTTGTCACATCTAACCTATTAAACAACAACAATTCATAGGCTCCACCTTCAAAATACATCCAAAACTTTACCACTTTTTACACCTCTGCAGCTACTGCCCTGGTCTGAACCACTATCATTTCTTACTTGTTTCTTCAGAAATCCCCTCTCTCATCCCATCTGTTTCTGATCTTGTCTCACTCCTTTGCTTACAATCTTGCAGTGTTTCCTGTGGCACTCAAAAGAGAAACCAAGCTCATTGCAGTGGCCTTCAAAGCTCTTCCCTTCACCTTCTTGTCCTCATGTCTGACTGTCTCCCACTTCTCTTTTCTCTGATTACTCTCCTCAGTCTTAATCATACCTGTGGCCTTTGCAGTAGCTCTTCCCTCTTCTTCAAATGACGTCCAGATAGCTTCATGGTTAATTCTCTTTTCTTCATTAACTCTTTGCTCAAATGTCACTTTACCAAGGAAGCTTATCTGGACCACAATTCTTAAAATTGCAAACTGTCCTTTCCCCCTCTTAACTTAGTTCTACTTTTTAATTTTTTAAATTTTTTTGTTCATAGTATTTATCAACTTATACTATAAAATTTACTTTTATTATGTTTATTTTTTATTTTGCAGTTTTCACACAAGAACATAAGCTTATGAGAGTAGAGATCTTTGTTTTATTCCCTAGAAGAGTATTTGGTTGATAGTGGGCTCTAAATAAATATTTGTCGAAGTACTGGACAAGTGAATTAACCAATGTGAATCCAAACTGTTATTTGTAGGAATATATGAAAAATGTCACTGACAGCTATAAGTTTGAGTCTCCCAGATAAGTCCAGGAAAGATTAGCTTGAAGCTACTTAATCATCTTTAATTATATTATTAAGTATTGTAGGTTGGAAGTTATTCTAAATCAAAGATGATACTTCACTCTTGGTGCAGTCCATGAGGAGAAAGGTGCCTATTTGTAATGTATTTGCTATGGCATATATTGGTTGAGAGCAAGGACCCTGGAGTTATAATTCCTGGGTCTAAGACAGCTCAATGTCTTCTCATTATGTGAAGGGCAAATGACTTAAACTTTGCTTTCTCAGTTTCCTCATCTATAAAATGAGGAAGCTAAGAGTACTCACCTGATGGGTTGTTGTAAAGATTAAAAGAGTGAAAAGCTTAGAACAGAGCTCGGCACATAGGCACTACTTGATAATTATCTGATATTGATAAATTATTACCTTACAGAGTTAGCTTTGTTGAGTTTTTAAAAAATCATATTTGGTTTAAGACTGAGAACTGAGTCTGACTTCATCACTAACTAGTTGCATGGGATTAAGTCATTTAATTATTCTACTTGTATTTGAAAACAAAAAAAGTAGTACCAGATTACACCTGAGACTTCTTCTGATTCTAGAAGTCTGTATTTCTCTGATAATGATGATGAAGGCATATTTCTTTTAAGTTATTTGTCAAATGCGTAACTTGTCTGTAGGAAATTTATTCTCTAAAATAAATTAAAGATGACTGAACTGATAAAATTTATTCTTATGTTAATTCTTATTTAATATTAAAATATTGTTAGGATTGCAAGGATAATATGGGTCTTCAAGAAATGCTAATTAGTGATGATGACACATGTATATGGCATCTCACAGATAAACAATGTAAGCTTTTAAATAATATACAGATGCACCTACTCTTCCTCTTTTGTAGTTAACTTTTCTGGAAGGGAATACCATATGCCTATTTGTGGCTTTCATTTTAGTCTGAGTAACAATTACATATGGATTTTGCAAGATCTAGCAAAATCTCATTAAATTGTTACAGTTCAGTTCGATAAATAGGAATTCATGTACTTTCAAACTATAGGTAATAGCAAGAGGAGGGGACAACTAATTTCTCACACTTTTTTGAAGACCAGGTCTTATAATGGTAAACATAAAAGTGCTCTCTTACATAAAAAAAATGATCATTAGAAGTAAAAGAATAGCCTAGATAATAAAATAACATTTAAGCAGATTTCTTGAATAAATTCTGGTTACGATCAGTGGACATCTACTTATTTTTATACTTTAGTGTTTGTCTTCTTTCAGTTTGTAGCTTAAGGTAACATTTCTAGATAGTTTAGTAATAAAAAGTTCATCATTTAAAACAAATGCCTAATCAAAATTTCCATTTAACGAATTGGTCGGGAATAGTCAGGAGGGATGACTTCAAACTGGAATTTGACAAATTGGAAAGAAATTACATGATAGTAGAATTAGAGCTAGAAGTTTATATTTGAAAGACATTTTTCTAGTGAATGAAGTGGGGAGAAAGGCGATCCAGTTAGGTGCAAGGGCCCATAAAAAATAACTGTGAAATTGAATTTAATTATTATAATTAACATTTTATCAAGTGTGTTTACTTTGAATAATACTCTACTTAATTATTACGATATATTTGTGAAAACAAATGTGACCAAATCATAGCAAAATAGCAAATTGAGCACAATAATTCAAAATTATTTTGCCTTTCCTTTTGGTGTCCACCAGCTGAGTGTGACACCTAACACCCTCAATGTCCTGAGACATTCAGCTGTGGTGACCCATCACCATGGAGCTGAGCTGAAATCCTAACTCTGCCTTTCACCAGTGAGTGACGTTAGTTATTTAAACACATCACTTTATTATTTCCACAATTAATAGGAAATAATATCTCAAAGAATAAAATACAATAATAGATGTAGAAATGGGTTTTAATCATAACAGCTGTACTAAAGTTGATGATGAGGTGTCTACCCACCATGGCATTGGTGGTGGTACAATAGCCATGCACTGAAAACTGAGATGTCAAACGTCAGTGATCTTTGCTCAGATGTCGTCTTCTCAGTGAACCTTATCAAACCAAACTTTGAAAAATTGTGAACATATCTCTGCAACCAAACTGTCTTTTTCTGCTTTGTTTTTGTCCATGGACTTTATCAACATCTGTTATAACATGTCTTTTACTTATTTATTTCTTATCTGCTTTCCTCAATTAGAATGTAAGCTCTACAAAGGAAGGGATTTTCTTCTACTTTTTTCACTGCTATATCACTAATGCTTAGAAAAATGACTCTCACTGTTTGAATATTTTTGATTGAACGAGTGCATAAATAACCCTAGGTATTGCAGCTAATGTGGTCACCTAAATATGCGTCATGCTGAATTGTTTATGCCTATCCTAAGCAGTATGTATGCATTTACAAATTATCTCCAAAAACAAAACTTTAACCTAAGTTATGCTAAAGGTAGAAACTCCTGCCCCCATTCCATGTTGGAGGAGTGGTAGGTAAAGTTTCATCAGTTTTGTCTTACAAAAGTCCTGCTGAGAAGTTCTGAAATGAGGTACCTTACCCTCTGCCACTCTGGCATCTTACTGTATAGTGCATATTATTCTTAGATATTAAATTATACTTATAAATTTAGTTTCATATATTTTGCACTGAGTTTGAGGCACGTAGGCACACCAATTACTTAAAACCAGTTTAGGAAGAATGAAAAGATTCACACAGATAGGAAGAATGGTGGTGAGTGTTTTTTGCAAACACAGATGACAGAAATATTTAAATATACATTATACATTGGAATTTTACAAAATACACTAGTTCACCCCACCCGACACCAATGACAGAACAGACAACTTTAAAGCAATCAAGGACAAAGATGTAATATTTCCATATATTATCATAAATTCTAAAACCAAATATGTTATGCAAGTCAAAACTGTTATTTGTGTCCTCTGAGTTTTTAATAGGAAGGTTTCCCATCAGGATATAACCTGTGATTTATGAACAGGAAATTTAAAAAATTGTATCTCAGCTTGTAAAATTCCTGCTGATTTGGTATATTTTAATTATTTCCAAAAAATAAGTATATTTTCTTCTGGAAATATAGTTGCTCTTGCCTCCTAGAACTTAATTATTGTGGCCTTGGGGAGCTTCTCAATGTCTGCCACTCAATTCCCCTGTAGAAAGATTGTTGATGTTATAGCAGTACATCAGTTAAAATGTCCTAAAATACAAAATATTAAAATTTTGCACTTTAAAAAAAATTTTCAACTAGAAATTTACTTTTCTAAAAGTTTACAACTATGTCACATAGGTGCATTCAGAACTATGGATTATGAAAAATATAAGTTTATATTCTATTTCTGAAAGTAAAATGCTAAAAATGGCTACAAATGAACTAGGTGATTGTTTGGCAGATATCATGACAAGGACTTTCTTTGCTATACACTTTAATTTCACATAATTAGTTAACATGTACACTTTATGAGCACAATCCAATTCTCTAGTCCAGAATGGCTTCAGTTCAGTAGTCAATTTCTCTAATTTTTGGCTGTCTCAATTAGCATGTCTAATTATCATATTAAGTAGGTATTGTGCTTTTAAATACACTGTCATAATTAATATTCACCACAGCCCTGTGAGGATATATATGACCATTTTAGAGCTAAGAAAACAGTCTCAAGGTATTCAATTTTCAGACAGAATTTTCACAGCTATCAGTGGCATAACCTGGACTCAAACCCAGGTATTGTGATTCTAAGTCTAGGCTTATCTCACTATACCACAGCCACCCCCCTTCCTTAGTGACTGGGTACTCTTCCTGGCATTTAATATAAAATGAAGTCTTATTTTGTCAGGACTTGCTGACATGAGTCATGAGGGCCACAGTGGAGTCAGGAAAACTCTTAGGATTTTTCCAAATTTTTCCTTTGCTGTATTCACCTAAATGAAAATGTCATGTGAATTGTGATTCAGTTTACTTTTTAATAATTATAAAATACTATATAAATACTTAAAATTATAAAATACTATATAAATTATAAAAATACTATATAAATACTTAAAATGTAATTTTAAAAATTCTTCATGGTTACCAGTGTTTCATTTTTAAGTATTCCTTTCTAGCCTTTATCCAAATGAATAGTTTTCATAACTGTGAACTTAGTACACAGGTAGTTGAAGTTTTTCATTTTCACTTAATAATAGTTCATAAGTGGCCTTACATTATTTTGCATCCTTATATAATTTAATGACTTTGGTGACTGCATGCATATATATTTCCTCAGGGTCATACCTTTAATTAAACTAATCATTTCCCATTATTAGCTATTTCATCAGAGTAATGAAAACTATCAATGACTAAACCAGATCTGATATTTTAAAAGATGGTTTTGATATTTCAAAATTAGACACAATACTAACAGGTGGACTTAGAGATATGAAAATCATTCAGAAAACTCTGATAGTGAATAACTTGATGTCTTTATCAGAAAACTCATTTCTTAGCACAGCTAAGAATTTAAGAATTCTGGGAATTCTTAAATGCTGATGAAACTAGTCTATGGTTTTGCCTGCCCTCTTCAACTTCAACAAGTATTATTTAGTGTTATAGAAAACATGACTTTATTCTGCATGCTATATTACACTGAAAAAATTAATAACCAATGTTCCTATTCGATATTTTTAAAGAGTTCTACATTTATTTGTTATTCGGTAATGAGGTAAAGAGTGATTAGATGATTTCTACTTGTTTACTTTGTGATACCTGTAGTGAAATGTCACTTAAACGAAAGTGATAATGATAGTGCTCCACACAAGGAAATAGAGTTACTTTAGGAATTATTGTAGTATTTTATTGTCCCACAATGTTACTTTATTGATTCAGTTTATGAAATGGCATATAATTCAGAACATGAAATTTTATTTATTGAAGAAATCCATAAGAAATTGATTCATCATTAGAATACAGTTAGTGTTTTCAAGATCAATAATATTAGCATTCCCATTTCTTGTGCCTAAAATTTTCATCAAGGCAAACACTTTTTTAGAGCATTGCAAAAATTCTCATATCTTCAGAAGTATTTAACAATAATGAAAATGAAGGAGAAATTATAAGCTGTGAGTAAGAACTTTCTGAGTCATTCCAGCACCAACTTTTGTAGACATGAGGGATAATTCTTTTTTCCTCCAATTAATAATATAAGTGAAAGAGAAGATGCATCATTGTTTGAGAGATGCAGAAACTATAGAGTTTTGGAAAGCCAAGTGGAAGTGTTGTGTTTGGTGTGTTTCCATTACTAATTAAATTGAATATATAGAAAATTAGCTATAATTTTATAAGACAGTCTGTTTTTAATATTTTTTTCTCCCATTTACTAGCACAAAAGTTAGTAACTTAATTAAAAATATTCTTAAAATATTTCTTACATTTTGGATATTTTTTATTTTAATAATATAGCTTTTTGACAGCTGTTTTTAGGCCTATGTGGTCATGTGAACATTTTTTACTACAACACAGTATTCGGACTAGGTTACTTACAGTCAGATTGCAAGAAACTATCTATGTTCAGGGGTATAAGGTGATAAATGCCCTCACAATTAGATAACTGTTTTTCATGAATATTCTTGTATCCAATGGAAATTTTACCAGGTTTATTATATAATCATATTATTTTAGTATTGTTATTGAGTAATGTCCTTTGAGGACTTGCTACTGCAAAATAACTTTCATATAAAATGAGCTGAATAGGAAATTTTAATACATATTCACTTTAATAACTTATTCAATCTAATAACTGCCAGAGGAGATTCTTATGCATAAATCTCAATCATAGACACTGAAGCTTTAAAATGAAAGTTTGATTAGACCATGCCTTTAGAGATTAAGTGTACTGCACACTTGAAAAAAATATTTGAAATTTTATCAGAATAAAATAAAGCAGTTTCACTTAACAGCTGATGAGAAGTTCTTTTATTGGATCGCTTCTCAATAGAATAAATATGCTGTTTACTTAACTGCTGGATAAATTCAAGTTGCAAATTGCAGTTTAGAATTTGCCAACAGCTATTGCAACCTGTATGGACACTCATAATCCTATATTCTTGGGTCAAAGCATATTTTGTGAATCATTTACTTATAGTAAGAGAAGGGAGAAACCATAAACCCCCAATTACTTAATATTCTTCAGAGGCAATTCTGAAATGCATTGAAAAACTCTGCTTGTTAAAAAATGAGAACAATAAACAATCCGTGCAACCACTGAATTTGAAATTATAATTAAAAATTTTAATAGTATTTTTAAAAAGTGAGAATTTTTAATTTTGCCTGAAATGTTTTGACATAAAAATACTTCAACACATAAAATTGCAGAAAGATAGACAATATTTTAGAGTCAATTAGTTTATCTCATGTGAATGATTTAATTAAGCTTGTTTTTAAGTAATCAGCTTTTTTTTCCTAATGATAATTATGGCCTATGGTGATATTTAATCATAGCTATCATATGAATTTCACATACTAGTGGCCTAGCTAACAGTACTAGTGTTTAACAAAACTTGGTCCTTTTATATAGTTCATTGAGACTTATTCTTGGCCAAAATATAGGTTGGTGAAAAGTTTACAGCAACTCATATAAAATGGTGCAAAATGGTCGAAATTCAAAGGATAGAAGTAATACAAACGTAACATTTCAATAGTGTTTTGGAACAATTTTCTACTGAGAAAAATTTTTTTATCTTTTTATTTTATTCTGTTTTTAGACATGTATATTGCTGGGTTCTTTGTTTTCTCCTCCACTTTTTCTTTCTTTCTTCTTCTTTTTTTTTTTTCCTGAGCTGTGGCTATATTTCTCCATTTCTCCAAGCCTCAACTTTATGAAACTGTACGATTGAGAGAATTTCTTGTAACTTATTTATGCTTGTGTTTTAATAAAGTGCTGTGGAGCACATTGAATGAAACCTTTGGAGGGAAAGTAATGCATTCTAAGTGGTCTACATTGTTCTTCCTTTGAGTTCCATAAGATTTTAGAAAGATTTCTTCAAGTAAGGGAGAAGTGCTTCCTTTCTCTTTTAACCCTTTCTTCTCAGAACTTGTGTGCTGAAATTAACAGTGAGTCTTTAATGTTTAGCTAGCAATGGAACTTTTAATAGATCATTAAAGAAATCTGGGAGAGAAAATGGTCAAAACAAAGTGATCTTTTAGAACACTTTATGTCAGCCTGCTTTCCCACAGAGACAGGGTATTAGGCAAATTAATGACTTTAATCTTGGGGCACTTTCAGAAGGGAATAATATTCTCATTTAGTTGGCAAAGTACAACTACTTCAGGGTAGATGATAACTACAGAATGGAAATTTTACAAAATGTCACAGATCCAGTTATTCCCCATTTAAAATTGCATTCTCGCTGGTCAATTTGTCATTTTTTTTGTTTTGTTTTGTTTTGTTTTTTGTTTTTGTCACTGACAGAAGAAGGAACAAACCTTCCACTCCACTGCTCTTGTGTAAAGTGTCTCTAGAATACATTTTCAATTAAAACAGCTCAAATCATCAAGGTTGAAACTCTGGAATCTACTACCGCTTTTTTATCTCAGTAAGAAAAGCAAAATTATTAAATTTACAGGAACATACAGCTGATGTTTCTTTGAAATTTATTACCTAGATGCTAAGACAAAGTTCAGCACTCAAAGGGTTCTTGCCATAGAAACTGATTAAGAGAGCTTCTCAGAAAGTTTTTTAAACTTTTGCTAGAAAATTGCTCTAGTGAAAATTGCTGTTATTGACCTGCTGTTTGTGGGACAGGTATTATTTGAACCCCAAGTTATTATAGTAAAATGCCACTCTTCATTGAAAAGTATCTCAGTATGAGACTAAATTCGTTCAGCACCATAACATGTAGACTAATTTTCCCAGAACCATCTTTATAGTAATATTAGCATGTTCTCACACAGTTGAGTAATAAATACGGGCCATGGGGAATCTTTGAAGCCATTTTTTCTGTGTGGTGGGCCAAGTCTTAGAGCGCCTTTTAACAGACTAAGTACTGAGTTGGCAAGCACACATGGGAAAGACAGGCTCACCCTACCAGTGAGGTAAGCAGAGAAATTCAAGCCCTCCAGCCTCTCATACTCAACATTCACAAAGGAAAATTAAGAGTAAAACTAATTAAAAATAAATACATTCCCTCATAAACAAACTACATGAAAAAATTATACCATTTTCAAGTACTTTGAACCTTTAAGCAGTCGAAGATATTCTCTGAGTGGTTATATTGATTTAGAAAAAGAATTAAGAGAGGAATGGTCCCAGGGCAGATATGTATTAATAGCATTGCTATCAGTTCAGGTTATTCAAGACAAGAAAAGGAAAAAATCTTCTTAGAAGAAAATAGCTAGATTTTCTCAAATTATAAGATGAAGTATTGGCAACATCAAGTATTATACTTTACACATAATTGAGGTTTAAATTTAATATAGGTTGAAAAAAGTAATAAAATTTATGGCTCTAGATTATGTTAAAAATATTAAAATTCAATTTTGACTAAATGTCTTTTGCTAAAGATTTGTTTAGTTTTAGCTGACAAGGTTAATAAAATCTGAAAAAAATTTTCTTCTGTACATGTGAGGACAAAGAATTCATATCACCTTGCTTGTCAAATTCAGGGACACTAAGAAAAGTTGTTCTGAGACCTCAGAATAGTTTCAAAATTTTGAAAACACACTGATCACAAATAAAATATTTACATTTTAATTCTCCAAATTGAATAACCAGTGCAAGTAAATGGTTTGAATATACCAAAAAGTCTCCTTGAGAGTCTCTAATAGTAACCCTAGAGAAGCCACAAAGCCAGTTGTTTGACTGAGAGCCTGTCAATATTGTGCTAGGAACTATTGTTCTTGGTCCTGAGGATACATTTAGTGAAAATAGTAGACAGAGATTTGCTATCATCATGGGAAGAACCAGACAATAAACAAATTAATGAAGTAGATGATGTTATAAATACTTTGGAGAAAAATAAACAAGGGATAGAGGAAAGGAGGGACGTGCCATTCTTAGTCCAGTTGTCAGAGATGGCCTCACCAAGGGGCGGAATTTGAGCAAAAGTTTGAGGGAATGAGCCCACCAGACAGAGGAAATAGCAGGCACAAAGACCCTGAGCCAGGATCCTGCCTAAAGTATACCAGGAAGAGTAAGGGGGCCAGTGTGATTGAAGTAGAAGGAGATGACATCAGAAAAGCCATTTTAAGAACTTTGGCTTTTACTCTTTGTGAGGTGGAAACCCATTGGAAGATTTTGTACAGAGACATTTATAACATTTTAATAGTATTGGTCTGGCTGGGAAAAAAATGTAAGTGGCCAAGTGTGGAAGCAAGGAGACAGATTAGAAGGCCCTTGGAGTCATCTAATATTTGGATGATGGCAGCTTGGATCAAAGCAGAAGCATTGGAGGTGTGAGAAGCACTTGCATTTTCAGTATATTTTGAAGCAGAGCCAGTAGGATTTGCTAAGAGATTTACATGAGATGTGAGAGAGAGCCAAGTCAATCATGACTCTAAGCCAGTGGCTCTCAACTGGGGATGATTTTGGCCCCCAGGGAATATTTGACACTGTATGAAGACATATTGGGTTGCCATAGCTGGGAAGGGTGCTATATGCGTCTAGTGGACAGAGGCCAAAGATGCTGCTAAACATCCTATGATGCACAGGACAGCTCTCTCCAAGGAATTTTCTGGCCCCAAATAACAACAGTGCTGAAATTGAGAAACTAGATAAGGATTTTGGCCTGAGCAGCTAGAAGCATGAAGTTACCTCTAACAGAATTAGGAGGCTACTCGTGGAGTAGCTTGAGGGAGTGAAATTAGAAATTCTCTCTTTGAGGTGCCCATTAGATTTTCAAAAGGCCAATGTCAAATATTACAATGTCTTAAAGTAAAAATGAGATTAAAGATTATCCATTTTAAAATTGTTTTTAAATAGTTTCTTTAGAAATTAAATTTCTATGTAATAGAATTAATGTCTCAAACTAAGCCTATGTCTTCAACAAGACTACATAGGTTCCAACATTTCAAATGTATAAGAAAATTGTGAATATAGTGGCTGTATTAATTTTCTCTCTGTCGGTTCTATTACACTATTTGAAATAATATAATTCTAGTCTTCGAAGATTGTGTTTTGTCATTTTGATAAATACATTTTATAGCTTAAGTATAACAAAGGTTATATTTATGTTTCTTAATATGGTATAGTTATTTTATCCCCTTACTCAGTCTGAGATTTGTGAAAAGAAAATTTCCATGCTAGAAGGACTCTGAAGAAAGAGAGATTATGTCAGGGATCTTTCCCTTGACATTCTTTTTCTATTCAGGATCCAGGGCTAGTACCACATAGTTCTCCAAGCAGCATTTCCGATATCTTAGAAGATATACTTTTGATGCCATCCCTAAAAATAATCAGGATTTTTTTTTTTTTTTTTGTACTATTAGTCTTCAAAATAGCTTTCTTTTTCCTTTAAGTCTAAAATGCTTGCAGCTGAACAGGAGCTACAAGGCAGTATGCCTTGTTACTAGGGGAATGTGTCCTTACCTCTCAGCCAAGATTGTTGGGTTGTGTGGGAAAAATGGAATGTGCTTAAGCTAAGATCTTAACGTTTTTTAACTTTGCAGTGGAGTGCCTAATATTGAATTTTTAATTAAATTCTAAGTTGTGACTGTCCCTCTTACTCTCTCCCTACGTATATTCATTTCTCTAGGGGAAGAAGCCAATCAGTAAATACCTTTGACCTCCCCACCAGCCACAAAGCAAGGAAAATATAGACGCTAGTGATTTAATTAATTTTCACATTTTAGTTAACACATTCAATATATCCTTTTTTTTATTAACAAAATGTCAATTTGTCTGTTGAAATACTTTATTAAAGTAGCTTTAAAATGTATCTTCCATGTAAATATAACAAAACAACCAGAATAATTCAATAACCCAAATGTCCAGGGATACAAGTAGTGAAATGATGACACTCATCGAAGGGAGGGGTTTTGGCTGAATTAATTTCAAAGAAAATCTGTACATGGGGATTCTTTAGAAAGCTAGTAGTAGACATAATCTTCTGTGTTATTTTTAGAGTTTCAATTTCTAGCCCTTTTGGTATTCTGAGAGTTTCAGTTCATCTTCACTTGTACCACTTTTATTAAGAGTTCACAAATATAAATAGTGCTAAATGAATGCAATGATGCAGGTGGCTTCTATTTTCTTATTTTTTGCTAAGACAGCTAAATTCTGGCATTTTATCAGAAACATTACAAAGACGATTGATATGTGTTGCAAACCTAGAACAGTCATTAGGAACATACATGGATTTTGCTGTCAACATGTTTTATAACAAAATTAATGTGTGGGTGCATCTTCCTGGAAGTGAAGGTAGTTAATAGATAATGTCAGATATACAAAACACAGATTGTGACTGGGTAAAAATCAGCAAAAAAGGGAAAGTGGTACAGTTAACTAAAATTAAGTAATTGGGGAATGAATCTTTCAAGAGAACAGGAAAGCAGCAGAACCACCCAATTTCCAGTGTCTTTTTCTCTGATGGTCAAAAGGAAATAGCCCATAGACTCTAATCTGTTACAGCTTATTTAATTATCATATGATTCTCCTTTGTTCTATTATTCTAATAACCTTGCAAATTTTCAGAAACTATAAGATACATGGAAGTTTGACTTAATTTATCAAATATGCAGGCTCTTCTTAACTTCGCCCTGTATTTTCTATTCTCCTAATATTCATAAATTATTTTCTGAATTTTATATCAGTAAACCAGTTAATATTTGTGTTTTTCTCTGTCCAGTGTCCTAAGGAATCAAAGGTTACCATAAAAGGCAAATAAAAATCTACTAGAAAAGCAGGAAGAGTTTCTTTAATTAACTATTAGCTTGTTGTCTGATTCTCTTGAGGTTTACAACAATCGTTTAACTACTATTTTTTCTCACCTGTGTTTAGAAACAAAGAAGAAAAAATACATTTAAAATTAAAGAGTTTGGAAACAGCAAAAATTATCTGTAATAAGGGTAAATAAATAAATATAAAAGTTTCCTTAAATGATTGAGTAATATAAATCCTAATGATCTTTTAAATATGTAAAAGTTATATCTCAAGGTTTATTTAAATGCTGTTTGGGATGATTTCTTGAACTGCCCTTGAATTTTGTGGCACTGCTTGACAGCCTGATAGTAAAAAGTAAGAGGAGTTAGAGTGCAATAAGTTTCTTATTAAAGTATACTTGACACATTTTCTCCTCAGTGTTTCTATTGGTCTACCCTAATCCTTTGTTCATAGGTTTTCAGCAGACTTATAATTTATCATTTTCTCTGTCATCAGATCAAATACCATTAAAACAGAAAACAGTGTACAGTTTTACTTCATTTATTCATGCATTTATACATTCATTTGTTCCACAACTAGTAACCAAGAATTTACTATGTTCAGGCACTGAGCCAGTTACTGGAGCTATTAGGAAAATAAAACACCATCTACGAGGAGCTGGTGGGGAAAGTGAAAGTGAACAGGGAAGTTATAGACAATTATAGTACATTTGCAAAGTGCTGTATAAATACAGGCAAGTACAGTTACTATAGTAGCACATAGAAGGGGCTAATGGCATCTTCCTAGAAGAAATAACTTCTAATCTGGGATCAAAAGATGAGTAGGAGTTAGCTAGAAAGAAAGATAAGGTAACTGTCCTTGAAATGAGACAGAGATTTTGAATGTCTTGCTTTGTCTGAGTTTGAGAGGGAAAGCCTCAGGAAATAAAGCTATGGCGTAAAAAGTCATCCTTTACATGGGCCCTGTGACCCAGTCCACACTAGAGTTAGAACTTGATCCAGAGAACAATGGGGAGGTCATGGAAGGGTTTTAAGCTGTAAACTGAAGTGTTGGATATGCACTTCAGAAGGATTACTCTGGCTTTAGTATTGGAGAAAAGAAGGTGCGGGGAGAAGGAAAGGTGGTCAATTGGGAAGCTGGTGAAGTATACAAGGAGAGAGATATCCATGGTCTGAATCAAAGTCAATGTTGAAAGTGGATAGATTTAAATTCTATGTTAGGTGATAGAAGTTCTAACTTTCCCCTTTGTGTTATGCCTTTTTATGATTCTCTTAACTGCTGTTTCCTTACAAAGTGATAGGATTTGCTCTGAAATGCTTGGTGGTCAGTCACAGCTTCGGGCTCAGTCATGATGCTCCCTATTTATGATTGCTTGCACAAAAGTAAAAAACTTTGAGCCTTTAAATTCCACTTGTTTACTGGCACCCAGGGAAAAAGTGTCTCAAAATTTTTCATTTCCAAGGCAAATTATCTAGAGAAACACGATTTTATCTAATTGAGGAAGTCTGACCTTAATCTGGTGTTTCACTATGCTACAAGCCTGATTTAGGTTTCGGGGCCATCCTGTCAACATTTTGTGGCAACACTTCCAGTTGAAAAAACTCATAGCACACATTATCTGGAGAATAGGGGATGACAACAAGTGAATAGGCCCTTCCTAATCTGTCTGAGACATTTCAATCTAATCATGTATTTTAGTGGACTGAACTCTCCACAGAAAACAGGTATAGAAAACTAATGTGTCTGTTCCTCCACATGGGGCTATTATAACAATGACAACAAATAACCACAATTAAATATGTAGATTGTTTCACTGTTTCAAGAAAAATAAACCCAAGATATTGGCAAGTTAGGTTTTCTACTTGTGTAGGAAAATATGTCAATACCTTTTACTGGGACTTGAGTAGAGATCCCAGAGCAATGATCCTTAGAAAGGAGCCAGGAAAAATAGAGTGAGAAGAGATGGGATGTGAAGCTATGGAAAGCAATTTTGTCTGGGTTGACATGGGGTGGCTATGAATCTGACTGTATACCAAGGACAATTTCTCCTGCTTAAATATTATATAACTTAGCCACCTTTTTATCCAATAATTTGCTAAGCTTGTTTGGATGCATAAAGAAGCTGAATATGAACCACTATCCCTAGTGCTTCCAGCAGAGAGAGAGGAAGAGTAGAAGATGGAGAAAATTCTCTGAGGTTGCCTACTAACTATCCTCCCAACCATAGAGGAGGATAGAGTGATTTTACTGACTTATTTGATATAAATTGTTGGAATTGCAGCTTGCCCACAGTGTTCTGAATTATGAAGTTTTTAGTGCTATGTTATCCAATTCAAATAAAAACACTCCCAAATTACCAACATTACAAACAGAGGAGAAAGAACTAAAGAATATTAAATTAATACCTTCTCAGTCTCCTATATAATTTACATTCTGAACCAAATCAACTAAGCAGATGAGAACTTGAATTCACTTCCTTTTCTCCTCCACCCCATGTCTCCTTTCTTGGGGGAATGGTGTCACCAAAGTAGAAAGCAGTGCAGGAGATCTAATTTTAGGTCACCAGTTCCTAGTGATCTAATTCCCATTATTTCTCTCAAACCTACTTGTCTTGCCTCCTGCCACATCCTAACTCATAACTTAATTTGCTCTTGCCTGAAACTTTACATTGCCTCAATCTACTCCTTGCCTAGAATCTCTTTTATCACTTGCAATATTTCCCTCACCTTCCCCCAGAAGAAACCTACCAACACTCAAACTGATCAAGGCTTACCCATCCTTCAGGGGTTTCCAGGAGCCTAAAGCAGTTCCAAAGCAAGGACAGGCAACATGATATATGGATTTTTAAGAAAATATAGATGAACGGCTTTACTCAAGACTTATGAAATTTAAATCTCTTGGTTTAAGGCCAAGGTGGATGTTTAGAGAAGGATCTCTAGCTCATTCCAATGGGCATTCCCAGTTAAGAACAACTGTTCTGCAAGATAAAATCTAAATTATTTTGTATGGCATATAGAGCCCTTCACTATTTGTTCCCTGCTTCAGCCATTCTCAGAAGACACCTTATATTTTGCTTCACCAGTAGTGAACACCTATTAGTTGGGGGTACACGTTTTTCTTGTATGCCTCAGGGCCTTTGCACTTGCTGTTACCTCTGACTAGACTGCCCTTTCCTTGAACCATCCACATGGAAAAAGCCTACCTATCTTTCTAGTTGATTCCTCTAGCCTTTCTGCCCTTCTCAGCAAGAATTACATGGTCTGTATTCTATATTTTCTTTATATTTTATCTGTAGGTCCATTATACAGATTATCATATTATTGTATTACTTTGTATCTTTTCTTCTAAAAATTCAAAAATAATATTTAAATTTCTATTTTTCAATAAATTGGCTTTAAGTAAACAGTGAAATAAATATCTGTCAAATGAAAATATGAGTAAACTATGTATGAGTGAATGAATAGAAGTGATTTAATAAAGCTAATAGATGAGGAAGCTGAGATGTATATAGAAACAGAGGTAAGTGCTGCAGCCTTTTGTGTTGCAGTTGTGAGTACAGGACATCCATTTCTGTTAAGACACTTCTTTTTCTTCTGGTGTCTCCAAAATCACTTTTTATATGCCCCAGTATATTTATGTGATTGAAAGCAGAGCTTTTTGTAGAACTTCTCTTAGGCTGATTTCTCAGGCTAGAAATTAGAGTTGAAGAGTAAGTTTGTCTGTAAAAATGAATACCTGCTGATACCGCTACTAAAAGGATAATGTACTGCAAATATACCACTGAACAAATGCAGAAAAATCTGTAAGAAAAGGACTTGGAAACCTCAAAAGACTCAGGGTCTGAGGTAAGTGCTTTTCCTTGATTCAGCGAGCAGTTACCAACTATCAACATATTCCGTCCTTTTGAGACCCAAGCTTTTTAGCACAACTTTAACCTATGAAAAGGATAAATGAGTTTAATATGAACACAGCACAGTTTTCCAATCCTAATGAGGAAATAGGCTCAGAAAGCCTTTTGTGTATTAGGAGCCATTCTACTGTTATTCTGATGTATTTTAATGTGTATGAATGAATTAGAAACCCTCTGGACTGAATTTCTCTTAAAAATACTTAGCCTTGTGCATAAAGAGAAAGAGCACTGGGAGAAAATCTGCATGGATTTGAGTAGAACTAAGAAGAAGAGATGTTTAATTAAGCCATATTGTGACAAGATGAGACCTTTCAATTTCTGGCTATAAACCTCCCTTGTTTGTGAATTTTGTACTTTGTGCTTCTAGTCCAGCCTTCCTTTAGGAGTATGAAAATGGTTTCTCAGGTCTCTGGAACTTCATAACTTATTCTAGTCATGACATAGGACATGTTAGATGTCACAATAGAGACACCGAGTGGAAATGATTATATTTAAGTAATCTCTCCCCACCAATCCCACCCACCCCACCCTCGGTTGGAGTTGCAGAGACTTGTCTTGGCAGTGAGTTAAGGTAAAAATCTTCCTCACTGCCGGCTTGATTATTGCCCTGTATCAGCAGACAAAGCTTGGCTATCCAGTCAGCTGACTCATTTGTTGTAGCAGTGAGTTTTGGTGTCAAACAAAAAAAGAGAGGCATTTCTGGTTCTAATTAGGTTCTGAAGGTCTAGGAAGAAGCTAATTCTGTAGATATTTCTATGACAAGGAAACTTTTGCTGTTGCTGAGTATCAATCAGGATGAGGATTGGGGGAAAACTATTTAAGAACATTTGAAAAGTAGAAATTGAAAATATTGAATTCTGTTATTTAGAGACTGGCTATGCCTCTTTGTGTAATTAAATAACTCCCCTGCTGAATGCTTATTTTCTTCATGTCTGGTAGTTTGATGTTTTGCAACCATATGATGTAATAGCATGCTATCTTTCTTAATACATTGGATTTATGTCGTTCTTTCTTTAAGGGTACTAGATTTTTTGGTAGACATTCAGTTCATTTCTCCTTTCTGTACTTAGAGGGGTGTGAGCTTCATCTTTGCGAAGGTAGCCAGTGGAATGTGGCATGGTTTTGATAACATAAGCTGGAGAAGAGGTATTTCCTTAAGACTATAAAGATGAGTTTATACAAGGAACATGTCCATTCTGCAGCAGCCATGTTGCCCTCTGCTCTTCCTGTCACTCAAGCTATACCTCCCTTTAGTGGCCTGGGTTTGAGGAGTCCCAGTTGCAGATCTATACTTTTGATGTCCTTATTTGGGACAGTTCTTCATCTCCCTTCATGATAATACAGAAAGTCCTTACGATATCCCCACTCGCCTCTCTGCAGATTTCTCGTAAAGGATGACCACTGTTTATTGTATAATTCTTAAAATTTGGTACTATTTCATATTTATTTTACACCTGAATTTTAGTTAGTTTTTATAATTTTATATCAGTCATTTTATAGTGTGGGAAATGAACCTTCTCTTTGTACTTTCTTTTCTTCCTCTGCTTCTCAGCCAGTGTTTCTCTCTCTGGCCTTTCCTTTATGCCTTCTGTTATATTCTAAGAATGTAATTTTCAGGATATGAGTGAAAGAGAAAAAAAGAAAGAAGGCTCCAGTTCAGATAAGGAGAGCTGGAAAAGGACTTAGAGTACATTTTAGTACAACCATCTCAATTTATCAGTGGGCACGTGTACATTTACATATATATATATACATATGTATATATGTATATATACACATATATGTAATATAATTATATATGTGTGTGTGTATATATATACACACACACACATATATATGTGTATATATATATAAAGGTTTACACAACCACATTTTGTCACTCATATTTAGTGGAAATAATAACATCACAATAAATCTGCATTGACTGAAAATCCAGGATAACTTGTTGTTGTTAATCATAGAATCTCATGGTGTCTTATTCTAGCCTGGGCTCCAAGCTCACCCCACAAGTTCATGGCTACTGATTAGGGCAGCGGTTCTCAATCTTTAGCAATCATTAGAACCACTGGGAGAGCCAATTCAATTGGTCTGGGATAGGGCCCCATAATTTGCATCTCTAGTACTGTTCCTAGTTGCCGTTGATGTTGTGGGGACCAGTGATCACCCTTTATACAGTAGTAGGTTTTATTTCTCTTACTAAAGCAGGCAAGTTTAACTCATCTTGCTGAACAGTTCTTCTTGATATTGAACTCAGACAACTTATCTTCTGTCAAAGGTGTACTCATCTTCTTAAGATTATATGGATTGTATTATTTTATCTTTTATTCTAGAATAATATAAAATCTCTTTGACTGATATAAGATGGTAATAATATTATCTCTTCCTTTATACTTTACTAAATAAATGCATATATGGACAGCAACAAAGCCAAAAATAGCCACAAATAACTGTACCTCTTGCCAGTTAGAGTTGTGCAGATCTATTCGCAGGTGCTAAGAGGGCAGCCGTAACAATTTGTAATTAGAGAGTTAGCTGAAAAGTCTTTACAGAGGTTATTCGTGTTTGGGGGAAAAAAGATACCTAATGTGGTTTACAATAGGGGAGGAGAAAGCATTTCTGGTGAGGAAAAGAGTAAGTAAAGGTTAGTAAACCTCTTCCTTTGGCAGAAGTGAAAACTGAAAGGCTGCATGTAGCAGAAAGATGAGGGCAATTATGTAAGTGAAAAAACATTTGAAAAATCAAGGTGCATGTGTCCCTAAGGCACTCAGCTAAATCAGTAGTGAATATAATCAGGATTTCTTTAATGGAACTGAGGCTAGAGTCCAAATAAGAAATACCTCCACTTTCTAGCCCTCTCTGAATGTTTTCTGCAGGAAAGTGTGTTCATAGGGAGATTCTGCATGTATCTTGCAGTTGTGAGAAGTGGTGTTAGCAGATCAAGATGACTAGAAAGTAGCTGTCAGAATTCTGTGTTGATTAATGTATGTGAAACTCCAGACACTACACTGGCCAAAGTAATCTGGAAAGTTCTGTGAGAGACTGGATCCATTTCTTATATCCTTCTAGCAGAAAATTTCCTGTAATATTTAAAGTTGATGAAACTAACCTTCCCCAAATGACAGATGCCACCAGTAGAAACTTCCAGCTCCTAGAAAGGTGACAAGAATGAGCTTATGGAGTCATTACAATTTTTTAAGGACTCAGTAGTGACTCTGAAGTGTGTACGTTGTTTCACTTGACACTATGTTGAGCTTCAGTTCGCTTGTGGCTCACCTCATTTGATAAAGGAAAGCTCCTTCAATATTTGAACATGCCTCTGATGTTTATTTACATGCTTTCCTCTACCCACAGGTATCATGAAGGCTGGTTACAACCAATGCTATTCGTGCATAATTATGTTTGCTTTGAAATGTATATTCAGCTCCTACCCTGAACTTCATCAGTTGGGTGATACCCTACATACAGTCCATTTTGTGGCACTGTCTCCCACTGTTAGGTAAAAGCTGCCTGGAAGACTCCAAAATTAAAATGGAGAAGTAATGAAAAGATTTTCCCAAGTTACAAATAATTGATGATGATTATAAACTTGATGGTAAGTTTTCATTGCATAATTTGATTGATATGGCAGTTATCATAGCAGCCTTGAACAGAATGCTTTTGTGAACAAGATAATTTATCTCACTGAGTCTGTTTCTGCATAAATATTTTAAAATGAAAGGCATAATAAATCTGTCCATAGCGTACACACAGTGGGCTGCCAAACCTGCCACCTGTTTAAGGTTTTAATGAACCATTCTGTATTCAACAAAAAGCCATATCAAATTAATGCTGACATTTTGCTTTCCTGCTGCCTTTCATATTCCAGGAACACTAAGACATCATTTTGCAAAATCCTTTAAATGGAGCAATGCTGATCTTTTTATTAGAATTCAGCAACAACTTTTAAACAAGCTCCCCAGAATTCATATTTACATCTGCAGCTTGATTAGGGGTTCAGGTTTAGTTATTGGGGGCAGAGTTAAGAGTGTTGGGTGAGTGGAGAGTCAGAACTCCAGTGAAGTGGAAAAAAACAGTGGACAAGAAATCAAGAAATCTAAACCTGTGTCTTGGTTCTCCCACTGTTATCTGATGGCCTTTGGCTCCTGAGGATCCATTATTGAAATACACAGTTCCCATCCTCTGGGGAGAGTGAGGAGCAGGATTATGAGTAAGACAGTGTCCTGCCGAGGTTGTAAGTAAGTGGAGGGGAGCCAAGCAGTGCCTGTTTATCTTTTGAAAGTCTTGCCAAGGCAGAGCAACGTCAATTTGTTCCTTAAGCATACTGCCCTTCAAATCTGTCAAAAGAAATAGTTGTTTTGAAGTACATTAGTGTGTTAAGAAAAGGATTCCCATTTTCTTATTCAGTGTCATTAAGAGACAGAGTTCCAGCAGAACTTGAAAAGTGGCAGCACGTTGAAGCAGTGTCACTGCCTCCTTGAGGCTGGGGTGGAGGCTTCAGCCTTAAAGGGTCGAAGGACACTTCCAGGAGCAGCAGAGCATGTGTGCTGGAGTAAACAGTGATTTTTACAGGCTTTTTACAACAAGCAGCTTCACTTCTGAGCAGTATGAATATCCTCTGAATCTAGAAGTTTTGCTTAAATAAAGGACATTAGCAGAAGACACATGTGCCAGTCATTGCTTTTCCTTCTGCCCTGCTCATCCCTCTTCATCATTCTCACAATATTTTAGGAGACTTTAATCCTCCATTTTTGTGTTAGCCTGTTTATACACAGAGATTTATCTTATACTTCTGACCTTGGCAGACAGTCTACATTTTATATGCACATTTGAAAGGTGAAGGAGATTCAAGTATGCTACTCAACCTAGTCTGGCCCACAGCCTGTACCTCCCTGCTGTCCCTTAGAGTGACAGCCAGGGAACAATGGGCTCAATTAGCCTATTTTGCATTCAGAATATTTTTTTCAGCTAGCCTTCGGACCTGGCAGGCCATTAATGATGTATCCATTCCTGATGCTGCTGCTGCTGCTATTGATGTGAGGTGTTTTTAATCACAAAATGTTGTTAATCCTCTGATAACATATCAATGTTAAAATCTCTTCAATTTTTTTTATTTTAATGGTTATCATTCAAAAGAGGTTAAGTCCTAGTTTACTAGCCAACAGGTGATGCCATGGGTATGCATGGTATGTTCGAGTCAAGAAAAATACACTTTTTATTAAATGTAAGGAAAACAAATATAAGCCAACTGTGTTTGGGTATTATGGATTATTTTTTCAATTTTGTAGGCTATTTTTTACTAAATTAGTTTTAAAAGGATCATTTTCATGTGGAAAGCAATGTTAGAGTTTACCATAATCAGTAAGAAATCTGGGTCCAGTACCCAAATTTATTTTTACTTGTGATACTTTCAAAAAGAAGTTATAAGAAGCATATAATATAAGGCCCAGACAAACAAAATATCAAAACAAGAGTCAAATAATAAACGTGATTGGAGAAGTATAATTAATACTAGAAAGCTTAGGCATATTCAGACTATAATTCTAGAAACTCAGGGTTGAAAAGAACTATAAAGTTAGGCAGCATCTATTTCTCATACTGCAAACTCAGCATAAAATAAAATGTAACTACAGTTTTATATAACTCACATTAATCTAAATTTTAAATTTCTGTCCTAACTGATATGCAACCATGATTCACACATTTATTAGGCATTTTCCAATTTACAATCAGTTGAGACAGAATTTTTCTTTCCTTTCCTGTCTCTAGAATGGGCACTATACTCTAGGGAACATGGTACTATTGCACTTGAGAGTTATCCAGACCCTGTTGGCATCCACTGTGATGGAAATCATTTCTTCAGAGGAATTACTTCTGCATACTCCTATCTGTTAAGATAATGTCCTGGGTCTTAGTGGTCTTTGGCCTTCAGTACATGAATTTTCTCTTCTTCAACATACCAAACCCTCTCCACTCCCAGCAATGCCCTTCTTTGGGACACATAAAGATTTAACTCTTTCTCTGTGTTTCCTGGAATCCCATAATCTAGAGATACTGCACCATGCTGGGATGGGATGAGAAACCCTACCACTTGCTTTCCAGACAAACTGACTTTGAGCCTATGCTCAAGGATTTTAGGACACAGGGTTCTTTTTCTGAGAGTCTCACCAGTGTCTCTCTTTTGCTTCTCCTTCAGATCTTCTCTCATTACAGATCCCAGTTTATATTATTTTTTAATCTAGTTAAAAGTGGAAATAGGGAGTAGATAAGAAGAAATATATTGTTTCTGCCTAATTGACATTTTGTCATATTCTTGGTCTGAAGCTTTTGTTGTTCATTTGAAGTTTTTCTTCTCTGATTCTATTCCCCTCTGAAGAGATGAAAGGGTCATGGCCCAAATGTGGCATGGTCATGACCCAGTGAGGAAGCTTGGGAAAAGTACATCAACACCTATATCATCCAGGCGCAATTATCTTCAATACTATGAATCTGCTTGACATAAGCAGTACCAGATGACTGTCTGGCCTCTGTTTAAACAGTCCCATTGACTAGAAACTACTGGCATCTAATTGTTTCCCTTTCTGTCCTTGAACACTCTTTTTTAAAATCTTTATTTTTTTACTGAAATATATCTTCTGTTGGCTGCCCCTTTTTGTGGTCCATGCCTATCCATGGTCCAAAATCTAATTAGCTGAAACTGAAAGACAGTAAGAAAGGTTTTTAAAAAGCCTTCTTAACACCCAATGCATAATCAGTCTTTCATTGACTGCCACATTGCCAAAGTAAACTACAGATTTGGAAAGATATTACTAAATTGAAACCAGTTAATACTGAGATACCAAAGACGTTTCATGTATCTTCTCTCATTCAAATTTTTATGGTACTAGACTGAGTTTGTGGGGATAATGTTGTGACTTCTTTATCACAATGCATTATGCACTCATACAGTATTTGATATTTGTGAGATAAATGTTGCTTTTACATATTTCTAAGTAACTTGAGATTCAGAGGGGTTGAGGGTGTAACAGAGTCATATAAGTAGTAAGTGGCAGAGGTGAAATAAAAATTGAAGTATTCTGAAGACAAACTCATGTGTATGGATATCTTTCAATTATTTCCCATTTTTATGGATGGATCTAACACTGTATATATCTGAATTAAGACTTCTATTTTGAGTATCACAAGTTTCTAAAGCTTAACAGTCCCCTCTAACAAGAATGGAAAAAATTTTTTCAGTGATTAGCCTTTCTCTTTATATTTTCTTTATGATTTTCTAAGATAAAATGACAGATACTATAAGATGGACTCTTAGAGAACATCTTGTTTAAAGGATTGTTCTAGTATCCAGGAGTGTGTCTTATATGAATACACCAGAGCTTTTATGTAAGAATTACCTTAGAATTTTCTCTAAATTCGACAAACTAGAAATATGTAGAAAAACTACTATAATTTTAAGACTGGAAACTAAAATGGTATCCTAACTCTTCCCAAATGTTGCTGGATAAGAATGTCTTTCCCTAATGTTTTTTCATGAGATAAGATTAAATAAAAAATTTGCATATTGTGCTATAAGAAGCCAATCAACCCAGCTAACTCCAGCATGAGCAATTTGACAGTCCTATGACTCAAGTCTAATTTGAGGTCCCCAATGAAGAGAGATTTCTGGTTTTGTTTTAGATGCCAGTAATATTTCTCCTTGCTCCTTCCTCTAAGAAGCACCACAGACCTAACCACATAATGAATGGCATTTGATACAATTAGACATGATGTAATTTCAAGAAAGCCTTTGCTACTTCATATAGCATCCAGCTCTCCACTTCCCTCCCAGGGTTCCATCCTGTTTGGAACGCTGAGGCCAGTCATGGCTGGTTGAGTAGAAGATAACAGCTGCCTTGAGCTCTCTGAATGCATCTGGAAATCACAAGCTCACCCCAGAGAGCATCCAATTTTTCTAGGAAAGAGTCCAAAGAATTTATATGTATGAAACTTAAATGTAGTGATTCAGAAAAATCTGTTTCTTCAGATCCCATATACAAAATAACAGGTAACAATCCTTACATGATTTTCATGGAAGAAATTGAACTGTCCACATTGGGGAGAGGTGATACATCAGCCTTGTTAATATGTGTCTATTATTCATGCCCTTATTTCCATCTTAATGGTAATTTCAATTCAATAACAAAATGTTTTCTCATAGAAGAGTGGGGGAAAAAAACTAAATATCGTAGCTAAGATTTATTGAGCACTTAAAGTGCGTTGGGTGCTGTTTAAAATGATTTATGTGGAGTATATTTTTTAATCCTTAAAATACTCCTAAAATATAGGTGCTACTATTATTCTCATTTTATAGATGAAGAAACTGGGGCAAAGTTGAGACTTGCCCTAGGTTAGAAACTAATACAGAGTCTAATTCACATCAGTCTGCCTGACTCAATTCTGAGATCTTAACCACATTATGCTCTGCTGTAAAAAAAGGATCTATTTCAGGTTATCAAGCTGAGTTGGACAGTGTTCTCTAAATACCAGTACCAGTTGTCCACTGACCTACGTTAAAACAAAAATAAGCAGAAATCTAAATTAGCCACCGATAGACAACTGTTCCTGAATACTTATATTGTATGACCTTACAATTATCTAGAGTACTTAATTTGAAAATAATGTGCCAATTTACTGTATTACCAGGAAGCCTTAATATTTTACTTGAATGAGAATAGTCAGTCATTTGCATTGTCCCAGACTTGTGCATTTCTACAAGATAGAGGCAATGAGGCTTCACCTTGTGAACCCTACAGAATAAACTCAGGGACATCAAAGGCAGCTATCCTGACTCTTTCAGCTGCGTGGCTTTCTCACAAACTGCATTGTTTTGAAAGATACTAGAAATATTATGAAAATGCAGAATTATGTTTGGCCTCCAGAAACAGAATTATGCAACTGCATTGATTATATTAACAGTATTGGATTTGGGGCAACAGAGATAGAGTAGAGAGAAATTTCTTTGAAGGAGTACTATCACTCCAATCTATCGCCAGTGTAGGCAATCATCTCATGCTTCTCCAATATATTAAGCACTTTTAAAGACACATTATATGTATTTGCTCACAAATATCCCACTGCCAGAAATGATCTCCCTTCTATCTTTGCCTGGTACATTCCAAGGAATAAGGGAAAATTATAGGTTTCTGTATATGCGCTGGCCCTTAGATTAGGGTTCAAAGCTTGGATGGCCAAACCTCTCACTTCCCCTTTACCAACTCTTAACCTCCATAGATTTATTTATTTTTTTCTTGGTGTGTGTGGGGTGGGTGGAGCTGGAGGGAAAGATTAGTGTAAGTAGGAGTCAATGAATCTTGATATTAAAAAACCAAAAAAACAAAAAGGCAGTTCTTATAGATAGAAGTTGGGATATGTTGAGGAGGATAGCAGGGAAGGATACCTATATTATTTTTATTAACAAACTTCTCATCTGTTAGCACATGCCTATGTAAATTCTCTCACACATTGTAATGGTGAGAATGATGAAATTCTATCCTTGTCCATGAAGGTAAACGATATAGAAAAAAAATGCTCTTAAAAACCCCATTTTATAGATGGGTCTATACAGAGATCTAGACCATGGTGTTCAACTGTTTGATTGCTCATTTAACTCAACTCACCTTCTTATTAAAAGAGTGTTTGAGCTAATGTCTGTTTAAAACATGGCTTTTGTAAAGATTTGTGTTAGATTAGGTGTCCTAGATTATTTTAAAATATTTTGAAGTCACACTTTGTTATATTGACATTTATCTTTTTAAATATATTTTATTGTGATAAAACACAACATGAGATTTACCATCCACACATTTTTAAGTGTATAGTGTAGCATTGTTAACTACATGCACGATGTTGTATGGCAGATCTCTAGAACTTTCTCATTTTGCGCGTAACCGAAATTCAATATCCATTAATCACTAACTCCCCATTCTCCCTCGCCCCAGCCCCTGGCAATCACAATTCAATGTTCTGCTTCTATGAGTTTGACTACTTTAGATGCCCTATACAAGTGGAATCATACGATATTTGTCCTTCTGTGACTGGCTTATTTAACTTTGCGTATTGCTTTCAAGGTTCATCCATGCTGTAGCATATGATAGGATTTCCTTCTTTTTAAAGCTACATAATATTCCTTTGTATGTATATACTGCATTTTCTTTATCTATCAGTTCATTGATGGACATTTAAGTCTTTTCCACCTCTTGGCTATTGTAAATAATGCTACAATGAACATGGCATTGCAAATATCTCTTCAAGATCCTGTTTTCAATTATTTGGAATAAATATCCAGAAGTAGAATTGGTAGAATGTATGATAGTTCTAATTTTTAATTTTTAGGGATCCTCCTTACTATTTGCCATAGCAGCTATACTATTTTACATTCTTACTACAAGTATTCCAATTTCTCCACATCTTTGCCAACACTCATTATTTTCTTTTCTTTTTTCTTTTTTTTTTTTTTTTTACTTAATGACCATCCTAGCAAGTGCAAAGTTATCTGTTATGTGGTTTTGATTTGCCTTTCCCTGATATAATTTTTTAAAACTTTTTGGGCCTCCAGTATATCATACTATAGTCCATTCTATTAAACAAAAGTTATACTCACATTTTTTTCTGAAGTAGACCCTTCTACACTTTGAATGAAGAGTCAGAGTGCTGTTGGACAATGCCCTAAGCTTCTTAGAAGCCTTTTTGTCTAGTTGATGTGGACAAAAGGTACAGCCTTAAGGTTCTTAGAAGGTCTCTTAATTAGTAAAGAGAGTCTAAGAGTCACATTCTTAAGATTCTTAGAAGTTCTTCTAGGCACACCCTTAAAGCTTTCTGAGATCTCAACAAAGGGTCTTACAACTACACTTTTGAGACATTTACTACCTGACTGGTGATGTTCTGAATTTTCTGTTTGTCCTGAGGCAATTTCTTATTTTGTGATCTTCTATTGGGAGAAATTGGGGATTAAAACAATAGCTTTATTAGACCCAGTAAGTCTCGCCTCCTTTATATTTTCTCTAACATCTTTATTTTAGCAATCTTTTTAGTTTATTTTTACTATCCATATATTATCATATGCAGATAAAAGAAACCAATTGGCATTTTCAATGTTTCAAAGTCAGTGTTCCATATTTTAGGTTTTTGTTGCAATAGCAGCTGAATTCCAGGTACTGCTTTATGTTTGTGTTATGTGTCACTGCATAGCAAACAGTCCCAAAACTTAGAGGCTTAACACAACCATTTTACTTTATCTCGTGGTTTTGTGGGTCAGAAATTTGTTCAGAGTTTGGCTGAACAATTCTTCTACTCCAGCTGACAGCAACTGTGGTCATTTGGTGGTAGTCATTGGTAAGTGTGCTGGTCTGGAGGGTTCAAGACAGCTTCTCTCACATGTCTGGCACATTGGGGCAAACGGTTGGGCTCAGTCATGCCTGTTGATCAGAGCACCTACATGTGAGTCCTCTAGCATGGCTCTGTCAGGATAGCCGGTAGTTTTTCATGGAGTATCAGGGCTCCCAAGGAGTGTTCCAAGAGACAGCCCTGTGCACAGAAATTGGCACATATTCAAAGAATTCATAGAGCCCACCTATAGTTAAGGGAAAGGTTAAGCACATCATCTCTTGATGGAGAAGAATGTCAAAGAATTTGTACCAATATTTAATATGCCACACAATAGTATAAGGAATAATGAGTCAGTAAGGAATAAAAGAAATGCAGGAAAAAAGACACTTTAAGAACACAATCTAAAAAATTATAAAATTCAGTGCATGAAGTGAATATGCTCTATTATCAAACCTCTCAGAGGTAACATACATAAACTTAGTAACTTTACATCTATTTCTTCAGAGCGAGTCATGACAAAGAGGTATTTACCAAGAAAACTGAGCCCCTGGTGACTGCTTTACTTATGTGACTTTTAACGAAAGTTCCCAAATTAACTTCTACAGAAGTGTAGTATTGGGAAGGTTACTCAAAATATCTTGCAACAATATTTATAAGCTATAGAGTTATGTGTGTAAGAGAGAGTGATATTCTCACACTTCTCTTTTTGAAAAATGCCCTGCATACATTAAATGAGTCCGTAAGCCTGGTTGCTTATTGAAAAAGAAAGCCTAACGTGTGAAATCTAAATATACTTGTGAAATGTAAGCATACTTCTATTCTCTAGCATCCTAAAATATAAGGCTTCACTGGGTGCGATGGGGAACAAAATTATTGTATCAGTCAGTCTTCTCTGCTTCAGACATTGGGCCAACAGATATGGGCATTGCAAATATTTTCAGAGAGATTTCCATTCTAAAGTAGGTAAAAGAGCCCTTGCCCAGTTTGGAAACCTTTCCATTAACCTGTTTGCATTCTTATCAGGTGTTGAACCTTATCAGTGTAGAGATGGAATTAGGAGAAAGGACCATATATGTATATCAACTTCTAGAAAAATTTTCCAACCTCTAATTAGGTAGGTGGATAGGTTGGTCAATAGATAGAAATGTAGATCTAGATACTCATAATTTTGATTAAAATTTTTGTTTAAAGAGAAATCAGTAGGAAGAAGTTTTGAAATTTTACAGAGCTTAGTTTGGAAAACAGATTAGTTAGGGTGGTACATGGTTTACTTAATCTACTTATATATAGCTTTTGCTTTTCTTTAAGTTCTGGGAAACCATGGGATTGCTCAAGTAGGAGAGAACCATTGGATATTAATACAGGAGGGACTAGGAAATCAACTAGATGATGCTAGGAAAAAAACAGGGTTTGGAATCAGGCTGGCAGGGGCTACGCTGGAAATTCACCCACTCTGTCATCACCCAGACATAAGCTCAGTGGGGAAGGAGCTTTTTCTTTCTTTTTCACCACAGTATGCCAGGTGTCTAGAGTGGTGCAGTTGATTTTGAATGAAAGAACTTCTATCATATTGAAGTTTTAGTATTACTGGTATTAATTTTTGTAATCTGTAAAGAACTAGAAAATGTTTGTATTATTTGGCTACATGATGACAAATCTTCTTGGCCTTGAAGAAACTATATCTGTCTCTGACTTTGTCTTTCCTTCTCTCTCTTTCACCGTGTGTGTGTGTGTGTGTGTGTGTGTGTGTGTGTTTTACATAACAAATATATACACGAAGACATTTACTTATATATAACTGTGTTTTTCATTTTTCAGTTTAGCTTTAGCTTTCAGGCTATAAAGAAAGAGTATGTTAGACAAGTATAGGTAAATATTAGAGACTTTCCTTTGCTTTGCTAATTATATAGATGGATTTTCTCAATATTGTTATTCAGTTGTTATTCTTGTCTTAAATAAATCTCCTCAAGTAATGAATTAGCCACACACATCATGCGCTGAGTGCTCCAGTTTTATACAGGTATTTAAAGGTGAATAACTAAATACAAATGCAACATTTAGCTTAGTTAGGAAAACAACAATGAAACCAAAGGTAAAATGATCTGTCTAATCCACCAACATGTATTTTAAGTCAAATCTACAGGTTTTTATTTGAGATGTTAGTAGAATTCAAACACCCAGACTTTATCTCTACCATAAGCTTTTAATATCATATATGGGATATTTTTTAAGCTTATTCTATACTTCTTAATGTAAAAAGTAAAGCAAAATAATATTTCGATTCCTGAATTTATCTGTCTCTACCTAAAACATTAAACGATGCTGATACAAGATTGTACTAGTTCTCTGTCACCCTCAAAAGACCATGACCCATATTCTCTTAGGCCACAACGAAGACAGGGTTTGTTTTCACCTAAGATGTTTGCCCATAACATGGGCATAGAGAGGATTTAGCTACATTCTGGTTCATTTATCCACTTGAAAGTGGTTAAAAACTGAAACTTACCTTAGCATAACTAGAATGCCCAATTGTAGCTTAGATGGAAAAAAATCAATATTTTTGTCTAAGATGTCTCTTTATAACTGGCAACCTTTTATTTTGAACTAAAATCTCTTTGTCATAGCAAATGTGGTTATTAGTGAAGCATTTGTGCTCCATTTGGTTGTCACTGACCCTGAAATAATGAAATTAAGATGTTAAAATTTTGAAGCTAATAAATCACATCTAAGTCATTTGATGGGGTAGAACAGCAGGAAGTTAAATAAATTAGAGATGAATATTTCAAATTAACTATTAGTTAATATTCATTAGAGTAAATCCATTTAATTTTCTCTTAATCAGTTTTATTTGAAAGGGAGCAAATTAATTGATATAATATACTATGCAGTGTTTGCTAATCCCTTTCTCCTATCCCTAACACAAATGGTACCTAAAAGCAAATACAGTTCCACAGAGGAAATATACTGATAAATTATTCCTTGAATTTATCTTCCTGAAGGAAATATATTGACAAAGTTACAAATAGTTTAAGGCAACCAGAGGAATGGACAGTTTACCTTTCTTCTATGTTTAATCAAACACAAATAAAAGATTATGTAGCATTTTTGAGACAGGCTAACATTGCCAGTAATTAGAATGATTGTAATTTTTCAGAATACATGAATCAGGTTAGGAATGCTGGGTCTCATTTAGGGACCAACAGCTTTTTATTTTAATTGAAAATTAGTTTAAAAATGCTTTGGTTTTAAAATTCTTAAAAGAGAATACATATCAAATGTATTTATTTCTTCCTGGTACATCATCAGTTTTTACCAGAGTCTAACATTCAGATTGCATCTTAAATTCCAGGAAGAAAATACATTTATAGAATACTTTCACTATCAGAATAAGGAAAATGTGGATATATATTCAAGAAACATCAACGCTATTTAAAACTCAATAATCTGAATATGTATCTGATTAATTTCAGATTCGTGAGAAATTAAAAGCTGAAACATACCTTAGCATAACCGGAATGCCCAATTTTACCATAGAAAAAGTTACATTCTTATCTGAGGTATCTCTTTATAAACTGGCAACCTTTTATTTTAAACTAAAACCCTATTGTTTCCTTCCCTTTGCTAACACATTTTATTTCAACTTCTAGTGCCTATAATAGTTTGTTTTCTTTTAAGTTAAGTAGGGTATTTTTTTGTACATTTTTAAATTTTGCATTAAATGACAAGTTTTCTGGAAGGGGTTCACTGACATCACATGTACAAGTATTTTATTTCTCAAGCCAATTTTTCAATTTGACTTACAACTGAATTGTGCTCATTGTGAATAAAAGTACCCAACAAATCATCCTCATGGCTAAGGTTGAGGCTGCTCTTTCAGCTGGGCAGAAGAAAGAATTGCCAGAATCCTTTGCTGACTTATGTGAAAGGACATCAAGCAGAAATGATGAGATAAATGGACCATTTATCAAGTTTTTGAGGAAACTTCCCCCTCATCCTACCAATGAAAAAAAAAAAAAAAGAAGAAGAGGTGAAAGGAATGGTAATGACAGAAGTTTTCCTAGTATGAAGAATTTGGAGTATAGTTTAGATATAGTTGAGGATGATAGTATCAGCGGATAATGAATGTGTTACAATTGTAAACATAAGAAAAATCTCCTTTGAGTTGCAGATTATTGAAAGATAAATCAAGGTCAGCTAGTGAGGAAGCAATCTTATAGTTTTATGTTGTTTTCCAACTTAGTTAATCAACTAGCATACCTATATGCTATTAAACCTTTATTTATTATTATATATAGAGAGAACTACTTTGTCCTTAGCATTGGGCTATACTCTAAAGAGTTATGAAGGATGATGTAACCCTGTTTCTGTACTCAAGGAGCTTAACTATCTAATTGTAAACAGAAAAAAAGGCATGCATAAAACCATTTAACATTAGGATGACATAACACACTGCTAGGGGAATAAGCTAAATTGTATAATGGATTGCAAATAGAATAATATAAATATGTTAATATGTTCTAAGAGGAGGCCAACAAATTAGATAAAATGAAATCAACCAGGCTTAGTTTCTAAGGAAAGAAATGGTGAAGAACATAGAACTTGAGCATTAAGACTGGGTCAAATGTTGAAAACTGAAGGTGATAGAGTAATTCCAGGTTAAGAGAGGAGCATGAGTAAAACACAGAAGAAGATAGACATGGAAATGCTTTGGGGAGCGGGGAAGGCAAGGAGAAAAAGGAAGGGAGCAGAGGCAATGGTAGATGTTGGAGAGAAATTAAAATGAAAGTTGGGAGAACACAATTTTAAAAGCTACAAAAACTTGTTAGAAATGCTGAGTCCTTTTTCATTTTATTTTTAATGTTTTAATCTTAATATATAGTTTTTAATCAAACATATGCTATTATTTATTAAGCAAGAGAAGTGTGTTTGAGGGGAGGGTGGGTGAGGAAGGGAGAAATGGGAAGGGAAGCTAGCCAGCCACGTGTGCATCACCATGTGCTCACTAAAACATTGGTATAGTTCTGCCCATTGTGACAATTTTAAATAAAACCCAATTATTTCAGGTACAGATATTAAAACATCTTTATCAATTTGTAACTTGTATTCCTACCAGAGAAGCTTCACATTTAGTCCCTTAGTGAACTTAAGGACACGAACAGGGTAGGTAGGGTTTCTGAGACTGTGGCTGCCTGAGGAGGCAAGAGGAAGAGCTGGGACACCAAGCAGGAGATGCTCGCAGGGGTATATCTGTAGAAGATAGAGAATTAGACAGACTCAAGAATTTTTTTTTCTGAAGAAGATTTAGCAAGATTTTATAGGATTAATTGAATGTTAAATCTCTCAACATTTGTAAGGGGTTGTAAATTGTACTTGAACATGACACTTTTCTATTTAATCTCCTCTCTGGTTTCATAGGCTCACGTTCTCAGTAGTTCAACATTTACCACTGTAGAGGAGTTTTGGTTTCTTGGGCTGCCATAACAAAATACCATCAACTGGATGGCTTAAACAACAGACATTTATTTCTCACAGTTCTGGAGGAAGTCTGAGGTCAGCGTGCCAGCGTGGTCTGATTCTGGTGAGGTCTCTGCCTGGCTTGCAGATTGCTGCCTTATTGCTGTGTCCTCATTTGGCCCTTCCGTAGTGTGTGCTCAGAGAGAAAGATAGAGAAAGATCAAGCTCTGATGTTTCACCTTGTAAGGACCTCATAAAGACATTAATTCTCTTAGACCAGGGTCCTGCCCACAAAGACCCCTAACTACAGATACCTTCCCACGGAGGTCAGGGCTTCAACATATAAATTTTGGGGAGACACAAATGTTCAGTCTGTAACAAGTGGATTTTTTGTGTGTTTGTTTCCTCCTCCCATTCCCCACCCCATCCATTCCTTGCTTTCCTCCTTTCTAAGTGATCTTTTAGTTGGTATAGAAAAAGTTTTGAATCAGATACTAGGGTGGGATATAATATTTTATTCGGGGCACTTCTTTGTTAATCCTTCTTCTAGATATGCAGAAGGGCATCAAACTGACAAATTTTTATTAAAAAGTTTTATACAAACTTTTATTAACTTTTCTAAGAGGCATATCCTGATCATCCTATTTAATACTATAATCTGACACCCTCTGCATCTCTCAATAACTCCTGATCTCACTTAACCTACTCTATTTTTCCTTTTCTTTATAGTCATTACCTAATACATGATATATGATAATACATGATATATTTATTTTATGGATTGTTTATTGTCTGTCTCTGATCATTAAATGTAAGATTTACCAGGACAGGAATCTTTATTTTGCTCACTAATATATCCAAGTACCTAGGATGGTGCCTGGACTGCAGTAGGCATTCCCTCCCTATATGTTGTTAAATAGTTAAGTGCACAACTACTAAGTTAGCTAGATGAAAAGGATATAGTTACCTACTGACCATTGATAAGGAAAAAAAACACTATGTTGTACAAACTGAATTAAGATTTTAAAACTCAAAACTAGACATGATTTTCACTTTTCTAAAGCAATCATATAGTAGATGTAATAAAAAGTGGGCAGATTTTGGATGTATTTTGAAGATAGAGCCAACAGGAGCTGCTCATGCATTGGGTGTGGTTGTAAGAAAAGGGGAATCAAGGGTATTTTCAGAAATTTTGGCTGAACAACCTGAAGAACAAAATTTCCATCAACTGAGATAGGAAAGATTACAAGAACAGGTTTGTAGATAGTGGTGATTGTGGCTGGGGGTAGGAAGAGGGAGGAGCACAGTCCTTGTCATGTTGAGTTTAAAATGTGAATTAGTCAGACATCCAGTTAGAGAGAGAATAAGTACTTGAACATGTGAATATCAGATAAAAGATAAAAGGCATTGCTTCTATCTTTAATATTTAAGTAATTTTATATTAATTTAATTTAAAAATCTTCTATTATTGTGAATTTGATGTGAAGTAAACTATGCATGTGTGCTAATTTTAAGATACAACAAGGCAAAAAATGGAAAAACACTCTCATAGATTTTGATATGTGTCTTCTGTGAGAATTTTCCTTTTTTAGAGTCTCTACAAGCAGACAAAAGAAAAATAAAATATCTCTCTCCGATTATTCCAAACTATTTTTTTGATGCATATATAATTTGCAATATTTATTCCTAGAGATTTTTTTTTTTGCTGGAAATTAATTGATTATGTTGATTGTGAAGAGAAATGAATATTTCATTGTAAGAAATAAAGTGAACAACTTTGGGGCAGTTTATTAGTCTGTCACTAGAATTACAGAGGTTTTAAAAAAAAGTTTTATAAAAAGTGGAAATAAGATAATTATCGTTCGTGTTATCTGTTTTCATCGTCTACTTTATTTCTTCTCCAGTATGGCCACACTAGACTTGTTATCCCTTTTATCTTCATGACTACCTTATCTACCTGTTGTATTTACTGCCTAATAGTCACTAGCTAATTATTTAATTCAAGAGAAATTTATTTTCTTCCAGTTCTAGAGGCCAGAGGTTCAAAATCAAGGTATCAGCACTAGCAACTTTTGTTTGTTGTTTTTGTTGTTTGGATCTTTCAAAAAAGCTGTACCTTATGCATGGATGTATCCTACTGTAAAAGAAATAACATCAATTAAATCAAGAATTTGGAAAAGTTATCATAAAAAGAAGAGGCTATCCTTGTATTTTACATCTTAAATGATCAGATCTTTCTTGATTGCAATTTTCTTTTAAAGATCAAGAATTTCTTGGTGGTCCTGACAGATGTTTAGCAACCTCGTAAACTCTCATATTAGCCCAAACTGTAAAATTAGTGACATCGAGATCCACAGACATGTGTGTACTTGTATGTGCAGGTATAATAAAATGAGAGCTCCATCTGACTGAAAACATGTGGTAAGCAGATTTAATAAAATTCTTTTTTGAAGGCTGATCATCTAAACCATCTGCAGTGTGGTCAGATCACACTTCCTTCATGTCTCGTCTGAGAGGACAAAATAACCAGAGATTTGGACTTAGTTCCTCAGTCTAAAGAGGGCTGTTCAAAAGTCTCATCAGTCACATAGAGCATATTTCTCTTTCTGAAAGGTTATTTCATCTCTACTTCACTTCTATCCAAATTCAGCCTGCAAATATGTGTGTCTCTCTTTTTCTCTCTCCTCTCTCTGGTTATATCATATATGTGTATAAAGTATATGCACACATGAGCATATAGATAAGATGGAGAGGAGGAACATAAAAAGGGAAGTATACACTCTGTTATGAAAAGCAGAATGAAAGAGAGAAGTGAAACAAGTTTTAAAAAAAACGACTACTCTTTTTTTGGCTAACAGAAAGATGTACATTATATTAACAGATGTAGTTTTCTTAAAATTAGAATAATATATGCATAATTGTTTCAGGTTACTTTCTAGCACCATAGTAAATAGATGTCAACCTTATTAATAATTAATTGATACCTGTTTTTTTTATGAAATATACTTCTTAAATCTATTGTAACTGAAATATTTTAATATCTATTAATATATTAATGTTTCTGTAGATTTTAAATTATTTTAGGAAAAGATTTTTGACACAATAAACATAATTAATTTCTTCTCAATTCAATAATCTTTTATACAAATCATCAATGAGTTAGTTTAATGCAAAAAAATAAAAGATAAAAGTTTATATTTTGTTTTGTTTGCCTTGGGGGTTTGTAAATTTTGATGTACTGTAATTGAGATAGTTCTCAGAGTATATGACTTGACTGTCAAGATTAAATTCATATTTAATTTACAGCATCATTTGTACTCAGCTTTGAACATTTAACCTCAGCTTTCATTACTGTGAAAATGTAGATGATGCTTACTTTGATGCAACTTTGGTTTTTATATTTGCGTATTAAAGGTCTAGTATCTCTAATCCCACACCCACCCAGCTTTGTTAACAACCTTTGAGTAAGCATAAACAAAGTTTGAACTTGTTATAAATGACTTTGAAGGCCACCCTTTGGGTCTGAAAAGTATAAAATGTGTTCAGAACTGATGAAGAAGACCCTTCTTGGCTCTGTGTAAGGTTGGTTGTGCATAGAAATAGATGTAGGTCAGAAAGAAGCTGCCCATGAGATCAGCAAGACCCATGTGAAAGGAAAGGTTGCATGTTGGAAAGAATTGAGAATAGAAGCCTGAATATTGACAGGATAAATCTTAATAACCCTTAAGGAGCAAAATGAATAAAAATAAACTAAAGATTCAACCAATATTATGACTGAGACAATTGAGTCATTATTGACAAGAATGAAGCTGAAAGGGAAATTTTATCTTTTGTTTATGTTAATAAACAGATCCTATCAAGACAGTGAAAATAGAAAAATTCAAATGAAAGTTCCTGGTCACCAAAAGTTATAGTTAAATAATAAATTCATTCATGTGTTTCTTATTTTACTCATTTATTCAATCCATTTACTTATTCCAAAATATTTTCGAGTGCCCACCCTCTGAACATCACTACCATTTTCTCTGCATAGAGTGTGATAGATATTGTGGAGAACTTGTAAAAATGCATAATGCTCATAGCTCTCCTTTGAGCATGTTACTTAAATGGGAAGAAAGAAAAAGCAATGGGGGATTCCTGTTAGGAAAAAGTCACAAAATTATTTTACAGGACGTGGAGTAGATCAGTCTGACTAAAGTAATGTGTGGAAAGGTTGCCACAGGCTAGGTGTTCAGGGTTGGGAGTGAGATTGCGGATGGGCCTGGATACCAGGGTAACAATGAAGTGTGTTTAGTTTGGCGGTGGTGGGAAGCCTTCCAACTCCCAGAGCATCAGTGACACTGCATTTTTTAAGTTATGTTTATTGAGCTATAAGTTATATACAGTTATGTAATCGCTACTATTGTCAAGGTATATGATAGTTATATTACCCCACAAAACTCCACCATGTCCCTTTATGGTCTTTCCCTCCCTCATCCTCAGCTCTGGTAACAAATGACATGTTTTCTGTCCCTATAGTTTTGTCTTTTCCAAATGTCATGTAAATACAGTCTACAGCATGTAGCCTTTGAACCCGACTTCTTTCATAATGCATCTGAAATTCATCCATGCTGTTCTATGTTTTCAGCAGCTCCTTCCCTTTTATCGACGAGTAGCATTCTGTTGTATGGCTGTACCGTAATTTGTTTATTCATTGACCTGCTGATGGACATTTGGGTTATTTCCAATTTTGGGGTGTTTGTGAGTAAGTCCACTATATTCAATTGCATATAGTTTTAATATTGTACTTTAATATATCTTCTTTCCTCTCAATAGCCGTCAGTCTTTGAATCAATAAAACCACTTCTTCTTCAAGTTTAGGTTTTAAAAAATACACATAAGACTGTATTAAATTGTTAATATCAAACCCTTTATTTATGAATTAAAATGTATTGATGGCTATAAGAAAACAGTTTTATAAGACACCTATGGAATGGTGTCCACAAGAAAAATAAGAGTAAATAAGGCAATGATAGGGGAAGTTGGGCAGTATTTAAAAGTAATTTTTGTCAAATAGACAATTATAAAGTGCTAGGTGTATTTTCTGTTTACTATGTACAAGGCCATGTGCTGTGACCTGTGGAGGGATTACAAAGTATAATACTCAGTTCTTTATCCTCAATTATTTAAAAATAACCTTTAAAAACTTTAATTATTACCTGACACTTTATTACATGTATATGTATGTCTCTCCCTCATTACAAAGTAGCCTCCATAGACAATAGGTTTTTTGTTTTTGTTTTGTTTTGTATTTTGTTCTTGTTTGTTTTTAAGCACTATATCTTCAAGAGTTACAAAAATACCTGGGGATTTAGTAGGGCTTAATAAATATTTTTCAAAGTGCAAACAAGGAGATCAACCTGTTTTTTAATGAAAAGAAAGCATCATAAGTTCATTTCATTGATTGACAAAGGGCATGACTAATAAGTGTTCGGAGTATATGGATAAATCTAGACTGTAGTCACTTAGGAAAGTTTAAGAGAAGTTTGCTAAAGAGTTTGCTTTAAATTTTGTTGATTCTTATGATGAACATACCTATTCTTCACATTTAAACAGTATTTCAATTAATATGAAACCACATCATATGTAAAACATACAATTGGTTTATGTATCACCAAGTAGAAAAAATTGTAACTTAAACTATGATCTTCCATTGTCTGTAAGATTTATCTCAATTGAAAGGCATTAAATGTGAAAAATGAAAATTATAAAATTAATGAAATATGGGATTTTTGTCAAGTTTAAATCAGGCGATATATTTAAAAATCCTTTGTAAACTATACAAATTTACACAAATGATAGATACTGTACTTTACTCCAATATTTAATTTTTTAACCTAAATTAACAAAAAATTTAACAAAGAAAATGTATGTGTGTGTATGTGTGTGGTGTGTATATTTCATTTTAAAAGACGTATATATTATATATACAAATTACAAAAGATATATATATTTATATATTTAGGTTAAATTATTACTTGAATGCATATAAAACATTACTTTCACATATATAGGAATTTATGTGAAAAGTGACCACATGCTCTCTGGGAGCAACAACAATGTGATCAGGACACCGACAGTGTTAGTAAAATTTTAGATATTTTTGATTAAATTACATTGTCCAGGTGTAGAAGGTTGTAGTTAAACACTTCAAAAAATTAGCATTTTTTTTTTGTGTGTACTTACCATGTGCAGGTACTATGTTAAGCTGTCAACAATTCTGAGTCGATTGCTGGTATTATCTGTGTCTTACAGATGGAGAGACTGAGAGATAGAGAGGTTTGGGAGCTTGCCCTAGATTATACTAACAAGGGGTAGAACTTGTTAGTATAAACAAGTTGATCTGACTCCAGAACTCATGCTCTTAACCTCTCCACAGTAGATTCTTATGTAGGGTACTGGGTTTGGGATACCATGTTTTAAAAGAGTGACAAACAAGCTTGGATTCAGGGAAAGCTGTCTGGATAATGACATGTTTGGACGCTAATTTTCTGAACAGATGGAAAAATATAAAAGGGAAAGGGGAGACTTAGTAGAGCATGGTAGCTGTCTTCAGAGATGTCAAGAGCCAAAAGGCATTATCAGTCAATGGTTGGGGAGGTGGGTGAAGGGACAAAGATTATCAATAGTCATATTTCAGCTTGATATGAAGTAGAACTTGGAAAAACCCAGAGGCGACCATAATGGAATGAACTTTCTCAAGAGAATTCCTTTTCACAGAAGATGGGTGAAGATGCAGCTTTTAGGATTGGCTCCTACCCCACCTACTTTTCTGGCCCCTTGTCAGCTTTTTCACTGGCTCCCTCCCCTCTGTAGGCATGCCTACCTTATCTTACTTGTCTCCCTACATTGCCAGTCTACACATTCTCCGTAGATTACCTCAATTTCGTGACTTCAAATGAGATTTGTAGTCCCATGACTCTCCAAACGTAATCTCTAGCATGAATTTCTCTCTAGAACTTGAGACTCATATATCAAGCTTCCTACTTGGCATTTTCCTATATGTCTAATGAGTGTTTCAAACTAAATATAGCCTAAGCTGAACTCTTAATTTCCCTGACATTCTGTTTCTCTCCTTCTCTGTCTTTCCTATCATAATATATGAGACCACTCAATGCTCCAATGTTCAAACACAATCCTAGGTATTATTCTTGTTTCCTCTTTTTTCTTAAGCCCACACCCAACTCCTTACTAATTCCTGTTTACTTCTAAAACATAATCCGAATAACACTTCTTGTGTTCATCTTAATAGCTACCAATCTTCTCTCTCCTAAACTGGCCTGGGCTCCTGCTTCCACTCTCATCCTTTAACAATTTATTTTCTGTCCAATAGCCAGTGTGTTCTGTTAACAATACAAATCATATGAGACATGCTCAGAAACCTTCAATGGCATGTCATCACACTTAGAATAAACATCCAAACACTCAACCTGTTTATAAAGTGGGACCTGATCTCCCCTGCCTTCATGTGGATGGACTTTTCTTAGCATTTAGAGCTCAGCTAAAATGTCATCTGTTCAGAGAGGCCTTCTTTGAACAGTCATTCCAAAGTAGTCACTCAGGCACTTTCAAACATATCATCCTATTTTAATTAACTACACAACACTTTACATTAATAATTCCTTAATGTTTTCAATGGTATTTATATATGGATGGATATTTAATCCATTTTTATTATGTATTAAACATGTGTATATCTTTTTTCATTAACATGTAAGCTCCACAAGAGCAAGGACATTATCTACTTTCTATGCTTCTATATTTTCAGCACTCAAAACATTATCTGACTTAGAGTAGAAATGCAAAAAAAATTTTATGTTGCATTGCGATTATATTGTTGTCATGATATTTGGTCTGGGTGGTGTTTTGTTACAATGCCTTCTTTAGTGTAATAAATCAATGCATGCTTAAACAGCTATCTAAAAACCAACAAAAAAATAGTTTTTTTGTGTGTGTATTTTAGAAGTGGGAAGACTGTTATGCTGAAATATTTAAAAGGAATTGTACTTATATCTGAAATTTACAAAAAAATAAGATAGATTGATGGTAGAAACAGGACTGGATACACATGTGATAAAAAAGCAAATATTCTAAAATGTTAGTGGTAGAATCTAGCTGATGGTTCTAGTTAGTGATGTGCTTGTACTGGCTCACAAAAGCTGATTTTGCTCAAATTTTCCTCAAGTCACATCGGTAGCTTGAAACTGGCCATGGCAGGAATACCTGCACCACAGAAGTCAGCAAACCCTATGAATCAGAGCTTTTTAATTTTCCCCTAAAGATCCAGCTTACTAACATACCACTGGGTAAATGAGTTGTTCATTGTAAAGTTCTCTCAACTTTGTGGTATGTTTTAAACTTTTCATAATAAAATTTTGACCAAAAAAACAACTATTGCAAATTAAACTAGGTTTGAATTGGATTACCACATTATTAATTGTTTCTAGTTGATCTGACAGGGGCAAGTGGAAATAAATATTTGGAATTGAAGTACTTTGCTTCCTAATCATAGTGATCAAATCAGTGCTTTTAAGGTAGAGGAAAAAATCAATGGCATTTGAGTAACTTGGGGCAGGAGCCAGGAACAAACAAATTGTGTAATATTGTGTGAGAGCAACGATAAAAATCAATGGAACTTCTAAGATGAAAAATAATGCTATTGAATCCAAAACTTTAGTCACTGATATTTTCCCCTGAGGTTATTTTGCTAAGCAAGAAGAGTAGTTGTTTTTCAAGAAAGGCCAAAATTAAATAAGTAAAAAAAAAAATTCTCACACACACATACTCTTTATCAAAGAAACTTGGTAAAAAAACAATTTTTTTAAATTATGTCTAATCTCATACTCCCTGAAGATTCTCAGTTCCCAAGTAGGTGCCTTCGTACATCTAAAATAACACAGAGTTCACTAGCTACGTCTTTAACACTGTGAAGGAATTAACTCAAAACCACACAAACGGGTAAATTTTTTAATTAAAAAAATAATATTCTTGCAATGTAAAAATTCTGGAAAAATATATAAAGAATACTTAAGAATTCAACTGTATAGAGAAAAGTACTAATATTTTTTGTTAAATTTATTTTTTCTCTGCATATTATTTTCATTTTTAATTTAATTTATGAACAGAAAACATTCATATAATTTTAAAATCAAAATTTTATTAAATGTGTGCAATGAAAAGTCTTACTTCCCACCCATTCTTATTCTCCTGACCCCATACTCCCTATAGATAATTATTTTGATTAGTTTCATGCCTATTCTTCCCATGATTTTTTATGTGTCTAAAGGCAAATATAAACATGTTCTTAGTATCATTTCTTCTTACTTAAAATATAGCATACTGAATGATTATTTCTAAACTAAACTAAACTAAATTAAACTAAACTAAACTATCCTTTCCCTATAATTTGTTAAATAAACTAGAAAATATCATCAAATGGAATATTATGCAGCCATAAAAGTAAAATAAGTTATATCTGTTAGAGATAATATATATAAAATATATATATGTTATAAAATACCTGATGTAATGGTTATAGATTTTCAGTGATGAAAAACTGAGTTGTTTCAAATCCTGCCTTGCAAACAGTGCTTTTTTAATGCAAATAAACTTGCAAAAAAGCCATTTCTTATATGTATGGGCATGATAAATATTGCCAAAGTGCCCACTGTAAAAATTCTGCCATTTTTCTCTCCTACCACCAATGTATTAGAATTCTGTTTTCCTTACCAACAGAATATGTTGTCAAACTTTTGTAATTTTGCAAAAGCATATTATCTTTAATATGTAAATATAATGCTGCATACATAATTTCAGCAACAATATTTAGGGATTATACTGAACATAATGACTGTAAGTCAAAGAAGTAGAGGACTGCCTAGAAAAATAGATGTACCATTAGCTAAAGGAAAAATTGTTTTTTATAAGAAGTTCAGAGTATCAAAAATAGCTATGCACTTAAGTCCTAAATTGCCTTCTTCCTGCTAAAGATTTTTTTCTCTCAGTTAAACTTTCCAATTTTAAATTTTCAATATATGGAAAATTATTAAACTAACTGTAAAGTAATTCTACTTGGTTGTGAAAATATTAGCAAGGTCATTGTATTCAGCATCTCACATTATTTTTGTATTATGGATCTTACTATTATACGGTTTCTTCCAAGGTTAAAGCTAGGTCCTTGCCACTTTATTTGTTTAAAAAACACAAAGTTTATTAGTTAATTTGGACAAAAGGTTAAATGGGGCATTTTTAATTATCATCAATTTTCTGGTTCATTGATAATGGCTTATTAGACCCTTCTCTTTAGGATTCCAGCTTTTTCATAATAAATAATATATACCTGTAACTTTTTGCTCTTTGTATTTCCATAATGAAACATAAACTCCAAAAACTATTTTTTTGGTATATTCTCTTAGACTGCCATAGACTTCACTTTGAACCTTTGGCATTTACCATTCTCTGGGCAGTTGACATTTTACTCTCCAGTTGAGAGATAATGAATGTTATAAATCAGTATATGTTGTTGGATGCAAAATACAAGGTCCCAGTAATTGATTGAGGAGGATTAGCAATTGAACTCAGTTCTCTCCAAATAAGGACTTTTAACCTTGCCACAGATATTCTGTCCTGGGATTTCAAGGACATGAACGTGACACTGGTTTAATCAGTTTTCTTCTATTGAGCATAGAGGATTGGGTGAGGAGGGATTTTCTTTGACTGCAACTTATTTGCGTGCTTTGCACAATGTGGATTCTTCCCAAAAATCATTGGTTAATTAAGTTAGACACCACTTGCCAGCACTTGAGAATTAACAGTGAACTCCTTTTAAAATCTCAGATGTTTACAGCCTCCACCCGAGGGGTCATTGAAAGGTTTGTTTCAAAATATGTCTTATATGTATTAGCTTTCCTTGACTGCTATATCAAGTTACCACAAACTTGGTGGCTTAAAACAATGGAAATTTACTGTTTGAAATTTATTCTCAGTTCTGGAGGTCGGAAGTTCAAACTCTAGTTGTAGACAGGGTCAGACACCCTTCATAGGCTCTAAGAGGGAACTATTCCAGCTTCTTGTGACTGTCAGCATTTCTTGGTTTGTGATTGTGTTATTTCCATCTCTGCCTCCATTTTCACATCTCCCTATCCTCTGTATATGTATCAAATCTCCCTGTCCCTTTTTTCGAGGACATGTGATTGGATATAAGACCTACCCAGATAATCCAGGATAACGCTCTGTCAGGATTCTTAATTTAGTCACACCTGCAGAGACCTTTTTTCCTGATAAAGTGTCACAAGTTTCAGGGATTAAGATTTAATACCTTTGTGTGGCAATTATTCAGAGTACAATACTATATTTAGACATTTTCTAGAACTGTCTTCCACAGTCTTTACTGCAAGGCAGAAGCCTAACCTTGACATGATAAATGCCCCTATACAACCCTGCCTTCTGTCATTGTTCTTGGTTTTAAAAATATATTTACTTGTTTTTTCTTAGTATGTGCTAGTTATTTTAAAGGTTTTTAAAAGTAGGGGAAAACTTAGCAAAATAAAAATTATCTATGACCTGGTTATCGAAAGATAACCTATATTAACATTTTCATTTTTTTTTTCTAAGCATTTTGTCATCTTCAACACATAGTACATGCTATATAGATGGTTGATGAATAAACAAATAAGTGAATGAACCAATAAATCACATTGAAGCTTTCTCTCCCACAAAGAATACTGGCCAAGGAAGTGGAGCTTGGAGTTCCTGGGAGTCAAATTGCATCTCTATACTTTACCAGCTGCATGCTGCTCAACTGTAAAATGGACAGTTATAATTTTCCCTCCACATAGGATTTTTCAGAAGATTAAAATGTGTAGCACAGTGCTGGTAGATAGTAAGTCTCAGTAGATGTTAGCTGTAACGATTCAATATGGAAAAGTAGGATTTCACTCTGAAGGGAAGAATTTGGAGTAGAAATTGTTGGGAGATGGATTTTGTATCAATGTTTGAATTTTTTTCTCAAAAATGACATGAAACACCTTAAGAAAGGCAGCGAAAGGTAGTTCAAACAAATTTCGAATGGAATTGCAGAGATTCATATATTGGATAGCCTGAGAAAGGTAACTTTTAAGGTCTCTATCAATTTTGAGCATGTGATTATGGAATTTTGGTTTCAGAATAATAATGTCTTCCTTTCTCACATTCCCAATCTATTTTTCCTCTACAATCAAGGAAATTTTTTATTCTCAAATGCATCAAAAACATGTAGCTAAATAGAAGTGACCTAAATGAGGCTAGAATAATAATGGTTATGTTCCCAGGAAGAGTGTTAGTTACTACAAGAGGACTCTGTCAGGGAAAAATTTCATGTATTTCTGTTCCACCCAGAGGGAGTGTTCACATAAGGTAAGGGATCCTTATGTCTGAAAAGAAAGGGACAAAAGCTTTTAAATGAATGATATCCAAACACTGCACATATTTTTCTCCATCACAATTAATGATGTCCTGTTAGCCTCATAGAGTCTGATATATGTAATAATATTATGCAAATATTGTTTTAAAATTAAACTGTACCCAGAATGACAATGCTTCTCAAGTGCTAAGTCTACAGTTTATCATTTAAAACAGCAAGATGAAACATCTCTATAGAGAATTTATTCCTATTTGTTCAATAATTACAAAATACTCTCATGCTGTTGTGTTTGTCATTGTTAACTTAAATAATGGTTGGAAAATATTATGCATGTTACTTGTTTCTGTGTGTTTTATTAGGTGAGGAAAAATTGTAAATTCTACAGTGTGCACAGCTTTATAAATATCATGTTATTTTCTCTAAAAGGTAATTTATAACAATGATTAGGTCAGTGTTCCCCAAACAGTTTGCACATCAGAATTACTTTGGAAAATTCTAAAATTATACCAATTTGTAAGTCTCCTGTGTCATCTCTTCCTGGCAGCATCTCAGGTATCAGTGTAACTAATTTCAGAGCTAAGAAGAAACTTGATAACTACTTATAAAGCTTCTTCAAACTGTTTTAAATAGCAGTAATTGATTAGAAATAGTAACGAATATAAATGGGGTTAATAATAAAAATAAAATCCTTAAAGCAGCTTTTATTTCATCCATCCATTCATTTATTCATTCAGTTTTGTTTTCGTTGCTTAAATAAATATGTTAGGAATTTATAATTCTGGGCACTTTGCTAGGTGCTCCCTGAGCTTCATTTTCCTCACCTATAAAATGAGAACTACCTATGTCACAGATTCATTGAGCAAATTAATTATATAAATAGTATGCACATTTGTTTAGCAAAGTAATAGTCAAGAAATGTTAACAACCATTGTTATCAATATCATTACACTATACACATTACATGTTGCACAAAACATAATTATGGTTGTTAAAGCCTTGTTTTGGTTAATATTATTGTAAACTAAACTAAACTATCCTTTCTCTTTAATGTATCTTGCTATAGGAAGTATATATAATATATATATAGTTATACATTGTATTGTAAATACAACAGTAGGTAAACTAACTTCAAAATTTTTAGTTAGATTATCTCCTTGTTTACTCAGCTAGATAATACCAGATTTTATATATATATAAAACTTTTATATATATATATAAAACTTTTACTAGAATCATCTCATCACTTGGGGATTAGTGATATATGAGCCCAAAATACCATCGAGCCTTCTAGTATATAAGAAAGATTTTTTTTTTGTCAATACTTTGTATCAGGCATTTTTCTATGAACTATATGTATATTAGTTCATAGCTATGTAGTAGGTTCTATTTTCATCTCATTTTAAGTATGAAGAGCCTGAGGAGTAAAGAGGGTAAGTATCTTACCCAAAGTCACTTTGCTAATGGGTGGTAGAATGGGAATCTGACTCCAGAATAGATATAGTGAACCATGGACTTCAGCATCGTTGGTAGATTGCTATGGCCAAGCACATGTGGATATAATTTTATATCTTTCATAAGCTTATGTATGCTGTTTTCATAACAATGTCTTATCTGTAATAATTGTTTTTTTTTTTCTCCTTCAATTTTCTGCCTTCCCTGAGTTGTTCCAAGATCCAAGAGTACACAGACATCATTGGACTCTCTTACCATTATATTCTCTGTGCCTAGGACAGGGCTTGGCACATGCTAGGTGTCATTTAACAACTATATGTTGAATAAATTAATGAAATTACTTGCTACAAAGAAAAAAATTGAACCAATCTGCTAATTTGTGTAACTCTAATAAGAACTGTTGAATAATGTTTCACCTTGATCTTATATTTAAACCTCTGTCTATTCATATTAAAAATATACATATGTTTTTATATATATTTTTATACAAGCTGAGACCACCTAGTTCCTTGTGATGATCGTGATCATTGTTCATGATGGAAGAAATATCTCTTCATCGTACTTATGAAATTACAAAGCTACTGCACATAAATACATTTTTCCAATCCAAATTTCAGAGAATAAGATCACCATGCTTATTTTCAATAGCATCTAGCTTTACCCCAATATCTTATGATTTTGGCACAGTGATCTGATACTAACGAGAGCTGAGCTTCTTTTCTAATATTAATTTCAGCTGAAAACAAAATACTAGTATGGTTCTGAATTGTTTCTTTTGCCAACTCTTTGCTGTCAAACTATAAAAGTTCTTAACATATCATCTCATTTTGAAATTTTTAAGAATCTTTAAAAAAGGAATATTCCCTAGAAGGGATAAAAATAAGTATAATTCCATTCTGAATATACTGATTAATATTGGCATGTAATTATTGCCATATGTACTGAACTCCTCAAAAAGTTTGCATTCCTTTTTATTCTTGAGCCTCTTCTTTCTGATCATCCAAAATTTGCAGTGCAACCTAGTGAACATCATGGCTTAATCTGCTCTTAGAAAACTCAGAACACTTTGACCCCGGCTATTTTTTCACTCAAGATCCCAGCAAGAAATTGATGGTGGCTCCATCTCAAAAGGGATGATTGGAAAGTGTGTGTGATAAGCCATTTACAAAGTGTTGAAAAGGTTAATAGAAACTAACAGATAGTGAGTGAAAACAGGGGCTAAAAACAGGGATGTACCCATTACCACGCAGCTCTGCTGGATTCTAGGGAAGCTTGCAAGTTATAGGATATGTGGACTAAGGTAGTCAGTGCACCTAGAACCAAAGTGCTGCCTAGTGTGGAGGAAGACATGTCAATAAATATCAGTAAATATCTTCTGATCTCTTGCTATGGTCTCTCAAACTCATCCTGAGGTCAGAGATCAAGAGAGCCTGGTTTTTGCAATTTATAGGGGTTAGTGTCCTGAGGTATAGAATATAGTGATGGGTGGAGAGAAGATCTGGAGGGGCAAATGGAGAAGACCCAGCATAGCTACTAACAGAAAATTAAAGAATATCACATACTTTGGGCTCACGTGTATGGAGTTCATGGAGCTTGAATTTTCCTAATTCCCCACTTCTAGCAAGAGGCATCACCTTCTAGATATACAGAATAAAAAAAGTTGAAGTTGTCTTTGACTCTTTCTTATTAATTCCTTGTGTTTAAGCTATTACCGGTTTCTTTCATATTTCTTAAAAAATGTACCTCTAATAATGAATCTCTAATGCAAATCTATGACATTTCTACTGCCAACACCTTTGTGTACGTCTTGACTTTGCCATCTGTGTCAATTAATTGCTTCATGGTAACAAATTTCTAAGAGACTGGTATTCTTGAATCTCCATCTGCTTTGTTCAGGAAAATTCTATGGTTTTCAGTTGTTATGGATATGAAATGCTGCATCCTCTGCCTAGGGTTAGACTCTTCCACATCACCAGCAATCTTTACTTCCTAATTATTCCTTCATATAAATCTTCTCCTTATTCTAAGTTAATTATACATTATATTATAGTTATATAGTTATATATTGTATTAGTAGAGAGGTTTTTTTTACACACTTTATATCATCTGAAATAATTCTAGAAATAACACCTGACATATGATAGTGTCTTAATAAAGTACTTTTGAATCAGTTTGGGCCCTTGAATTATACTTGCTCATTACTAATTAGCTAATTTAGAGCAACTTTGGAAGAATTAACCAAACCCACACAAACAGTATATACTTTTGACTACTAATTTCTCTCTTATGTATTTGTCCCAAAGAATAAGTTAAGGAGGAGCTCAAAGGTTTAACTTAATAGATATTCATGAAAATGTTCTTTACAATAATACCAAAAGCCATAAATACTTTACAACAATAGGAGATGTAAAAGTGTGTGTGTGTGTGTGTGTGTGTGTGTGTGTGTGTGTGTAACCAATACTCTACTATTCAGCTTTTAAAATGATGTAGATTGTTAAATTGACATAATTTAAAAAATTAATAAAAATTTTTGTTTTAATTTTTAAGTTTTGAAGCAGGTATTACGTGTAGTTTAATTATTTTTTTGTAAAAATGACTGTATATGTTAATACACACATACATAAATATATATAAATATGAAAAGATGTATATGGTATTAGTATTGGTTATGGTGGTGAGTAAATTACAGATTTTTTTGGTTTATCTGAATTTTCTAACAATGTTAATATTGCAAATGCTTTGAAAATAATGATCACAAGATGTTTCTCTTAGTTATAGACTTTACATGATTTCTATACAAGGTGATCAAGATGGCTATTTCAGTTAAATAACTTTATTTGTATATTATTCTTGATCCCTTACAGTTTAATGATGGAGATAGACTTTAATCAAATAATCTTACAAATAACAATTGCTTACAGTGGTAAATCACTCCAGGAAAAGTTAAGAAAGCTATGCAAATATGTTTTGAAAAACAGGTATAAAACAACTGAGGAAAGAAAGTAGACCCCAGGTAGATGAGAGTATGATGCTATTTATAGTGCTATTTATAGAAAGGCAGTTGGCTGGATCACAGGAAGCCATAAAAGGTATAAAAAACATAAGAGTGGAAAAATCACCTTAGAGATGTTGGTAGAACAGACTACCCAGAGCTTTATCCTAGGCCAAATGAAAGCCATTGAAGATCTTTAAGCAGGAAAGTTGCAAGACGAAATTTCTGTTTCTAAAGATCACTCTGGCTGCATTAAGAAAAAAAATGGGTTGAAAAATATTTGAGTATTATGGGAAATTCAGTGAACTGACAATTGAAATGTTTCAGGCAAGAGACAATAGTAGCTTGAATTAGGGAATAGTGGTGCTAGAGACATAGTAGAGATAATGACTCTTACATTACTGCAACCGATTAGAAGAGGGTGCTAGTCACTAAGTTAGGGAATACATAAACAAGACCAAAAATTAATTGCATTTTAATTTAACTAAGTTTAGTTTAAGATACTTTTGAGATATCCAAATGGAAATGTCAAATAAGTTATTGGACATAAAAGTCTGGATCTCACAGAGCCCTGGGTTAGAAATATTTTTCTGGCATTCACTGGCTTATAGTTGGTTGTTAAACTCATGGGTATGGATGAGATAGCTTGGAGAAAGAGTATAGACTCAGAAGAGAAGGAATCACTGGATAAATCTCTGAAACACTCTAATATTTAAAGGTTAATTAGAGCCAGCAAAAGAGACTTGGACAAAAACCTAGAGAAAACCAAGAAGCCAGGGAAAGAAGGTACTTCAAGGATTAGTTAATAGTGCTGACCGCTCCCAGGAAGTCAAGTTCATCGGGGATTCAAAATTGTTAAACACAAAGCTTGTGAGTCATGTAATTGGAGTTATGGGTGTACAAACCAAACTGCAGTGGATACATATAAGGAAACAGATTCAGTGTAGATAACTCTTTTCTAGGCAAGGAGAAAAAAAGATGATAGCTGGAATCAAAGTAAAATTTTTAATAGGATAGACTTTTAAATATGTCTCAGTACCATGAGTATGACCCAATAAAGAGAGAGAAATCTAACAGAAGAGAGAAAGGGTAATTAAGAGAAAGCTATAGCAATAATGACTAAGTTATTTAATAACTCTGCCTTGGTTTTCACAGCTATAAAATGAGGAAAACATACCTACCTCATTTTATTCTAACAAATAATATGATGTTGATAGAACGTTCAGTAAAAATTTTGGCAGATAATAAATTGCATAGAAGAAAACATAGGTATTAATCTTATGGACCTTGTTCTTAGAGAGGATTTTGTAAGTCCCAAAGGCAAGAGAAATAAAAGCAAAATTAAATGGGACTATATTAAACTAAAAAGCTTCTGCATGGTGAAAGAAACCATCAACAAAACAAAGAGGCAACTGACTGAATGGAAGTTTGCAAACAACACCTCCAATAAGGGGCTAATCTCCAATATATATAAAGAACTCATACAAGTCAACACCAACACCAACAACAATAACAACAATAAAAAGAATTCAGTTAAAAAATGGGCAGAAGACCCAAACAGACACTTCTTCCAAGAAGACACACAAATGGCCAACAGATATATACAAAAAAGATACACTAGCTATTAGGGAAATGCAAATCAAAACCACAATGAGATGCCACCTCGCACCTGTTAGAATAGTTGTTATCAACATGACAAGTAACAACAAGTGTCAAAGAGGATGTGGGAGAAGAGGAAGCCTCCTAACACTGCTGGTGGGAATGCAAATTGTTACAGCCACAATGGAAAACAGTATGGAGGTTCCTCAAAGAATTAAGAATATAATTACCATATGACCCAGGAATCCCTCTTCTGGGCATCTACCTAAAAATTTTGAAAACATTTATCCATAAAAATATATGTATCCCTATGTTCATGATAGCATTATTCACAATGGCCAAGACATAGAAACAACCAAAGTATCCCTCAATAGATGATTGGATAAAGAAGCTGTGGTACATATATACAATGGAATATTACTCAGCCATGAGAAAAAATGAAATATTGCCATTTGAGACATGAATGGATTTTGAGATTATCATGCTGAGTGAAATAAATCAGATAGAAAAAGTCGTGAATCATGTGATTTCATTTATATGTGGGATATAAAACTGAAAGCGACAAATGACCAAGACAAATGAACAAACAAAAACTTACACAGACAACAGTTTGCTTAGTTGTTTCTAGAGGAAAAAGGTGACGGAGGAGGTAGATAAAGATAAAAGGGGTCAAATATATAGTGATGGAAGGAGATTTAACTTTGGGTGATGACCACACAATGCAATATATAGAGTATGTATTATAGAATTGTGCACTTGAAACTCATATGATTTTATTATCCAATGTCACCCCAATAAATTTAGTTAAAAAGAATTTGGCACACAGAATGCGTTTAATAAATTGGTGCTTAAAATGAATCCAGCACCTAATACAGTATCTTATACACATTAGATGGTTCACAAATATTTGTTAAATGTTGAATGAAAATGATTCTGTTACATGATTTTGAATATTTGGAAATATAAATGTGTCTGATGCATATTACTATACACTGGATTGTAGACGTACCATGGATAGTGACTGATAATGATTATGATGATGATGATATTCAATTTTTGCCATCAGATGATGTTGACATTTTCGGCATTCATGTTCACAGGGCACTATTTTTCTGCCTGGAAATAAAGTCCTTGAACATCCCTGCAATGAAGAGAGCCCAGGAAAATTTCTTTTTGAAGTAGTTCCAGGTAAGATATTTTTTCTAGTTTGATTGAATTATTGCTGTTTTATGTTGATAAAAGTGAAAACAGGTTAGACAGCCTTTGTTTTTCTTGAGTCGTGGCTGAGAACATTAATTTGAGGCATCAAGTGTCAAATTTGGTTAGTATTTACACAAATAATGATTCCAGGTTTGTACACTGATACAAATGAACACAGAAGCACATACATGTGTCAGCATGATTATTGAACATTCACTTGTCCACAAGACTCAAGAGCTGATCAGAAATCATGACGTAGCATTTGTAAATGACTACTGGAGGCAATTTTGCTGTTACAGTGCTTTTTTAATATGAAATTCGGCAAGGTATTACAGGTAGAATGCATTGTCCAGCTGATTTACTGTCATAATTTCCTCACAAAACTATATCAAAAAAAAAAATTCTTTGCTGTGAAAACAAAACAAAAACTTCCTTGATGACTGAAAAAACATTGCAGTTCTGAACCTTAGCTTTGCTACCAAACAACCTTTTTCACATATTTGGTTTATAGTGTTGAGGACATCTCTGCCAAGACATCAAATCCTGCAGTTAAACTTCTTCAATATCTGTTCATTATTTTCTAGTCATCTTCATCTGTCCCTCTCAGAGTACCTGATCTCCACTTAAATCTTTGAAACCCAGCAACAATTTCTTCAAGGCCATGATTTACTTCATTGATCAGTTCTTTAGCCCTTCCTAATCTTTGATGTAAGAAAAAGGGAGTTAGGAAAGTATGTTTTACAGCATTTGGATCTGACTGACCCTGTTGATGTGATATTGATATTGATTTAATCGCAGTCTAGGGTGAGTTCAAAATTATTTGGGGTGACTAATATGTAATGCATATTAATAATGCTGGCACAAAGACTGTCAATAAAACATTTTCCCTAGATTTATAAATGCTGGGAATCTAAAATATGAAAGCGTATTTTTCCCCTCAATGAAAACAGCTGTAGCACTGAGTTCATCTGGCTTGCAATGGAATCCATGACTAAATGTTAATTAATGCAGCTGAAGTGCAGAAAGGTTAGTCAGATGCACTGTGTTATTTGTTTTCCCCCAGGGAGAACATATTGTAAGAAACCTGAATCTTGTTTGCCCTATTAAAATCTTTTTATACTTAGTTTTTAGTGGAATACCCTATATAGAACCCAAATCCAGATGTTGCAATGTCTTTGAAGTATCAGTAGAGGAAATTTCTTTCACTATTTAGCCTCAAATATTAGTGCCTGTTGGCTTTTAAATGAATGTGATATTACACTGACAGCTTTGACTGTTTATTTCCAATGATATGAAAGGTCTACTTTCTAAGTGTAACTGTCCAGAGATTTCACTTTAGTAAAGATATTCTGATATAATATTAAGGAATATTGTCAAGACTTCTGGAGACAACTATGTCTTCAAGCTCAGGAAGTCGCAAACCTCCCCTCCAAGTTTGCTGTTCTAGAGCATGTGTTTCACATGCAGTGCATATAAAATAATGGCTTTTGATGAGCAAAGCTTAAGAAGCTTAAGACTGTGTGATGTGAAATCTGAAGGTTGTTCTTTCAAAAAACAAATGAGCTCATAGCTTATTTGAAAAGATGCTTCCTCGATCATTAATACAATATGTAGTAGCTTCTAAATTAGGTTTTATAATTCTGAATCATCTTATGAAATGACAAAAGGATTGTGTCAAATGTTTCTTTGAAGAGAGATTTGGAAAATCATTGTGGCTTCAATGAGAATCCAGTGTCTGCGCCATTAATCTTAGTCATTGGGAGTTTATTGGTGTGCCCCTGACATCAGAAAGGAATTCCCAGGCCAATGCTTCTGTATTTGTATAAAAATGTGGGGCTCTGTATCACATGATTTTAATCAATTTTTGCAAAATCAGGATTAATTAGGAATAGCATGGTACTTGATTTATCTCTGCAAATGGGAATGACAAGATAAAATTTTCTAATTTTTCCCATTGTGAAATAGTTTGACATGGGGAACCTAGAGGTTGCAAGAGTGTTTCATTTGTCAGAAAATGTAGGAGACAGGAAAGATTGCGGAAATGTGGTCAGCACCTTGTACTCTTCAGGCCTGCCTGACAGCATATCCTCACAACATGTACTTATTCTATGTTGCTCTCTCTGTGGAATTCTCTCGAGCACACATCCACAAACCCATGCTGCAAATGATGCTTGCAAATCCAACACTATTTTCTTTCTGGACGAGTACCTCAAGCTCAACTATCCAAGATACAGCTATGAATAGAATTAAATCCTTTAGTCCCCCCCCGTTTATAATGCTATCTAACAAAACTGACAAAAGCCTCCAGGAAGCTCTTTGCTAAATATTCTAAGATTATATACATAACCACACATTGTGTGTGAAGGTATGTGTGGTATATACATACATACATACATACATACACACACATACATACATAGAGAGTTCATGCATGTATGTGCTAGATATCTTTACAGTTTTTCCATATATACTATGTAGGTAGGAGTCTTTGTTTAGTTTTGCTTTAGTCTGAAATGTCCTATGAAATTAAGTACAACTATGTGCAAATAAGAAAAACAAGATTTTAAAAGAAAGTTGGAGGTTTCAGGCCTTACTACCAGTCTGTGAGGCAGCTTATATTACTTATTACTTTGTATATTGTACTTCTATACAGGTTTTAGGCTTTTGTAAAAAACCTATCTGAAAAAAACTACCATAATTTAGAAAATGAATTATCTCTCTAAATAATGCCATGATTTAAAGCATTTAACTCCACCTTTTTCCTATTTCTCTACTTGTTATTTAAAAAGGAAATGTTAGCCAAATTGGCAAATTTGAAGACTTTACTGTCTGACACGCCAAATTTTAGTCTGAAGTGAGTTTTATGGCCAAGTGCTAACCTTTTGGGAAATGTGGTTGAGAAAGGAATGTTGGCAGACCTTTAACGTATAGTGCTTGAAGAAAGAAAAGGGTCTCTTTGCTCCTCAAAATGTGTTTGGCAAAAGTTTTTCTTGTGATGTTTAGAAAAATTAACAGAATAATTAATGGAATGACTTTCTTAGAAGAATAGTCTGTCAGTGGGAAAAAAAGAAATAGTGATTCAGAGAGATCGAGAGAGACAAGGAGGTACATCCTCCATGGAATTAGGAACCACATCTTTCTTCCTTATTACCACATCTTTAATACCTAGTACAGTCTAATGCATGTGCTGAATAGATATTTATTGACGTGTATGTATCCACCAGGTTTATGGGGGAATCTCAGTTACATGAAATGTTTTCATCATTGTTGTTGTTGGCTCCCAATGTGGCTGTGTCGAACTCTTTACTTCCTGCAGTGCAGGATCTTCCCATCCCCTGGTCACCAAAACTTCTTTGTGGCTCTAGTGGCTGAACTGGAGGGAAATATCTCATGTTCTCTTTCCTACTTCCTGCCTTCTTCTCAAGTAATTATACCAAGAGAAATATGGAAGAAGGTAATCTTCCTGAACAGAAGCTGCTGCTGGAACATAGCCCCTTAACACTGACTGGTTATTATATTTCTCTCCAAATGCTCTCTTACGGAGTAAATTTGTGGAGTTTTCAATACCCCTATAATTGGAAATACACTTTACATGGTAAGGTTCTCTGCTGGGCATGATTTTGTTAGATGGGATATCAACAAAAGGGCTCAAAAACAGCTACTCTCTTTGTGCTTATTCAGCTACCAGGAAACTCATGTACTCTGACTTGCTAAGAGTAGTACAGGCCATTTCACTGTCGCTGCCTCCCTCAGCCCTGCCACTTTGCCCCTTTCTCTGTGGACCATGAGCTTCAGACTCAGAAGATCAGTGGCTTGCCAATCTTCACGTGAGTCTTCAACTTGGAGAAGATGTGGGTGACAGTTCTAGTACACTTTAAAATTTATGAGCAGCCTTTATGCTTGCCTGATTTGTTTTGATGGTCAAAAGAAATTATTTTCCTTCCCCTCAAAAATAGTGTTTATCACTTTAAAAAACCTGGCTGTATCTACTAAATCTGAATGTGTACATATCCTGTAATACAGCAGTTCCATCTCCAGGTAAATACCCAACAAAAATGAATTCATATACTAATTAAAAGATATGGAGAACAATCATAAGAGCATGATTCATAGCTGACCCCCAAAATAGAAACTCCCCAAATACCTATCAATAGCAGAATTCATAAAATAGAAAACTGTATAATGGTATTAATTAAGATAGCTATTATGTTTGTGGGGATAGTGATGACTAAGAGGGAGCATAAGGGGAGTTGTGGGATGTTAGTAAAAGCTGTACTTTTGATGTGGATGCTGTTAGTAAAAGCTGTACTTTTGATGTGGGTGCTTGTCTGTTCACTTGATGAAAATTCATTGAGCTATTCACTTATGATCTATGCACTTTCCCATATATATATACATATATATTTCATAAAGAAGTTTTAAATACTGAGTATAAAAGAGGGAAAGAATGAAAAGGAAGAAAAACTTACAAATGCTCAGAAAATAAATGAATTAAAACAAAAAAAAATGGTATTTACTTCGAAAACTGTTTTCTCCAAGTGGCACTTCCTTTTTTCTAGTCTTCCTCTTGTAAATAGTCAGGGGCAGGGAAATGGGGTTTTTGCATTCCTTCTCTGAAATGCATTCTCTCTAGAAGTCCTGCAGGGAAGTGACTAGGTGCAACTTCCGTTGCTTTATTTTTTTCAAGTTAGAATGTAAGTTTTTAGCACTTTTTTTTTCAGATTTAGATCTTAAGAAAGACAAATCTATCTATAATATTATCTTAGATTCTGGGGAAACATTCTGATGGAGAATTATGTTAGGCTGCTTATTGGGGAGTGGTCTCTGGAGATGCTTCATCTGTGAGGAAGTGAGGAAAGCAGGATGGGGCAGAAGGAGAAACTTTCCCATAACACATTGCAACTGAGCTCTGGAGCTGGGATGCCCCTCAAAATTGCTCTAAACTGAGGGAGCACACCTCTGTTTCCTGGCATCAGTGAGTCTAGTCATTGATTGGGAAGAGGGAAGAGAGATAAACTCAGAAGCAGTTCCCTGTTGCAGTGGGGAACAGTTCCCATGAGGGACTATTTGAGTCATCAGCAGCCAATATACCAGCCTCTGGGATCTAGATGAAGCATTAAAATGTCTATAGCTTTATCTGTATTTAGCTTTCTGTATACCAGGCGATGTTCCAGGCTCTTTACATTGATCACTTTATTTAACCCATACTATAACCCTATGAGGCAGCCTATATTATTATCTTCATTCTCAGATAAAGAAACTGAGGTGCAGAGGAGTAATTTAATCAAGATCAAACAGCTAACATTGAGTAGTGAATGTATGTATAAGAGTATGTGCACATGTGTGTGTGTATCACCAATTTACCTTTACAGAGGTTTCAGGAAATCAAAATAAAGTTGTATGTGTAAACTGGCTTAAAAATATGAGATACTAGAATTTGGAGCCTAGTTTCTGAACTAAGAATATATCAACTTTTTTATTATTATTAGCTGAAATGGGTATACTTGTATCTTTTCTTAGCTCATCCATTAAGAATGAGAATTTTGGCACTTGAAGTGAGAAAATGTATTTTCATTCATTTGCAACTATTTGTATGTTTAAGCCTATCATAAAAATACATAAAGATGTCCATTTTTATAGTTCTTTTGAATGTATGTTCTAAAGACACAACTATACTGTCATGAAAAAATGGAGAGAAAAATACACTTGCCTCTCATGTCCTCACTTATATGTGAATAAATGTGCCAGTGGAGGAATCTACACCTCACTTCTCTTTGTTACAGAATTCATGTTGCAGAAATTGCTTCAGCTTCTTCACAAACTCATTCCACACACTGGCCAAGTTATCACTCACTGTCTAGCCAGCAACAAGCACCCTTTTATTACCTACATGCTGGCAATAAGTCTACTGACCTCCAAGTAGAGACCCATTATGAGTTTCAAGGTAATTACCAGTCTTCTAGACCCTCAAAATCCTATCTCCACCCAGTGCCCCAAATCGATAAGAATTAGAACTTGGAGGTTTTCTTATCCTCTTCCTTTCCCCAGAGACAGAAAGGAAAGACACACAGGAAAAGGGATGACAGGATGAAGAGGCAGCTATGGAAACAAATTTTAAAAAGAGAGAAAATTTGAAGGGTAATCTAAAGTGATTTTCACTTGTCTGGAAATGAAATTAAGCCCTTCAAAAAAAAAAAAAAGAGATGTTTTTTCTACCTGTAAACATGAGTATGCTAATTATTTCCAATACCCTCAGACACTTGCATATTCTCTAAATTTTAATAAAATTTTTTCATTCTAATTATTTCCCAGAAGGATTTTTAGGAGCCAAACAAAAAGTTAGAGAACATGGCTATGTAGACAAGCTATGCATTATGGATCTTTTGCCAGAAAAATGCATATACTTATCAAAATGGCAAACATTTTGGGGGGCTTGAACCCCCCTTGGGGTTCCTGAACCCTATTTTGGATTCCAGGTTAAGATCTATAGTTTAAATTTGGGGACCAAGACTTTATTAATATCTATCTATTTCTCTTCATGTATCTATCTCTCTAGCTATTTATTTCTATGTTCCTATGTGTCTATTTCATCTATATACATTTATGTTTAACATGACAATTTTTTTTTATATTATCCATAACTACATGCTTATATTATTAATCAGATTTTTATTTTTATCTCCTTGATTCAGTTTTTTTTTTTCCTCCTGGTCCTATAATTGTGTAACTCTACAGACCTATTTTATGTATTACAAAAGAGCTTCTTGGGTAGAACATTTCATGGGTCTGGAGACTGTAAAATTTTTAATTTCCCAAGACTGGAACCTACTTATATGGTCAGTACAGCTGCACTATATAATAGGCCATTTGAGAAATAGATAGGTCTGAGAGACAGTCATAGGTATCTGTGAGAAAGGAAAAAGGTTAACCAATTTTTGAGTTTTTGAAATAATTATGTGACATCTGAAATGAAAGTTTATCATTCATGTCTATATTTGCAACTAACTTCTTCTAAGATGAACAAATGAAGTCATTGGATATATTAATTTGCTGTCATTTAAAAATGTAAACCATAATTTGGTGTCTATATATGAAAATGTGGGTATATTTCAACATTGTTTTAGCATAAAAGTTAGTCATTTTCTTGATCATTAGTTAAATAAGCTGCTGAGACATTTACTTTTACAACACTCTCTTTATCTTAATTTTCTGTTTCTTTTGTGTCAATCTGTAAGTTAAAATCCATGCAATTATATATGTTATCCAAAAGGAACTTTGATGATCTCTCACTTTTTTTTTGTCAACCTATCTGTAGGCTGCCCTGAAGCTTGTATTTTTTTTAATTACTTTTTCTTTTTTCTTTTTTCCTTAGTTAATGTGTGCAAATTATTTAGAGAATGTGAGTAGGAGTCATTTATGGTATGAAAACATAATTCTATATACACAAGTAATTCTGAACATGAGTTAAGTAAGTGCATTGAAAATCAGCTTGTTTTACCTACTATGTATTTTTTCACATAAAAAACAGTATTGGGGATTTTTGCTTCAAAATTCCTTTCCTACTTAAAATGTCTTAAAATATACATTTGAAAGAGGCTATTAAAATGGTAAAAGGGCATTTTAAAATGTTTGTAATCTTTTCAAAATCTGGCTAATGTCTCATCAACCAAAAGGCATTTGGAGCATTTATAAATCAGTTAAGAGGAAGATCTTATGATCACTCTTAACCATAAGTGTAATATGAGGAGTCCTCACTTACAGTGTTTGCAGATATGTTGATCTGTTCCCTTTTAATTTTATCATTCATTCTATATGCTAGATCAGGGATCAGCAAACGTTTTCTGGAAAACACCAGATAGTAAATGTTTTAGACTTTGTAGTACATAAAGTCTGTTAAAATTATTCAACTTTGGTGTTATAGCATAAACAAAGGGGAATGGCCATGTTCCAATAAAACTTTATTAATGGACATTGAAATTTGGATTTTATATAATTTTCAAGTATCAAGAAGCATTATTGTTTTTTGACTTTTTCCCAACAACTTAAAAATGTAAAAAATAGACATCAGGCTAGATTTGGCCCATGGGCCCTGTAGCTAGATAAAAAAAGCAAAACTATGAAAAGGAGGCTGAAGATACTAATATAAATTACTAATCCTCACTGGTGCCACCAGAGCCAGAATTAGAATAGTGAGACAGCCTGTCTCTCCAGATCATGGCATCACCCACTGACTACCTCAAAATCAGGATTCAGGAGCTGTTTGCCAACATTTTTATTTAGAAGCTCCATCTTTGATTAATGTCCTTTATTTATTTGTTTGTTTGTTTGTTTTATCAGGATGAACCTAAAAAGTTTTAGTGACCAAACTGAAATTCTCTACTTAAATCCTGTCTTTGCTCACTTAGAACTCTAGATTCTGACTGAAGCTAAAATCTGCTATGTGACTTTTTAAGAAAAGAATACCATTAACAGGAGATTAGGTGTGCCTATCATGAGAACATTTCCCATACTTTGTTCAGTTCACACAAGGTCATGGAGATATTCATATGTATTCTGAGATGAACACATCTTTTGCAAGATCAAATAGGCTTGAAGTGTCTTCTAAACTCTCCTTTTTACAATGTCTATATCTTAAAGATCTAAGTATCTCACAGAAAATGACAATACGTTGTTTGCTGGAAAAAGTAACACATTTATTTTCTCAGAGGAGTAGTTTATTTATCCCACCACTCATTTCTTACACACCTTTCTTCCCTTTATCATACCAATTTTCTTGGAACATCAGTATGAAAAAACTGCCATAAATTATAACTAATATGTTTACTAAAATAAGTGTCAAGCCCTGTACTAATGTATGTCAGGCTTTATCTATGATGGCTTATTTAATATGACTACACTAGTGATAGATACCATTCTCCTGATTGGTAAACAGTGGTACAAACTCACATTTCTAATAAATGTGAAAACCAGGCTTCACACCCACCTGAGCCCACAATACCACCACATGCGACAGCTTTTTTATACCAGTAAGAATATGAATAGGCTTATTATCTAGATTCAACAAAAGCCAAAAGTCCAAAAGTTAAGAGAAATAAGGATGACAAATGAGGAAATGAGATTAAAGGTTTAAAAGTTAGTATACTCTGTATTTTCTTCCTCTGTCCTTGAGATTCATGTTTTTTATGTTGTTTGTATTCTCTCCCCAATTAAATTCAGAGCTCTTAAGTAAAAACAATACATTCTATCTCTAGTATCTAGCAGGGTGGCTGTCATATAGTATATGCTCAATGCATGCTTGTTGAATTAAGGAGTAAACTGGACCTTGGCTTTATCATCTATGATTGTTTTGAATTAGCCAAAGTTAAAAGAGCCTTCCACTCCAAATTATTTAATTTGATTACAGCCCCTTTTCCCAATGCCTTAGGAGACTAGAGACTAGAGTACTTCATTAACTTCACAGACTCTAAACTCTTTAAAAAGTAGTCTGCGCTTCCTCATCCTTCGGTTTTTCATTAATACTAAAACAAATAGTGCCTTTTAGTACTTTGGTGACAAAAACTGTTTATTGGCAAGTTATTTGTTATAAATGTGAGTCCTTCACCATTGTTCTTTGTGGCATGATTTAATTATATATGCATAGGCTGTTTGTGTTTACCTGTCTTTTTTGATCCAATAATTGGAAAAGGCTTTGCGGTCTAATCAAGCTAAGAAAGTAGACAGTAAAGTGCTAAGCAAATGTTTGGGGTTGTTATTACAAAAAAAGGAGTTTCTCCAGGAGGTTCTTATTTGGTGGTGGAGCTTCTTTGAGCTCTATCTTAGCTAGAGAAAGCGTGTGTTTGAATGAGTCAATGGCCAGTGGGGAGACTGTAACACTGTAAGCAAGCACTCTACATAACAACTAGTAGGTTAGAAATGATGTGGGAATGAGAAAGAGAAATCATACTTCACAGGAAAGGGAATATATCAGAAGAAGAAAAATGAATGTGCAGCAGAACACACTGATCATTAAGGGTGGGAAATAAGCTTGCAGCGAGGATAAAACCAGCACATCACTAAGTCCTGTGCCACCTCTCAGGGAGCCAGGAAAGCCTTTTGTATTTTTTTTTTTTCTGAGCCGAAGTTGTCCTGAATGTTTCAAAAAATAAAAACCTCAAGGACCATCTGCAACCTAATAATGTGTCCTTGGGCCTGCTGGATTTCCTGGCTTAAAAAAAAAATCAAAACAAATGAACAAGGAAAACAAAACAAAAACAAACTCACAGAAACAATGAACAAATTGATGGTTGCTAGAGGGGATGGGAGAGGAGGGACGGGTGAAAAGGATGAAGGGAACTATAGGCAATAATACTATGCTAGATTTGCACAGTGACAGATGGTTACTAGCATTAGTGTGGTGAACACATTGTAGGATGTGTAAATGTTGAATCACTATGTTGTATACCGAAACTAATATGATATTGTATGATAACGACAATAAAAACAATTAAATCTAGTAGTAAAAAAAAAAGATAACCTATGGGTCATGTAATTATGATGTTCTAAAAGAATTAGAAAAGAATGCCATTGTGTCATTTTTTATTACCTCGTCTAGAATAAAAAGTCAGAGACCGAAATATAATAAAAATAATGTTATCTTTATCTGTTGGTCTGAGGCTTCATTTGTCCTCAGATGCTGCTTTACTTGAAAACTGTCCATCTTCACAGCCTCATTACATCAGGCCTACAAAGGCCCAAATGGAAGTTCTGGGAGGTCCTGGGTTGTGCAGAAATGTTGCTCCAACCTGAAATCCCTATACCCAAATAAGGAAACTGACAACATAAGGTAAAGCCACCTAAATTTTATAAAACTCCAGTTTATTCCAGGTGCATTGCTAAGTACTTTTTAAATACAAACTACTTACTTTGGGTATATGAGAGTAGTAAGAGTAGAAACTGTCCTGTTTCACTGTGATCTAGGAGGAGTGATGCCTAAGGGCAGAAGATGGAGAGAAGGCAAAGCCATGAAGGCCACCCCGAAAGACAGTCTGGGAAGAGGAGCGAGGTACAAGACTTCTCTATCAATCAGGACTAAAATGAAATCCCAGCTCTACCAATGGAGCTAGTTGCTAGGCTCTTTAAACCACAGTTTCCTCTTAGCAAATATGAAGTAAGAATACCTCCCTAATGAGGTTGTAGCAAGGATAGAAGGAAATAAGAGTATGAGGAGCACTCAGCACTCTGCTTACTGAAAAGCAGTGACACTTTGGAACACTTGTTGATATAGTGCCATATATAAATAAGTGCTGGCCTCTGTACTGAGTTGTCTTAGATGAATTACAAATGCAGAAAACCTGGGAAGCAAAAGGTCAATGTGGACTAAAATAATCAAGGATGTTTACCCAGAGACAGTGAGTCGACAGCTGAAATTTAAAGAAACGACAGGATTTTTATTAGATGACTAAGGGGTTAAGAATTCCAGGCTGAAAATATATTGGCGAAAGCGAGAAGAAAGTTCTGAGATCAGAAAAAGAGTACTAACAGGGTAAGATGAAGGATATACCAGGGACATGCAGTGTGATTCATGTGTGTGTCTTGCTGATCTAGGCTTTCCTGGAGAAGTGGCTATTTGGCTCTTCCTTTTATACGGCCAATTTGGAGGAGCCTGTGTCCTAGGCAACTTGGCAGCATTCAGACACCAGGCTGCCCTTTTGTGAAAATATACAGCTAAATACTAATCAATGCTAATATTTCAAATATTGTAATAATAAATCTAAATTCAAACTTCTATATATCATTCAAATTGCATCAAGCCAGCTATGGGCGTAATAAATCTCAGCGACTTTAGTAGAAAATCACTGGACTATTACAATGAAGCTGCATTGCTTTAAGGGGCCTCTGGTCACATACAGAAAATTTTCTCCTGAATTCCTGTTTGACCAGCACTATTTTTAAAATCACATTTTATGTGTCTGTGACAAGAAATAGAGGTGAGTAGAAAGAGTGTTTATTAGTTTGCTGGGTGCTATAACAAAGTACTACAGACTGGATGGCTTAAACAGTAGAAATGTATTTTCTCACAGTCTGGAGGCTAGAAGTCTAAGATCAAGGTATCAGCAGGGTTGGTGTTTTCTGAGGCCATTTTTCTTTCCTTATAGATGGCTGCCTTTTCCTGTGTCCTCACATGTGCCCATTTGTGTCCTAATTTCTCCTTTCTAAAAAGCACACTAGTTAGGTTGGAATAGGGTTTAGCCTAATGACTCCATTTTAACTTAATTAAAATTAAATGGAGACTGTAAAGACCCTAACTCCAAATAGGATCAGGGTCTGCGGTACTAAGGATTAAGACTTCAAAATACATATTTTGGGGAATACAACTCAATCCATAACAGAGGAAAAAAAAAAAAAGGAGATGAGACATCACTATTCTTCCAGAGGCTCCTCTTTTTATGAACTGACTACTTACTTGAGCCCCATCCTATGCCTCAAAGAAAGAAGCAGCCATTCAGATTTTGCTGTTAATGTATCAAGCCATGATCCAGAGTTCTACCCAATCCTTTCAAAAATATTGGAAAACCTGAATGATTTAGGAACCAAAGTATTAACATGTGAAATAAAATTGAAGGCTGTCCAAAGAAAGAACAAATATTTTATACCTATTTACTCTTTCCTGCAAATTTAAATTCTGTCCTCGGATTTAAAAATCTTCTTAATTTTATTTCTGGATTTGTTTTTGTTGTTATTGTTGTTCTGTTTTTAACACCTTGCCTAAATGAAATAGGCTAGACATCTAGCCTTGTGTCATTATCTTTGAATTTTTTGTTTTAAGTCCAGGCTAATTTTTATTTGGAAACAAACTCCTTTCTAAAAGTGGTACACTCATGCATTTAATACTACTGTGATGAGTCTAGTCAAGGAAGAAAGCCAAAGGGAGCCCTTGATACATTCTATCTAGTTGCCCAGGCCTTCTGTAGTGAATTACCAACTTGTCATTCAGGGTGCAAAAGAGCAAGGAGTACCAAGATAGGCAATTAAGGCTTTAGGGAATGATTAGTGTAGGGGCATGGCATAATGTAGGGTTCATTTCTCTAGCATCAACCACATTGTCTTTCTCATGACTCATTATTTCTGATGTGTCATTTGCTTACAGGAATCACAGGGGAGATAATGACAGAACTGTGCTTTCAGGCTCTTTGGCTCTAATCTAGGGGCTGTGATTTGTCATAATAGGTTTTTTGATTGAAAGACAACTCATTCTGATATGTATATGACTAATGAAAATCAATTATTATTTGTATGGTTGATTTATTTCTTTTTTTTTACATTTTGATCAGCCTCTCTCTCCCACAGATAACCTTACTGCCAACCTAATTTTATGAAAATCAACTCAATTTTCTGAAACCATATATAAGACTACTTACATTTGCAATTTGGTTCTCTTTGCCTCTATTACAATAGAGCAACAGTCCCTTTTTATTCTTAAGTCCAGTCCTTCATTAGTCTTTGAATTCCATCCATTCCTCCCACCTTTTCAGGAGCCATAATCTATTGATTATACTGTTTTCCTCTTGTTATGTAGTTTTGTCTCCTATATTGGATTATTTCCATACGTTTACATGGGTAACCTAGGAACTGGTATTTTTATTTTAAAAAGCAAATTAATCTTATTCCTCTCATTCCAAGATTCATAAGATAACTCCTATTTATACTTCAGATAGTACCTCAATTATTACTTCTTCAGAGAAACCTGAACTTGATCCTCCCTCCCAATCTATGTCTTAACCCACTGTTGAAGGCCCATGACCTAGAGAGAGGGAAAGAGAGGAGGGAGAGAGAAAGGGAGGGAGGGAGGAAGTGAGGAAAGGAGCAAGAGTGAAAAAGAAAGGGAAAGGAAGACATAGAAAGTCAGTGAAGTCTACAAATGGGCAGAAGCTTTATTCAGAAGCCTTAAGTGTTACATTAATTCTAGTTTAGTTCATCATGCATTTAATAAAAATCATCTATGAGTCAAATATTGCATATCAAGTTTTATCCTCAAGGAGCTATGGTTTATCATCCCAGTGAATATCCCTTAGAGGTAGAGCTCCAATGAACACCCTGACCAAGTCCATTCATGAAGCAGTTCAGCATGTACAGAACTAGAGGTCAGGGAGATGGACTTCTCCTCCTACTGTATGTCTTAAGCAAGTCCTCTAGTCCCTGTGGCATTCATTTCCTCATCAGTGAATGAACATTATAACATGGAATTACTGGATGAGATTGTATATGTGAATGTCTGCAAGGTAGTGTCACCAACGTGAGCATGGTGACTTCTATAAATTAGTTCCACTAGTCTACTGTCATGTGTGTGTCTGACTTGTCCTCAACTCACCTCTCTTTAGGGAGCACCTTATTATTCCTAATATGTTAGAACCCAGTAATAAGTCTTAATAACGTCATTCTCCATCATTTTATTTTCCAGTTGATGTGATGTGTGAAAATCAAATTGTGTGAAAGGACTCAATGGAAAAAGAATGAGATTATCTGTGTTCCGGTGTAAAACATGGATTTCTTTCAGGCAATTGTGTTCCCTTCCTACTCTAAGTGCTAAAAGTCCAGATCTGAGTCATAAATAACGCTTCTCAGTCAATGTGAACTGGCATCCAAACGTTAAAACTACCCATTCTGCTTGGCTCATTGTTGTTAACCTGTGAACTCCAGTGGATTTGATTGCAGCTTCCTTTGAGATGAATGTCTTCTCCTGCACTTCCTGGCAGCCATCAGTGCCTCTTCATTAGTTCTCTGGAACATTAAAGCTTTAAGGGCATACATGATAACTACTGATGGAACTACTACTGATGGAACTAATCGTGCATGAAAAACTGCAAGCAGTAGACTGGCTGTATGCTCACTCTACTGGTCACTGACTTAATTACATAGAAAGAGCCAGGGACAATAGCTCAGTATGTTAATAGTGGCTGAAAACACTATCCCCTTCAAAGTGCAATATTACCATCTCCTTGCTCCTTAAAAGAATTAGGAGGTCCCTTTTTCAAATATTTGAATTTGGAGCTTTTACATGCTCTCAGTTCCATGGCATTTGCAAACTGACACTCACCTTCATATTACTTATCTGAGAATAAGAAAGAGCATGAAATCTTGACAGCCACCAAAATGTAAAGAAATTGTACTGAAAGGGTCAGAATAAAAGGTGCACAGTGAAAATAAAGATGGCTCACACTTAATAGCTTGACTTTTATGACATAAGACACTGATCTCTGTGTGAATAAACTCTCTGCCAAGTTGGGCTGGATCTCTAGCCAGCACAATATATCTTTGAAGCAGTTAACAATTAGAGACATACCCTTTCAGCAAAATTTGAATATTTAGGATTCCTTGACCAAACAAATATTGAGAATTACTTTTAAATAGAAACTTAAGATTCACCTAATAAAATTAGTTTTTTTATCTGTAACAGCAAAAGCAAAACAAGGGATATAATTTTTTTCTTAAAATCTCAACAAGATTTAAAATAAATAAAATTTCTTTACAATATGAATAGTATACTCTATGTTTGAAAGGACTGTTTGAACTCAAAACATGTTCCAAATTAGAGTTAATATTTTTTATTTTATAGAAAAACAACAATAAATGTCAATAACTGTTGACATTTCTCAATACCTGTCACATACATTATATAACAACTATCTCACATAGAAATTATAAAGATTAAAATCCTCAGTGAGAGATGAGTATCTATATTTTTATATGTGGCTGAAACTGCAATAGAAGGACTAGTATGTTATTTTCATTTTTGAGAGATCTGGAATCTAGATCACATAAAAGCTTTTACTTTATAAAGCTTTATGAGCTTTGTTCATTCATGGAGACTCCAGACTATTTTAAAGTGTTTTTATAGGCAAGGGATGGATGATAGTGGCTTTTTTTATATATATATATCACTAAGATTATAGATTTAAATTCATTAAAAGATATGTTCACTAGTGTTTGTGTGATATGCAATTATTGTCTCCATCTCTCTATTCCAAACATGAGTTGGATTTTAAAGAAATCCATTTGAGTCTGAAATTAAGGCAAAAGAATATTGTAATGAATATTGTAAGGAAAATGAAAATCAATAAATCACTTTCCCTTATTTTACAGAAGTTATAAGGAAGCTGAAATGTCATTTTACTTATTTTACAGATGAGGAATATAAGTCTCAGAGAGGTTGTTGCGGCCAACCTTGCATAAATTTCCTTATTCCCAGTCAAATAGTCTTTTCATTCTTCCATAGTATCTTTGATAATTGTTGATATTAAATTTCCTTGATTTCTCAAGTTTAAGTAGCAAGACCATTACTATCCTAGTTCACTCAATTTTGTAGTATAGTAATGACAATTTAATAATAAAAATAGCTACAATTTGATGTACTCTATGTGCAAAGTATAGTATTAGGCCCTTTATATGGATTATTTTATTTAATTTTTGCTACTCATGAGTTAAGTTTTTTTTTTTTTCAAATGATACAGTTAGGTTCAAAAGTTTAAGGAACTTTTTATGGTCACAAGTAAGTGAATGATACAAGATTTGGATCAAAGGTTGTTGTTTTTTTTTTCTCCCCTCTAAATTATTTAGAATAAGAATTAGAAAATGATTAGAGAAATTAAAATTTATCCTGTAGTAAAGATATTTGTGAGATCTTATTAGATCTCTGGAACATGGTATCTGTAGTTAAAGATAATTATATTTTAATAATGAACATTTCTGTTATTTTTAGAGATTATGTTGATAG
>CM053513.1:52541489-52716267 GCA_028627145.1 Eidolon dupreanum
TTTTTTTTTTGATAAATAATGTTTCATTGTATGGATAAACATTTATTTCTTTATTTGATGATGAACATTTTTTATTTTTTCTCCACTTTTGGCTGAAAGTTTTTGTGTGAAAATTTATTTTTCAATCCTTTGAGGTATATACCTAGAAGTAGAATTGCTAACTCATTGTAACTCTATGTTTAACATTTTGAGAAGCTTCAAAACTGTTTTCCAAAGTGACTGCATGATTTTCCATTTCGACCCACAATATTTGAGGTTTTCAACTTCTCCACATCCTCAACAATGCTTATTATTATTCATCTTCTTGATTATAGCTACCCTAGTGGTTGAGAAGTGATATCTCATTGTTGATTTGCATTTCACTAATGGCTAATGATATCGAGTATTTTTTCATGTACTTTGGCCATTTATAAATCTTCGTTGTAGAAATATCTATTTAAATCTTTGCCTATTTCTTTTTATTGTTGAGTCTTAAGAGTTCTTTAGATGGTCTTTATATGTTGTTGTTGTTTTTTTTTTTTTTTGTCAGACATATGATTTGCAAATATTTTCTCCCATTCCGTGGTAGGAATGTCCTTTTACTTTCTCAATGTTGTCCTTGAAGCATGAAAGTTTCTATTTTTAATGAAGTTCAATTTATCTATTTTTTTTCTTCAGTCATTTTTTGTCATCTCAAAGAAGACTGCCTAAATCAATGTCTTGAAATTTTATTCTCATGTTTTCTTCTAAGAGTTTTATAGTTTGGCTTTTACATTTAGATCTATGGTTCATTTCGAGTTAATTTTGTGTGTGTGCGTATGATGTAAGGAAGAGGTCTAACATTTTTTACACATGAATATCTAGTTGTTCTAACACCATGTGTTGAAGAGTTTTTCTCATGATTGTCTTGGCACTGTTTTTATTTTTTTTTTAAGTTATGAGGTTTTCTTCCTCCGATTGAGTCAGCTGCAGATAGCACAAGACCAGGCATGTTTTTTTGAAAAGCCTCATTTTTTAATTTTTCAAAAATTCTTCTGTCTGCTGCCTGCTGCTTATGTTAGTAACAGGAAGGATGCTTGCACTCTAGCTTGGGATCACCGTAGATTGCTATTTGATGTTATTAAAGCCTTGAAAAAAAAAGGAGCATTTAGAGACTGCCTCACCTGGCTTGCTCTGTTGACTGCTTTTCTTCCTGTGACCTCTGCCTTTTCTAGCTTTGGGTCAGGAGAACTGCTTGGGTTTCCTACCTGGTTCTCCTCTTGCCTGCCTCCTTCCCTCCTGCCTCCCCAGTGCCCTGGGTCTTAATCATTTGAGTCCTCCCAGACTTCTTCTAGTATTTCCTGCTTCAGGTTGCCATTATGTATTTAATTGATTGAAAAACAAAACAAAACAAAACAAAATCCTCAGGAGTTGCCATAACTCAGTACATGATCCTTGAATCCTCTCTTCTTCACTCACAACAACCAGTTCATCAGCCAGTTGTGCAGATGATACTTTCAAAACATATCTCCGCTCTGTCCTCTTTTGTCCACCTCTTTCTGATTCATGTCTTGGCCATATTATCTCTCTCCTGGATTTCTGGATTCTATTTTCCTCTAAAATTCTAGAAGAATCATTTAAAAATAAGCTAAACTGAGTTACAGGCAGTTTGAAGCCTTCAGCAGCTTCCCATCGAACTTAGAATATCATCTGAACTCCATGTACAGCTTCACGGCCCCCAGGATCCCATCCCTAGCCATTGTCCCTTGTTCCGCAGGCTGCAACCACACTGGCTTGTCTTAAAGTTCAAGAAAGCCCTCAGATTTTTCAGATGTAAAGCTTTTTGTACCTGTTGGACTTGTCCTTGTAATGCCCTTGCCCCATTTTTTTTTCCCCTCTGGTTCTTTTTTTCCTGGTAATTTCTTATTCAAATCTCAGTTTAAATATTTTCTCCTCAGAGTAACCACATCAAATATGATATTCATTATTAGTCATCTTGCTCACATCTGTCACAGGGTTTTATATTCTGAATTTAATGACTCGTTTAACTTTTTAACCCATTTAGTCACCATTATATTCTGTGTACTCAGCTCATAGTTGACAATAAATAATCAAATATTAATGAGTACTTTCTTATCATCATCTGTCTTTCCCCTGTCTCATCTTTCTTTCCTTCATGTGAATGGAAGATGTCATTCTTTGCATATTTTTTTAGCCCATGGCTTAGTTTATCCTGAAACAAGCCCACACCTCACCAACCATTATCCTTCATTAAGAAATATTTTCTAATATAATCTTACTTTACAGATGCTCCTCACTAGCCTCTCATTATCTCAGAAACACAGATTCTATATGCACAAAAGAACAATAGTAAGAGCTAACTTTTTTGAACATTTGTTCTGTTCATTATGCTTGAATTCTTATTTAACAATGCTATAAGGTAGTTTCTATTATTATCTGTACTTTACAAAGAAATGAAAGCTTCAAAATAGAGTCACTTGTCCAAAATCATCAGCTAGTAAAATGGTAGAGCTAGGGTACATTTCGCATAACCATTTTGCTGTTCTTTCAAAAGGAGCTGAGGAGACATGACACTAACAGGAGACTTTTCTCTCATAAGCATCACACAGGCGGATGTGTATGTCCCTTTAGACACAAGAGAAAAGAGATTATAGACAACAATATCAAGATCATACTGAAGATGGTGCTCAAATGACTTTTGTTGTTAGAAAAAGATGGGGATGTTTTAGAGAACATTTATGGTGCTATCTTATTAAAAAACTCAAAGAAAAGAGAGTTTTAAAAAAACAGGTTTTTGTTTTATATTCAAAAATATCTGTGAAGGCAGTTAGTTTGCGAGAGTTGTCGTTATGTGTGTAAAACTTCTTGCTGTCTGAGTATGACTTATTTATTCTTTTAGGTTCAGTTTGGTTCCACTGGGCATATGCATGTCTAGGAGACACATTGAAATGCAAAATACCTGGTAGATGGTTGCAGGCATGGTTGCAGAGAACTGCCTCAGTTACCCGGATGTGGGCCATTTTCCTCACTTGAAATTGAAGGAAGGGCAATGATATTTAAACTGACTGATAACAAATGAACAAGACAAACAAACAAAAACTCATAGACACAACAGTTTGGTAGTTATCAGAGAGAAAGGGGGGAGGTAGATAAGGGTAAAGGGGGTCAAATATAGGTGACAGAATATTTGACTTAGGGTGGTGAACACACAATGCAATATACAAATGATGTATTATTGAATTGTACACTTGAAACCTATATAATTTTAGTAATCAATGTCACCCCCATAAAGTTTAATTAAAAAAAGAAATTGAAAGTTGGGGGGAAACGAGAAGTATTCCAGTGTCTGGTGACATTTTGGTGCATGATTTTACAAAACCACAGCTACATTCCATGAGTGTAGGAAAGAGAAGCAGTGCCCTGGGGAGGTGACTTCTTTCGCAGGCCCTGGTGTTTTTCCTTCATGTTTTATGTGGTGGTCAAATGTTACAAGGCAACATATACCACTCCACATGGTCTTATTATGTAGTTCAAAGACCAGAACCAAATAAAAAGATCTTTTCTCTTAAAACTCTCATTTCCATTGAGGGAATTATGGAAAAAATGACAGTGTTTAAAAATCTATGTTCTCTTTGCCAAAGTGGGGGAGGGAGTGGAAAAGTTGGGCAGAGTGGCGTGGACTGGCTGTGGAAAAGCAGGAAAAGTCACCACCCAGGCAAGTTGCCATGTGACTATTAGAAGGTCTGCAGGGAAGATGCCATCTGTCACAATTTGGCAGGATTTGGTCACCAGGGCAAAGAGTGGGCAGTTGTCCTTGACTTTGGAGACAGCAGCTGGCAGCTGACCCCAAAGTCTGCTTTCTCCTAGAGGAGGTAGGCAGTCATTGAACTGAGATAGTGATGATGTCTCTCTCATATTGTGCAACATGGAAACTGGAAGAAAATTAAGGAGGGCCCAAGAGAGGAGGGAGAAGGAAAATAAAGAAAAGGAATATGGATTAACTAAGCCTGTCTATTCAACTAAGCTTGAGATTGATTTTGCTCACTAATGGAACAGGCAACCTGCATTTCTGAATTGAATAAATAATAGCATTACTAAATTACTATAAGTATAGGAGAAAGAGAAGAATGAAAAATGTGTTTGTCTGTAAATAATGTGTAGATATAGATAGATATAGTTGCATATTGAATTAATTTATTGATGCCTACACAGGCAAAGAAATATTAGGTGAACTTCACAACAATGCCACTAAGGTAGGCTCTTTGATTAGGTTCAATTTCTAGATGTGGAAACTAAGGTTTGTGGCAAGGTTCAGTCCCTGGTTTATAAAACTTCAAAACATATGTTTATATATTCTCTATTATTGTTTTTGAGTAATTTTTTTTATCACTAGTTAGCTTATACATTTCTTGGGCAAAAAATCTTAATTTTTGTTATGTCTCGGTGCCATTTTGCACATAATTTATAGACAACAAATAATCATTTTTGTGATGTTTAGTATATTGTTTAAACATATTAAAATGTAGATATTTTGTGGTAAAGTATATTTTAAATTTCATAACCTTTTACAAAACTAATATTTACATTTAAAATGTTGCAAGCCTCATGGTTTACATGAGACCCAGAGACTGAAGTCTTGAATAATTGTGGCTATGCAAAGTCTTGGTGTGTCATCAGGTCCCCTGGGTCTCAGTTAAAGTGAGAGAATCTGAATCTCTGAGAAATGATGGATGCTTTTGAAATTCAGATTGAAATTCACTGGGAAAAAATTGAAAGCAAAAGACCACTTGTTAAATTACTGTATGTGGTTACCTGGCATGGGGGGAAAAATCATAAATTTAAATGGAAGCTATAATGTGTCACTGTCATTAAGAAGATATTTAGGAGAATAGAAGATGTCTGGGACTTTGGAGGTGAAATTGAGTTGGAGACTAAGGGACAGCAAGTTAAATGTTTTAAAGAGTCAAAGAAACCAAGCCCATAGAGAAGAGAATATTAGTTTTGCACTGAGGTAGCAGTTCTAAATTTTTTCTCTTTTTTCCACACAGACACACAGGCCAGATGAGACTGTCTGCAAGTTAGCACAGGAGTACAATGACTGTTCCTTCATCCTTTGGCATCCACAGGGTATTGGTGCCAGGACCCAACTCGATGTGGACACCAAAATTTGCAATGCTTAAATTCCTATATAAAATAACAGATATGTGCCTATAGCCTATGAACAGCCTCCCGTATATTTTAAATCATCTCTACATTACTTATAATACCTAATACTATGTAAATGCTATGTAGATAGTTGTCATACTGTATTTTTTAGGGAATAATGACAAGGAAAAAAAATTTGTGAATGTTCAGTATATACATAACCGACACAACCATTGTAGGCCTAACTACATAGTACATGTTAGCAACAATGTAACACTTTTTTCAAATGTTTTCAAGCCATGATTGATTGAATCAGCAGATACAAGGGCTAACTGCTATTCTACCCCTTGCTTTCCCATTCAAGGAAGCACCCCAGAACTCTAGTGAAATATAACCTTAAATCAACTTTAATTATAAATAAGCAAATCTCTCACAAAAGCCACTACTTCATCATTAGCTACAATCGAGTTGCACTGTAGTTCATAATACAGCAATATGACATCAGAGCTGAAAATTGCTTCATTATTTAACTTCTAGAGTCTTTTCAAGCCCTTGAATCCCAAGATATACTGATGGTTGGTCCTAAGTGCTATTGAACTATTATTCAGTAGATGATTTCATCCTCAACATCTTAATTTTTTTTAAGACTGTCTTTTAAGAAATCCATCCATTTGTAAATGAATCTTTTCCAGTTGTTCTGTTGTGCTTGTTTTAATGATCATGTTTGAATTCCGCTTTTTTCTGAATACTCATAAAAAAAAAAAATGGAAGCCATTATCCACTTGAAAAATGCTTTTCATTTTGTAAGACCCCAGAGTACTTTATTGGTAACACCACAATTCAGACATGTTTGGCATGAAGCTTCAACCCTCGAGAGGCAGGAATCTGGCCTGTGTTCCCTGGAATCATTATTTGCTTGACTTCAAATCCCATGGCCTCTGAATCTATGAATTTTTAGAATTCTGTTGTTAATCTCAGTCACATCCTTAGTCTGTGTGTGTGAGAAAGATATAAGGCCCAATTTACCAAATGACTGAATAGAATTTCCCAAATGAGAGTGAAAATTAGTACTCTGTGTGAAAATTTAATGAGAATATACTTTTAGCATATTGGTTATTAAATTATATTCTAATGTTTAAGGAGAGAGAAGGGGTAGAGACAGGAGCACATTGACCAAGGTTTCTAGAAAACCCTCTGCATATAGTCAGGGGCAAACTACACAGCTGTTATTATGTCTCTGACATTCCTGATTTACAGGACGCCAGTACAATTTTTAACAACACACACACACACACACACATACACACACACACACACACACACACATGTATTGAATTGTCTTTCATATTGGTTCAGGGATATTTTCCATTATGTAGTGCTGCTATTTTTTAATAGTTCTTCAGTGTTTTGAAAATATATCTATCCCCATAAATGCTATTCATTAAGCCTTTATTTCAGAGAATTCTTAATAGGGATTCCAGTCATTAGAGGGAATTAGCCAGGTGGTACACAATATCATATGCCAGGCTCCATGACACAGCCAGACAAGTCTAAATATGCCCACCATTTTCAGAAGCCCCGTGACCCTTAATCTATTCTCAATACTCTCCATTTTTTAATTCTAAACAATGTTTAAATATGAATGTGAAGTTAAAGCAAGGTGCTTTTATCTTCAAAGTGGCTGTCATTGTCAAATATGGGTAAATTGGTTCCTGGGAAAGGTGAATCTTGTAAAGAGGAGAATCTTATAAATTCAACATGGACTTGTCATGTACCTGCTTGCAAACCACACAGTGTGGAAGCTGTAAGAAATAGACAAAACATTAAAAGACATAAACTCAAGATATTTATAATCTAATTGGCTGTAAAGTACTGTAGTATATAACATTGAATAATGCTCTCTGTGCAAAAGAAAATATTGGAGGAGTCCATTGAAGAGAGAGTTCCCACCAACTGGACTGTACTGGGGGCTGGAATCTGTATGCTCTCAAGTTCCACAGGTTATTGCATTGCCTCCCCTGGCTTCACAGCACGATGCTGAACACGACGATTCCACATCCCGCTCCCTTCCATTGGAGACTAACAGTCTGGGAGACTAAGAAAGCAGGCATGTCAGCAAATAACCAGAATATTGTGTGTTAAAGGCACTTTTTATTTAACGTATTTAAAATCAAGCGTAGTTTCTTTGCTTGTTTGTTCTGTTTTGTTCTCCTGCAGTGATAGATAATTCCTTGAGGTGGTGTAAGGGGAGGTTGTGAAAAGTAGCAATGTAGGTGACTGATTTTTTTTCACTGTGTTTTTCTAAGAAATCAATAGCTACTTTCTTCACTGGTGACATTATGGCCCGATTTCCAGAAATGGAGAGGCTAGGTTGGAAATCTGCTATTTTGTCAAGACCTGTCATTTAGGGACTCACACATTAAAATTGTGATATACTGTTATGTTCCACTTTTGAGTACACGGCTGATTCTTTATTAAGTGTTACACTCCTCATTTTTTATTTCTCTACAAATTTACCCATCCTTTTCACCCAGCCGCTCTTCCAGTAAGCCTCACAATAACCACTGGACTACAAAAGATATATTATTTTTTGTGTGATGTTTCTTGTATTTGATTGTTATTTTTCTTTTGTATAATTTTCTTTTTCTTTTTACTTTCATCTCATACCCTAACCTCTTAAATAGATAGGAGTTCCCTGGTGGGGGCAGTGGGGGGGGGTGGCAGGGACTATATTTTATGTCTTGATGTATCCCTTAGCAACAGGCCTAGATAGGAGAGGAACTAAGATTGGTTGATTGGTTGATTGGTTGATTGGTTGAATGCAGGACCTCAGGGTTTTTATCTGTGTATAACCAAACCCTGGCTTGAACCCCATTACCAGTCAATACCAATACATATAGAGAATAGCTATTTCTTTCTTTCATTTAGAATCATTATAAACAGCATTAGAAAGAATTTTTTTCCACCTTTAAGGCAATGCCTAGAGAGCAACATGAACAAATCTCTTTAATACAAGTTTTTTCATTTTTTGTTTTTCTAATCCTTTAGCATCAGCTTGAGTTTCAGTTATGTTATAAAATTTGACAATATTAAAGTATTTCCATAGTATAAAAGATCTAGTGCAGTTTTTTAAAAAACCTTATTTGAGAGGTAATCTTGGAGGATATTCTTTAAACTTCTGCTGAGCAAAAAGAAGTGACAAGAGTGAAACATAAGAACACAAAAACAAAACCAACTACAACATGACATTAAAATAGCCAACAATGAACATCTATCTTTTATATTTAGGGTCTGACACAGAATAATTTTTTTTTAAGTATAATTATTAGGGCGGAATAGTTGATAAAAATGGTGTAAATGAATGAAGAATATTTTGGGGGTGGGAGACTTCTAATGTTCTAAAATTTTGTGACTTTACAGTTACTTTTATTACTAAAAGTAATAAACTGAGTATTGTTATAAAAACTTATTATGCTCTTAACGTAGCAGGTTTATTTTTGTTCATGCCTGGATTGTTTGGCTCTGTGGAGATGATAGTGTTTCTTAATCAATACATACAAAATACACAGCAATACTGCCCTCTACAGTCACTTGTCTTCAAATGTAAACGCCTAGTTAGTTTTAAAGGAACTCTAACTTACACGGAAGACTTCAAGTGTGTTTGGCTCTGATGTCTGTCATAGCAGTACACAACTTGGGCCATCCCCCTTACCTCTGTGTATGATGACCACGTATAGAAATCAAATACACCAAAAGAATTACACAATCCTTCTCATTTCTATGATTATATGATATTAACAGTGCTTTAAAAATTTTTATTCTGTGATCCAATTAGCGATACATATGTCCTTTTATCAGACACACATCATACTGGAATTATAGTAGTTCAATATGCCAGAATGACAGTGGAATATATAAAATCTGAGGAAAGTACTCAAGATTGAAAACCGTGATGCTGCTTTATAGCCACATGTTTATTTTAGTATAGAAAGCATTAGTAGTATTCCCTGATAATAAAAGTAAAAAGCAGAAAAAATATATGATCCAACTAGCTTCTAGGCCAAACATTTGGGTGTTTAAATGAGATGTGGCTATCTTTAATTGTAGATGCAAAGAGAGACAGTAAGAAACTAAATAGTCATATGATGCAAGATATGAAAGTTTTACAAAAAGACCTACATGGAAATAAAAATGTGTACAGAAAGAAATGTGCTTTATCCCCCAAATGTGATGCAAAAAGAGAGTATTTCCTGGTATGTAGGAGCAGAATTAGAGTGAGTTCAAATCTCTGTGTTGTTATTTACCACGTGAGCTTTGGTAAGTTACTGAAACTCTCTGTGCCTCTGTTGTAAAATTAAATGAGAGCTATATAATGGTACTGTATAAGCATTTGCTCTTACTATATTACTATTTTCAGAGTTAAGTATTTGTACAAATTTTCTTATGAGGATATATAGGTTATGCAGAGACTGGGGGTTCAACTGTTACCTTCACTAGGATATTAGCTATAAGCAGCAGAATACAACTCTTATTAGTTTGAATAAAAAGGAGGGGCAATATTGTAAGAACTCAGGGTTATATTCCAGAGCTGAAGGAAATATTGCCACTAAGTCTCAGGATACACAAAAACACTTGAAAGTCTCTCAAGCAATATTTTCTCTGTTCTTGTCCTTATAGATTCCAGTACACCTGCATCATTCTCTCTCATGAGGCTGATTGTCTTTCCTTCAGTGTGGCAGAGCATAGCCACCCACAGCTCTAAAGATGTTATTACATCTTTAGTCACACAGAGACACTGAATGTCTTTTTCTTAGCTTCTAGCCAAAATTCCCAGGAAGAGGACACCCCCGCAACATGGATGAGATGTTCGATTGTGGCTAACCAGCTGCAGCCATTAGGAGAGACTATGCAGCAGAAATATAGAGCTAACATGTTGTCTTTATGTCATTTTCTAAATGTAGAATTTAGGAATTCTTTTAATTCCTGCTTTATAAGCAGTCTCTAGTTTACCAAGTTTTATATTCAAATAGTTTCCTGTTAGTTAATGTTTGGAATTCAGAAAACATTTCTAGTGCCAACTCTGTTCTACAACATTGGTATGTTTTAGGGACATCTCACTCCATCCCTCCCCCAAAGGAAAAAAAAGTTGCAAGTAAAAAACTGATTAACTCATTATGTATCTGACAAATTACTGCTGATTGCCTTAGAAGTCATGGGAACCATACACCAAAGATTTTTCAGGACCGTTCCATTTTTAAATCTTGTCAGATTATCAAACTGTGCATTCCTTTTTATTGTTGTTTGAAAATTATGGTCGCTGCAAAAATAGTTTTAACCATAGTGTTAGTTTAAAGGAAGAGGGAGTTCAGAGCTTCCTCTCCATGGTTTTGGCATCAGCAGCTAGAACTCCCTCTCGTGTCCATGCATCCATCCATGTGTGTAGACAGACCTGCATCCATTCCTTCGGGTACCATACCTGGCACTGTTCTAGACTCTAGGGAGACAGTATTAAACAAGCCAAAGGGTCAGCTCTTCTGGAACTTTTTGGTAGGAAAAAACAAACAAAAAGAATTAAATGTATATACAATAAAGCATCAGTTAATGTATAAGTACCAGGAAATAATAAGTGCTTTTTTTTTTTTTTTTTTTTAGTAAAATAAGTCAGTAGATTGTGATATGGAGTGACTTTGAAGTCTCTTTAATTGAGCAATGAGATCAAAGATACCTATATTTTAATTTATCAGCTGTGGTTCTAGAATCAAGACAAGAGCCTCTAGCAAGGAAAGTTGATCCAGGAGATTGAACAGGTCAAGACTGCCTTGTACCTTGTCAGAGATACTTAGTCCCAACATGGCTCTTGTTTGCCTTCTTTCTAGAGCCCAGGGCATTAACTGGTCTCCTTTCATCCTCTTCAAACTCCATCCTTGTTTCTTCCACTCAGAGATTTTCCCCTTCCTTCTTCCACTGGAGGGCACAAGTCTCAGGGAACTCCCTTCCCTTCCTTTCTCCCAAACATTAATAGTTTTGTTGCAGTTTTCAAAGAATGTTTTCTTTGCCTTTTACAGTTACTTTTAAAGTACTTCACAAACAGTTAAAAAAAAATTCAAATGCTCTAAAAGAATACACATAAAAATAAGTATTTTACTAAGTTACTTCTAATCACCAGTCTCTCTGCCTAGATTTATTTACATGAATGTGTATATGAAATCACATATTTATGTGTTTATTTGTAAATATATGATTCATATATACATTACTTATAAATTCATTGGCTGTTTTGTTCTTGCTCTATATCTTGTTTTTTCACGTAATAATTTATTTTAGATACCTTTTTTATATCTGTACACATAGATTTACTTTATTCTTTAAATAGCTGTATAGTATTTCATTGTACAGATATAAAATGATTAAAATTTTCATCTAGCTCTTAATAAATATTTAGATTGTTTATAGTGTTTGCTATTGCAAACAAAATTATAATATCTTAATATATATTGGCATACTCACTGGCTCAAATGTGTGTGTGTGTTAAATTTATATATTAGGTTGACCATAACAAATTCCAGGTCTATAGGTCAAAACTAGTCAAATACTGGGAATTTTATATAATTTAACCTAATAGATATTGTCAAATTTCTCTCCAAGGCTCTCAGCCCAACTTTGCTTGTTTGTTTTTAATTTCTAACAGCTGTTAAAACAAAGAGAAAATATCTTGGATGCTAAGCCCTGCTGAGTAAAATGAGAAAACTATATGGATTGTTATCACTACAAAATCATCATTTCCTACTAACTAGACCCATGTTTTTACTTAGGAATGTTCCTAGAAGATTGCCTTCTTACCCCTCTAGTGCCAAAGCAAGAGTCCTTTACCACTGTATGGATTAGGTAATGGGGTGGTAAAAATACAGACCTGTATCCTAGGCTGGTTCTAGAATGACATTGGGTAAATCATTAACCTTTCTAGCTTGGTTCCAATAGGAAATGCAGACAATATCTTCCTTAAAAATAAATGATATAATTTCTACAGCACTGCCTAGCATAGTACTTAATCCTAAATTCTTGCTTTAAAAATCAAATCTTCCTTCCTTCCTCTCTTTGCCCCTCTCTCCTTCATTTCTATGTTATAAATCTTCAAACTACAAGGATATAGCAAGGAAGAGAGTACCTGTCTGGACCACATAATCATATAGGCATCAGTATGCATTGAGAAACCATTTCTGCTCTAGAGATAGGAACTGAGCTGCCTCAGTTGTCCAGGAAATATCTACTTCTACCTTACAAGTCTAAGAATGAACAGTGGAATCAAAGTCTGGCACCACATGGTCTGGGTAAGTCTTCTTTGAGGCCCACTCAGTGTGCGCAGTTGGTGGGGAGCTCAGTGGATAAGCACCACTTTCTCAGTATTACTATCCACCAGTTACAAAATATATTATGCCCACCAGGAAGCATCACTCCCCTGTTTCAAAATCTTTTCCCAGAGCATATTACCGCAGAGCAACCCTCAACTCCATGAAGCCCATATGTCTACTTCGGTGTCATTTATGTATGCTGAACTTGTTGTTAACTCAAGAAACTCAAATACTGCTCCAGATTCTGAGTTGGCTCTCATTCAATACTAATCAATCAATATTAAATATTAAGGCCCATCACTTTTTCAAAGATGAGAAAATAGAGATCTGTGCTTATATCATAAAGGGGGGATCACGAGGGGTGGAAAGAGACAGGCTTGAGTTTGAAACTTGAAATTGGCACTTAGTGTCTTTATTCTATGAGCAAATTCCTTCACTTTTCTGATCCTTTGTTCATTTTCTATAAAATGAGGTTAATGACTTTCATTAAAATGGCTGGATTGTGTTTCTCTCATGTTACTTGAGAAAATACATGTAATGTCCCTGACAACTTGCATGGCACAAGGAAGTCTTAAGTAAATGTTAACTTAGATTTATGATTCTGTATATTGATCTGCCACTAGAGATACTTGCTGCTAAATACTACCAGAATTTGGATTTGGATTGCTAGGGGTAAGACAATGTAAATTTTGGCAGCAATGATTAAAATATTCTTTTCAGGAACAGCAATTAGACTTTTTTCAGTTATGTGGTTGATATTTGATTTGGGAAAAGTTTTTAAATATATGTATGTGTGTGTGTGTGTGTGTGTGTGTGTGTGTGTGTGTGTGTGTGTATGAGGATGAGAGAATGAACAGATAAGGTATCTTGGTATCTTATCACAGGCGTAGAAGAGAAAGAATGTATCTTTTTGAAGCTATTGTTATATTGATTAGAAAGCCTCTTACAGAATGAATAACAGATTTGAGTTGTATAGAGATGTTCCACGTAGGAACATGTTCCGATAATTGTAAGGGTTTTTTTTTCTATTTTTTTCCTTATTCTGTTTTTTTAGCATAGTAGACTCTTTATCATTAGAAATGTCACTACTTTCCATATGATTTAAACCTAGGAAGGGGTGAGGACTCAAATATGTACTTGAAGTTTTCAGACAGTAAGGTAGTCATTGTGTAGGGCATTTATTTCAAAGCCTCAAGGCACACAGCAGAGTGTAACAGAACCTGCCTTTGCTTCAATAGTTAAGAAACCTTTCTCTTTATGCCAGGATGTCATCCTCCTGCACATGTGTCAGAATAGTGTTTAGAAGTCAATATCAATGGAGAAGGTTATGGACCCCACACATAAACCTTTATGTAGTAGCTGATGGCTTCCTTAAATACTTGTCTGTTAAACTTGTTTTGAAAAGTGGAATGTTCCTTCTCTGGCTTGTATTTAGATAAGCAGTCATTCTTCTGAATAAGCAATAGTTTTCCTAGAAACGTGCTTATTTAGTAATATCTTATTAAGCAATATTGTTCATTTAATTTTAACTTTCAAATTGTAACTTCCATTGACAACACTCACCAGGTTTTTCTCATGTATATTCTTTCTAGAATAACATCAGTGATAGTTGCGTTCTCATCATACTCCCTAGAAGGCTCAAATTGAAATAGTTTTCTGAGAGAGAGATATATGTTAGGCAACACAATTTTAAAGGTCTCACTTAAAATTCTGTGAATTAATAAAGAATTTAATACTTCACACATGGGTAGACATTGAATTTAAAGTTCTTGTGAGCAAGTAATGTGTAGGTTTGACTCTTGTGAATTTGTAAAGAGAAGAGCAGTTGGTAAGAAGTTTTAAAGTCTGCCAGAAATACTGGCAAGGGCGCTGAACTTGGATCAGAAGAACTGAATTTAGTCCTGGCTCAAATATTTGTGAATCATGTGATACTGAGTAAGCCACTTATTCTTTTGGTTTCTCTGTTTACAAGTCTGTAAAACTGGGATTATTATTCCTGTCCTGTCCACCTCCTATGGTTTGTACAAGATTCAGATGATGCCTGTAAAGTAGCTTTGTGGCTATAAAGTGTGGTTCAGATGTAAGGCCTTGGTATGGATTGCCCCTATTTTAAAGTGTGTAAGCTTCTGAGATAAAGATTGAATTTTTGAGTCATGAACACTATATTAAGTCCTGAACAAATTAATGAAAGGAGGCGATTCTCCTACTGCAATTTCCTGTGAGGTTGTTTATTCCATATTTTTCTTAGAATCATGAAATCTTATACCTTTTTATCATTTATCATTTCAACATAGTTATGAGGACAATTTACCCTTTGTATAAACCAACTTGCTTATCCGCTAAGAGACTTTAAATTCAGTAGGCAAAAGTTTATATGAAGATGTTTATTCCTTATCTCAGTGCAATGGATTTCTAATTGTATCTGATGTCAGACATCAGAATGCAGACGCGTCAAAGCTTGTATGGTATTGAGTGTTATAACACATGAAATAATAACGCCAACACATTGGTTTTACAACAAATTCTTCGACGATTGGATAGCATGTTTTCTTCCTTAATTTTTTTTGGAAAGTAAACATATTCTTTTATGCGTCCCACTGCTTCAGCTACTGATCTATGGGAAAGCACTTAGTGCTCTTGAGGCATCCGTCGTTTTATATAAGTTATGATTAGTGACACTGAGTTGAGTATCACTTATAGCCCTTGCTAGCAAAAGATAAGATATTAAGTAATGCAAAAACATTTGGGATTATAATAGTCAACAAATGATAAAAGTATATCCATACCCATTAAATTATTTCTTAATAGTTAATGAATGAACTGATTAAACTAAACATCCAATACACATACAGAATAATTGCAAGTATTTAAGCTATTCTGTACATTTAATTTAAAAATATACATTTTTAGGAATCGGACATTATGATTCACACCTAACTTACCTTCTTAAAATTAGAGCTTTAACATTTTATACCTGACTTTCAAATGCTGAAATTTTAATTTTAAACCTTTTAATTATAATATAATTTGAGGGTATTAGTAACTAATATTCACTTATATTTATTGGAAAAGAACTTACAAAGCTTAGTTCCTCATTTCCAAAGATTATAAGAATCAAAATTTCAAAGTAAAAATAAAGGGCAGATTCTGGAGCAAATATTTCTAGGTATTGAACAAGCTCTTTTCCTAGTATCTTCTTTTTTCAATGACTTGAAATTTTTCAATGAATTCAGTAACTTTTCAGTCAAGAAAGTCTTCACACTGTCTAGAGAGGAAAATCCTCATCAGTCATACCTAAGACAGTGCCAGCCCTTTGCCACTTTTTGTTCATTTATTTGTTTTATTTCCTGAAGTTGGCTCTATTTTATTGGCCTTCAGGACACAAGAGCTGTTTACTGAATAGCAATATAATTCGAAAGCCCCTGTTGACCACAGGGGTTTGAATCAAGACTAGGATAGGAGTAATCTCTCAGTATCTAAATTGGCTCTAATTCTATAGCAAAGATGCAGGAACAAATTCATTTCAGGCTATTACTGGGGCCCGAAGTGATTTTAACTATGCTCCAGAGTTATGTATGTGTGTTTCCTTGTTTGTTTGTCCTCTGACCAAAGTAGCACAGTGTCTGAAGTTTCCTGGAATCTACCTTTTCTCCAGAGCCCAGGTGACCTTTTGGAGCCTAAAATGAATCAATTTTTAGAACATTTGGTTCAGACTTCCTCTCTTTCCCTCAGGTTAGCATTCATCCTGATTGAAACCCGAGGGGGATATATCAGATACTCACTAGAGGGCAGCAAGGGGTCAATGGAACCAATTCTTTAGGAACTTGCTAAACTGTAGTATGTGCTTTGGGGAAAAAAAAAAAAAAAAAGGTTAACCTTTTTTAAAAGTTTATTCACTGCTATTTCTATTATAAAATGCAATTATGTCTATAATCTATTCACGTGAATGTGCTTGTTTCACAAACACTTGAATAAAAAAGAAATATAATCTAGCTGTCAACTCCAAGGCATACTTCAGCTGTACTTCCCGGAGGCAGCTGTGAATCCTATGAGAATGCAGATCCCACAAGGGCCTATTCTCTGTGTCAGTGCTGGGAATCACGCCACCATTCAGTTCAGGGTTAAGGGAGGAGGCCTGAAGTCCAGTAGTGAGAAATTAAGGTCAACGACTAGACCTCTTCCATAAGTTGGGGTGACGCAGAACAAGGGATGCCAAGTGAGGAGGTAGTTTTCTCCAGCAGATAAAGAACCAGAGTCCCCCAGCTCCACTCAGGTGGTACGTTTGGAGGAAAGACTGTCACTCACACTATTAGTCCAGTACTCACACTGTATCCAATACAGCCCCCTAAGAAGTCTGGGTAAGAGAGGTAAGCATCTTGTTTTAGTTTTGTGCTATGAGAGGTGAGCCAAGAACCTCAGTGCATGCAGCACACTGTATGAAGGAAAGTAAGCAGATTGACAAGAGGGATAACTTTATGAGACATCATGAGGAGGAACAACTTTATGGAAGGTGGCAAGGAGAGAATGTTAAGAGCTATCAAGGAAAATGATGCACGGGCCACCCCAGCACCCTCCCAAGGAAAGGAGAAGATTAGGGTGCACAAGTTGTTATAATTCTGCTAATGAAATTTAAATATAAAAATTATCTTTAGTATTTTTTTTTATTGGTACCATACTCCTTCCCATGTATGCCACAGGATGGCATGAATTGTATAGCTTAGTTCACAATTAACAGGAAAAAAAATTGCACTTTAATCCTCGAATTTTACTATCAGATAGTCAATGAGGATAAATATAACATACCACTGTAGAATTCTTTTAACCTGAATATTACTGGAGAAAATATTAATCTTTACCTCAATTTTTATGTGTCATCTGGGGACTCTTTGCATTAGATTTACACAGCATGAATTGATAGTTACTAATAATTTTAGAAGGAAGAATTTAATAAGGACTATAGAAGAAAGATAAAAACAAAGATAGGGGAACTTAAAGAAGGGAAAACTTACTTTCTGTCAGAAGAATCAGGAAAAATGTAATGAGGAAAAAGGCATTTGAATAGGTTCTCAATATATAGGTAGAATTTTTACAAGCAAAGTAGTGGAAATAACATTCTAGCAAAAAGGAACAGAATAATTGTTGATACTTACTTGGCTAGCAAAGACAGACTAATGGCAAAGAGGTTGAACCCAGCTTGTAAAAAGCTTTACACAGAGTGTTAAGAATTTTGAAATTTGTTCTGTGGTCACTTTGACAGGTATCTGCACAGAGCTATATGATCAGAATTACTCTTGAGGAAAGTTTCTCTGTCTGCAGGACTGGGGCAAAGACCAAAGGCTAAGGGATGTTAGGAAGTAGGTGTAATTGTCCAGGTCAAGGAAATGTGTCTGTGGGCAATGGGACAATGGCAGTAGGAATGGAAGGAAGGGATAAACGAGGTAGATATTAAAGAGGGAAGAAATTAGTTGTTAACTTGAAACTTTTTAAACATGCTTTATCAATTCTTGGAATAAGGAAGGGTTTTGTCTTCATAAACTCTGCATGTTGTAACAATGGATCAGTTGAGTTGTGTCCAAAGAAAATCTAACCTCATTTTCAAGGTTTAGAAGTTGACTCAGAGTTGGAAAAAAACGAAGAGGTAAAGACAAGAGCCAAATGTGCTTGTTAACTGAGAGTCCAAAGTGTTAGACACCTATGGGCTTTGGTCTTAATTTAGCAAAATGAAAATAAACTTTTCTTCCTTATTTCTTCTGGAAAAATTTGATTTACTGAATTACATTTTTACATCTTTAATTCAATTTATATGTTAAATTAAATATCACAAGTTTATTTCAATGAGGTGATATCACATTTTAATCCCAAATAATAATATATAAAGCTTAAACCTTGGGATAACTGAAGCCAACTCAAAATTTAAGTGGTTCAGGATTGCATTATTTTCATATTCAGTAATACTGCTTTTATAGTATCCAACGGTCACAATAAGCTGAATAACCTGAGAGCTCTGGAGTATTATATATCAAAGTTTCAAAAATATTTTATGACTGACTAAATTATGAATTTTGCTTTTATTCTTATTAGTACATGTTTCAGTCATATGAAATGTCATTCATTTATATTGCAATGGAATATTACTTGCAGTTCTGAGAAACTTAGAATTTTCTATTTGAGTTTTTCCTTAACTGTAGCACTGAGCTTCCCATATGGCAAAAGAAATGACATTTTCTTTCTGCTATTTGAGTAATCTGCTTCCAAACAGAAAAAGTGGGAAATACAACCAAAACACCTGTGACACTTACCTTTGGAGCAAGATTTGAAGCCAATTAAATCATTGCCAGATGATGTTTTTGGACAATAATTGCTATGGTAATGAGATGCAGGAAGAACAGACAGCCCTAGAGCCAAGAAGGACAGAGCTTGGAAGAGTTCAAGCCCCATCACATTAGTGATTCTTAAAAATTGTGCTCAGAAGAGATCTGACTTGCCCCAAGTAGTTCACAAATTGAACAGTCCAACTGTGTCTTATGTACATTTTCTGCTTTGCAATTTTGACAGATGCATATCTGTTGTATTCCAATTGCTCTCTGAGAAATATTTCTTAGCTGCCTGCCTTTGTCTGTTTGCAGTCATGGATCAGTATTACTATAGCTTATCCATAATTTAAAACAAAAATATGGAAAACAACAGTAATGAGATCTCTGTAGGCATTACAATGTCAACAGGAAAAATGAAGTCATGTTAATGAGGAAAACATTAGTCTGATTACTCTTGGAGGGTAAGTTCTCATTTTTTCATGGTAGTATAGAAGCTGAAATCACCTCCCTGAATAGTGCTTCAGCTGACAACAGTTTGGAGATAGCTGGAGTTTTTCCTAATTTGATTCTCTCTTGTTACCATGCTTTATCAAAGTTAGGGAACTATGTACCCAAATCTTATTAGTGCAGCCAAGAGAGTTCTAGAGCTATTTCTCTAAGCCTTGTGATGCTTTCCCTTAAGTCTCACTGTGTGTTGACACCTCTCAGAAGCTGAGAATGCTCTCCTCTTCCAATCTGGCCTCTCCCCAGAACTCAGCAATCACCGACATCCCATCTAAAAGAACCCCCTCCCCCACCCCCAACATGGAGATCTTTGCTGGCCTTTTGTTTATATAAGTAAATTCTCTTTGCTCCTCCAAGCTGGACATTGCAATCAAGAGAAGGGGAAAGAAAACTGAGAGAAAGGAATTCAGTGGAAACCAACAGAAATTATATTTGGAAACCTGAGTAAACTGAGAGAGGATATTTTTAAAGAGAAAATAATGTGGTCCTGATGTGTGGGTCAATGAAGAATGAATACGATATGAGAAAGGGATAGAGTTTCAGATTAAGCCAAAAATATGCTTAAAACATATAAAGCCTCCTCTCTGTGAGCTGTAACAAAGGTGAGAATCTCAGAAGGAGAGAACAAATGCCCCAAGGAACAGGCAGCAGAAAAGACCTCTTTGACCTCAGCGTTGCAGACGTTTTAACCGTCTGAATGCTGGCTCTTTTTTGAAAGAGCATAGCTTTCAGGGAACCAACAAATGGATTTAAAGTGTTTGGAGGAGAGGAAAGACTGAGTCCATAGTAACGGCTGTATTATGATCAACAGTGCTTTTTGTTTCTTCCCCAAAGTTCCTGTTTATGTCTCACAGCCTTTATATTGTCTTTTCAAGAACAGAGCCAATTGGCCAGTGTCCATGATAAAATTGCATTGCTAGTGAGTACAACCCATCAGTGGACATATCTTTCAGTATTCTACTTAAGCTCAGTTTTATATTTGAAATGTCATATGGTTATGGGTGAATAGAGAACACTATTTAAGAAAGGATGGTTTTCTCAAAATAGTGTCCAAATGCTAAGATACAATATAGAACAATTATCAGTATCTTTAAAAAATTTGAACCTATTTTTGTAGAGAGACTGTAGTATGCAATTATACTTATGCATTAATATTTGACTCTATTTGAGAATTTGTCTCCTATCTGGAAGAATCTGAGGGAAAAAAATATGATGCCTTGCAGTCTTTCACTTTTCTCAGCCTTCTCTGTACCAAACCTAATTAACATAAATTAACAAATATTATTATTAATGAAACTATGGTTTCTTTAAAGGTGACAGTGCTAAGCACTTTGCCTATTTTATCTGAATTATTTCTTCAAAAAATTCTGTGAGATAGATTATTATGTCTATTTTACCAGTTAAGAAAGTGAGGAGATCTAAAAGCTTAAGAAAAAAAAGCCCAATGTTGCATAGCCCATGAGCAATGAGCTGGGATTGGTCCAGGTCTGTCTGAATCCAAACCCAGGCTTTGCTGCCTTCCTTTCTAGCCAGGAACTTCTCAAACAGCAGACAGACTTCCCCAAAAGAGAGGGAAGCAATTTCCTATTATTCTTATGCAAAGAATTCCTATGTGCCAAAAATTGAGATTTACTCTACACCATTGGTTGTTGAGTCAGTGTAATTGTGAAGATCAACAAATTTGGAAATGCTTCTCCTTTTTTTTTTTTTTTTTTTTAAAGAAAAACCAAGATGACATGGTATAAAATTTGGAGTAGCTATGATTTTTTTTTTGAAATATATGTTTAAAATTTAATGACATAATAGCTAAAGGCTTCTTTTGAATGACTGATTTTCTTATTATCTAAAATAAAATATTTTTTAAAGTATCAATGTTGAATCTCGCAAACATTATATCAGTATTTTGAATATATATCCACTGCTGGATTCTGGTATTTTATAGTTTCGGAAAGTTAATATTCCAGGTGGAATAACTAGATATAGTTATTTAGCTCTAAAAAAGCACGCCGTATAGCACTCACTCATGATAAATCACTGACATTCTGTTATGGTGGCCAAGCCATTGTTTTCTTATATTAGGAAAGACACTGAATGCAACAAACCAGAATTATATCCCATGTAATATTATTTGCAAGAATAATGAACTAGGGTCCCTAGGGCACTTACATAAATAGCTGTTTCTTGAATTTTCCAGGTGATAAAACCTGTTAGTTTGGCAACTTACAGAAAAAGCATTAGATGCATCCCAGTGCCACTGGGATAACTGAAGCCCCTTTAGGCAGGATACACCTAACAACGAGAGACAAGGAGCGGGAATTAAGGCAGAGAGAGGCCTGAATAAGAGGGTCAATATCTAACCAGTCAAGGAGGAAGAAAGGAGAGGAGCTCAGAGCCTTCTTCAGGTAGCAGAGGGAGGAGTCCTGGATTACTTAATCATTTATAATGGGTTATTTGTTCATTTACTTCATTTTAAAAAAGAGCATGTGTTAAATATTTCTCTTTTATCCTCCTGATATATTACTACTGATGGGGTGACAATCTTTTCACACTACATGTCTGAAAATTAAGTACTGTCTAAGTACTGTCAGATTAAGTACTGTCTAAGCAATCACAAACATACTTTCTTACCAGACCTGAGAAAGCTAGAGTCTTCCACACTAAAAGCCTTTACAAATGCAAAAACAGCAATAAACAGGATTGATATTTACATTAACATTCTATGTAAAATCCAAAAGTCAGCATTCTATATTTCACACATCAAAGTCTACATTATACTTCATTTTTTTAATGTTCATTTTCTGTCTCTTCTAATAAATTTTAAGATCTGTGAGGAAATAGATTTATAATTTTTAAAAATAAGTGTAAAATTCAGCATCATGTGTCATGCTGAATGCCACAGAGTTTACTAACAACTCTGAGGTTTTCTTGAAAAATTTATTGACAAGTTTTTTTTTTTTTTGCCACCAAGAAATCTCTAAGCTAAATTTTCTTTTCTCTAGCTTTTCTTTAATTTATACTTTCTCATATTTTATTTTAGATGCACGATATCATAGAGACATGCCGAAGAGATTTGCTTTTCTATCTTATGAGACAACATTTTACAGTTCTCCCCTGCAATAATCAGTGCATTAAAAGGGAGGAGATTCTATACAGGGATGCTTAAACAATCAATGAACAATAATAATGTGAGGGAGTCACTGCAATTCGATTAGTGACCTTTTCATTTTGTGTAGAGATAGCCTTTATTGATATCATTAACCAATGAAAGCTGATTTGATGCAGCTCTTTTAATAATGGAGCTTGGTATTGATTGAGAAGCAAGATCTGAGATTGTACTAATGTGAGGCTGTTTACAGAAATGAGAGGTACATTCTTCTCCTTTTCTGCAGCCCCTAAAGTAATTGTTTTTTTACTAGCAGCTAGCTAACAGAGAGGTGAAACCAAGGACATTTTTTTCCCTTTTGTTCTGTTTCTATAAACAGAAGGCTATTTAAGTGAGAATTTTTTTTCAATAGGTATTTTTATTTTAAATTATTTTTATACCACCAAAATACAGTATAAGTCTAGAGAACACTTTCTGAATGCTCACAAGGATGGAAACATATTACCAATTTTGGTGTGGCCTAAGTACATCCCTGTTTCTGTTATTGTTATTCTCAATGATCTCTCATTATACAGCTCCTCAGTACTTTCCAATTCAGAAAGCTTATACTAGTTATACCAGTTACCGTATTTTTTGCCCCATGAAAGTAATGTGTTATCACAGGGAAGATCTAGAGACTTTTTGCCTTTTGGCCCGAATAGCTGATTACCTTTGAAAGGTTTGATCTGTATCTGCTTCCATACAATAGTAATGGAATATTTGTTTAGCCTTCTTAAGGGTGAAAGTGTTTTCATATTTCCTTAGATCTCCAAGCACAATAGTAGTTTAAGTAAAGAACTATGGACATCTACTATGTTTTATTAGCAAGCTTCTGATATATTAAGAAAACATAATTAAGTAATTACTATCTATTTGTAGTTTCAGTGAGATGAAAATTAGCAAAATAACTGTGGAAGACAGTGGGAATACATCATAAGAATAGATTTTTTTTTTTATCATGAAAACAAAATTTATCAGGAAAACCTATCTAATTTTAGGTTTCAAAGACAGACCAATTTTTTCAGATGGAAAATATATATATTTTTAAATCAATGGTCACTCTCTTTAAAAATACAAAATGTTATGTACAGCATAGTCCTTTGGTAAAGATAAGTTGAGAACAGACCAGAAATAAATTTACACTCAATAACATGGAGTTACTTTTTTGTTTTGGGTTTTTTTTTTCCAGCATAAATTTGTTTCTCTTCCACTCTTGTGAATTACAGGTTACTGTTTGTGCAGACATTAAAGATGTTGATTTGCTGTACTTACTACTGAATTAGTTTCTTGTACTTTGCAATCTGTTTTCAGCCTAAAATAACATCAATGGTTGTAATGCAAAATCAAAAATACTTAAAGCCCTAAAATTCTTTTTATGAATTTTCCCATTTCCTAATCCTAAATATTGTGATTCAGTCATCCTTTTATATATTCAGAAGAAGAATATAAAGAAGAGAGTGGGGGCTAGGATCAGAGAAGTAAGTGGAGACAAAGATGGATGGGAAGGGAAGGGAAGGAAAAGGAAGGGAAGGGAAGGGAAGGGAAGGGAAGGGAAGGGAAGGGAAGGGAAGGGAAGGGAAGCGAAGGGAAGCGAAGAAAGGGAAGAAAGGGAAGAAAGGGAAGGGAAGGGAGAGATAGGTTGAGAAGAGAGAATGATAAAAATATTGGAAGAAGATTTTGGAATCGATTGTACTTGTATAAAGATCTAGGATATATTTTAACTCACTGAAAGAACTCCTGGCTCCTTGACCACTGAAGTATCTCTATGTCCTTAAAATTGAACCATTCTTTTAGAATCAGTAGTGTGCACATCATTCTCACTCAGAGTGTAACCCTCTGACCAACAGAATCAACTGGAAACTTGTTAGAAAATCAAATTTTCAGGTCTCTACACACATCCCTGGGCCAGAATCAGAATCTGCCTTTTTACACAGATCCCTAGGTGAACATATACTTAATAAAGACTGAGAAGTACAGCCATATGTGGTCCTGTGTCTACTGGCAGAATATGCAATTGTTCCTGCATGACCAAGGACCATGAACAAAGAAACATAGCATGTGAAAGACAGAAGAAAAGTCTCCCAGGATGGAAACATAAATAAGCGGAAATGCAAAATTCCCTACTTATGCCAAGTGCCTCCCACTAGACAAGAAATCACTGAGGTCATTTATTAGCTCTGACATGAGAAAAGCAAACTACACTGGGTCTGCTTGCTTTTTTCAGCTTCTCAACAGAAACTTTCTCACAATTTTAATGCTGAACAAATAGTTTTAAATGGAGTGTCAATCCCGATGAGCTCAAGTCTTCAGGTAATATTTTAATGTTTTAGTGTTGAATGAATTGAAATGTTTCTCCAGGTTACACTGCGTCTAAGTGTCCATTTCCACACAGCTATGTGTTTTTTGGAATTTCGTGTGTGTTTGTTATTTCTGTGTTATGTGGCCATCACGCACATACGCATTTTCTCACACGAATGCGTCATTACCTTTATTACATGTTCTGAGACTGCAGCACAGTTTATGGCATTCTTATGAACGAGGAAGAAGGTGTGTGTAGATATACTAAAAGCACTGGAGACTTGAACAGAGCATCTCGACAATAACAAAACTAACCTGAGTACCTGGGAGGCAGGAAGAAAAGTGACATCTGTTCTCCGGCATACATATTTCTAAAGAGGGACACGTTATTAAAGAAGAGAGAAAAAAATATTTCAAAATTTCAGTATTACATTTTAGTCAGGTCAGTAATAAATTATTTCTAGCTGATATCAACAAAAATCAAATATAACTGTAGAAAGAAAGCAAGGTTCTTCCCAAACCATGACATTCTTGATAGGAGTTAATCTCTATTATCTTTGTTTTTGTCTGGAAAATGATCCTCTGACGTGTGAACTGGAAATAAAGTATAGTTTGTATGTATAATGCTACAACACTTAAATTAATTTTTGTTTATCTTTGAAAGTGGCTCTAAATTTGAAATTTTTAAGATATTCTTAGAGTACAGCCAAAGAAATATACCAACTCCTGAGGAATCATCTGCTCAGAAGGAAAGATAAAGAGTGTTCTTACAAGGTAGAAAGTATATCAGAGATTTGCCCTCAGTCTCAGAGAAACAAGACTACTTAGAAGTGACTGCTGTGTTAATCAAGAGCAAAGTAAAGTAAACTGGCATGACAACCTGCAAATGCACTAACCTGCAAATGCACTATAGCAAAATAATAACAATAAAAAGTAAAATAATTAAAAACAAAGAAAGATGAGAACAAATAAGAATAGCATGTCAAGTACAGATTTTAAAAAATCTAAGATAAAAACAAGGTCAAAATCTAACATCCTCCACAAGTACCCAATGCTATGCATTATGAAAGAAAATGGATTTTCAAAGGAAACCATAAATTCCATAGATGTGAGCTCAAAGGCAGAGTGATAAAACAACAGAAAAAAAAATGCTTCTGAATTGAGGAGATAAATTGAGAATTTATAAATCTAAAAAAATAAATTAGATCTAAGAAAGATAGAACTGTACATGAAATCATTGGCAGGAAGGAAAAAAATACTTGAAATAATTGTGGTGACAGCACAAAGATGATAGATGAAAAGGAAATAATTGGTATCCCTGAAGTGCAAAAACCAATAAGTGGACTAGGAAAAATATTTAAAGACACAATGAAAGAAAAAAGTAGAAAAAAGGAGTACCTGAATCTGTAGATTAAATGGTCACATTAAATTGACATAATACATAGTCATCTGAACATACCCTTATTATCTAGCATCAGGGGAAAAGAAAAAATTTGCTGGCATTCAGATGATAAAATCAAGTGAAATAGAAAGGTGTGAGGAAAGCTTACCTCAGACTTCATAGCAATTTGAAGTGCCCGAAGATACTGGAAGTTCTGAGAAAAAGTAATACCAAGGAAAATGTATCTAGGCAAGATTTAATAGCAGCTGCAATTATACAATGCCTTCTTGAAAAAATTACTTGAATGTGAACTTCATGAAACCAAAATGAATCAAATAAACTCAGAAATGGAAATATGTGATAAAAATCTCCTAGTGACATTTAACTATAATTAATTTAACTATAGGACTAAAATTAATCAACTGGCCAAAATAGGGTTATAGAACACAAAGCAGATATAACATTATTCTTATTATTTTGTGAATATACATAATAAAATATAGGAGAAGATGAGAGAAAAAATGGCAGGAAGTATAAATGTCAATCTCCCATATTACTTAACCCGAGAATTCAATCATATTGTCAAAACCCAAAACATATTATTAAAATAATAAAAGATATACTCTGTGCATGTGTGCATATGCATGTGTATGTTTATATATTTTTAAAAGTTCTCTAGCTCTGTCTGGGGAGAGAGTCTAGAAGCAATGTCATTAGTGTTCAGCCCCTGGTTTCTAAATGCCATTCTCCATTAAAATAAATCAAGGTGAGAAGACTGATTTAAGTCTTCAGGGACAGGAAAAGTCTAACTAAGCCTGAAACATCTTGTTGTACAAGAAATAAGGAAGTACATAATAAAATCATGGGTCTGAACCAATTGAATAACCAATTGAACCAATTGAATAAAATAAAAATTCATGAGTTTGTATTAATTTAAATAAATCGTTGCAGTGGAAAAGCTGTTTCTTACAATAGAATGTGAACTAATTAATACAGATAGAATGGAAGAGTTAGAACATCATCCATGAATGCTAAAACTACTGGGTGAGAGTATGATAAGACAATGAATCAAAGTTAACTTCATCAATATCAGGGCGATCTGACATCATGTGCCTCTTGAAATGATACGCTGATAAGATCACAGCATCACTTCTCTCACATCTTTGCTAAAAATGCATAACCTGAATCTAATCATGAGGAAATATTAGACAAATCCAAACTGAGAGACAGTCTATAAAATAATTTTCTTATAACCTTTAAAAGTTTCAAGATCAAAAAGATAAGGAAAGGTTGAGGAACTGTTCCAGGTTTAAGGAGGCTATAAAAAAATGACACTAATGCAATATGACTATTGGTTAGATCCTGAAATGGTGAAATAATAGCTCTGAAAAACATTGTGAGACAATTTTCAAATTTGAATATGGACTGTGGATTAGATAATATTGTATCAATGTTAAATTTCATTGAGAATTGTACTGAAGCTATCGAGGAAAATATTCTTGCTTTTAGGAAGCACACACTATTTACTGACAAAAGTAAACATTGTCTCCAACTTACTTTTATTATTCAGAAAAACAATATGCATATAAATAGATTGATATGTAGAAATTCATAAATCAAGGTAGAGGGTACATGGGTTTAATTGGTAGTGCTCTTAAAATCTTTAAGTTAGAAATTATGCCAAAATAAAAACTTACAAAAACCTAATGATAATTCATACTTTTTATTATAGCCCCTCTACCCTTGCATGATTATTTCTGTTATCACATCCATCTGAGTGAAAACAAGTATCTTTTTCATTGAACAAAATATCCTAATTCATGTATGTTTCAACCATATGTTTATAAACTATACACACTACTAATGCATCTAACATTTTATTGGAGTGCCACAGGTCTCAATCCTTGTTCATCTTTTCTCTTCTGGCTATCTCTTCTGTTTTATATCTTTAAATATCACATACTTGTCAATAACAAATTGAGTTTGAAGGACAGAAACATTTTAACATTCCGCAACAAATTGCAATGACACCTCTCCCCGTTACTGAAATAGATGTTCCCTCATGGGAAGATATTACTAACATAATAATGATAGATTCATTGAATGATGTGAAGAAGAAAAAATAAAAGTTGAAGTTCATTTTAAGACCAAGGACTATAAAATGTAGTTTCAAGGATGAAAACATAAAGAACATACTGACTAAAATGTCCAAGAAACAAAATTATTTTCTGAATAGGCCCAAACTTCTAGTAATTATCTTACTAGTTTAGTAACTGCTGACTAAAGGCTGGTATATAGTAGTGTTTCATTTTCTACAAGAGCTATGGGAAATTTGTATTGGCATCTTTTATCTCAGACTGTAAGTTCCACAAAGATATAGAGACTGAGAGACCCAACAAAGTGTTAATTAAAATGATGGAGATGCTACAGATATCAATTTATGATGAAGAAGGAGATCTATTCGAGTCTGACTTTTTACGACTTAGTGATCATATAGTGATGATGAAAAATATAGTGTTCAGGTTTGAAACAGACATCCTCACAAAAAGCAATGATTAAGAGACATTCAAAGAAGCAATTATTGAACACTTGATAAAAAGAAGAATGGATTCTATCAATGCCAATTCTCATTGGTTGTTTCCTGACAGTTTTACCTACATTGATGAGATTAGAGTTCTTGATGTGATTCATCTATTTATTCAAATTAATAAACATTTATTAAGTACTCACTTTGCTAAGCATCTTGACTGCCAGCAAAAATATCATTGTAATTATTTTTCTTTGCCACCTGATAGGTTGTAGAGATAAGTCCAGAGGGTTAAGGATGGAAAAGAGATTTTATGATGGGTAAAGAGACACATTTATTACTATGCTTGCTTGCTTGTCTCTGAAGATCAACAAATTTAATAACTGTGCCAATATTGAAGTAAAGGAAGATAATGTTTTTCAAGAACAGATTTGTGGATGTACATTTTGTATGTATGTGTGCAAATATGTTTGTGGATAAATAAAGAGAGAGATAAATATCTGGGTGGATTTACAGCAAACTGTTGAGAGTGATTAATTTTTGAGAATAATATTGGTTAAGATTGAAAGGATAGGAATGTTAAATTTACATTACATACTTATTGTTTATATTTTTATAAGGAAATACATTACTTCTGTATTGAAAAGGAATCAAAATAATATAAGGGAAAAGTCCAGCTTCCTTATATTTGGTTGCATTGAAGCTTGAGGTCCAATAGCACAGGATTGATGGGCGATTTGTTTTCATTATTTTCTGAACCATGCTTGTGTGTCTAGGAACTTGTCAAAGATTGCAAGCAAGGGAGGTGCCTCCTCTAATCATTCCAACGTTCTATCTTATAAATGTGGAATCATTCTTTCCTTGTAAAAAATTATAGCATATGGGAGCAACTTTACATTTCTGAAATAAATCTTTTTCTGTATAAATTTAGGAAGCTTGATCCTCAGTGTGTTTTGGAAGCCCAAAGATGATTAATATTTAAAAATTATTAAGCACAATGCAGTTTGGCATTTTACATCTGATGCGTTTTCCCCTAAGAAAATCCTAATAGCCCTCGTATTATATGCTAAAAAATGAAATGTCTCCCCACTGCTTATTTTTGTATTCTTGAGAGTCTTTAAAAAAATCATTATTATTGTCACTATTACAGTTGTTTTGTTAATAACTGACTGTTTAAATTTCTTTATGATGCAACAGATATCTTCCTAATCTTTATAAAGAAACCTTAAGCAAATTACAACATACGGGAGATAATTATCTTAGAGAATATTCAAATTTCACATCTGAAAACACCTCTGAGGTAATCTTACTAAATCCTCTCATTTTACATGGGAGAAAACTAAGGCCCCAGTGAAGTGTTTTGTCCAAGGTTGGAAACCTAACTGTTATCTCCTGCCCATACCTGGGAATGTCTGCTACCCAGGCTATGCCCATCCTTCTTTTTGTCTAGCCCATCCTTCTTTTTGTCTAGCACAGTAAGGAAACTTGCCATGTAAAAAAGGATGTCTCCATCTCAGGAAAGAATTTAGGAGTTGGGCAGGACAGTGGACTGAGATTCGATTCAGTTTGCTATTTATTAATGTTGACTCACTAATGGTTAATACATTGACAAGTAAAGTCTGTGCTTATTTTTAAATAATCAAAATAGCTAGGGGTACCCATCTATATCATCTGTCAAAATGTTTATATGAATACATTACTTTATATAAAAGACTAAACATTGCATACCTGTTATCTGTGACTTTCTTATAATGAAGTGTCTTTTTCATTGTTCTGTATCTTTTTTTAACAAAATAAACTATGGAACTAAAGTAATTAACATATCTCAAATGGTTCAATTGATCTGTCCTTTGTGTATGTGTTGAACATGTTGTCTAAGTTGCGTAAGAACTTGTCTTACCTCACCTTATGAGGCAGTTACTCTGAAACCTATGACCTCATTCTTAATACAATCACCATCTGAAGGTAAGGTTTAATGTTGAACTCTAGGTTGGATGGTGTATATCCAAGTTTGCTTTCCTATAAGAGTCCTGGCTTTTATCTATCATCCCATTGTAATTAATAATAGAGACAAGGTTTGGACAGTAAAGTGTATGATTATCTACCCATAGTGGATATAAAATATGTTAGAGCAGGGATTTTCTTACTCTGACTTTAAGGCAAATCTCAATATTATTTTTATTTAGAGCTATGTCTGGCCCTTTATGTTTTTAATGTCTTAAGAGTTTTACTTCTTGCCTTCTTAGATTCATTGAAACCGATTTATCTTTTAAACTTCATTCTACTCAAAACTCAGTTTTCAACTTGATTGAACAAGGGCATCTGCCAAGTACACTTTTATTTTGGTTTCAACTGGCTGTGTCAATATAGAGTGTGAATAAATCTCTCAGGCTTAAAAATAATTAGATTATCAAGAGGAATTTAATGGATGTGTGCTTTGCAGGGTAGCTAAACACGTAGTTCCATAGAAACAGTGCAAATACAATTGTTTGTGTGTTGGACCTCAAATCTGAACATGCTCACGCCTAGAAAACCTAAGAAGTTCTGCCTCAGAAATCTCTTAAGATACTGCCAAATTATATTTCAAACAATATCTTCAAGCCTATTCACCCGTTTTAAAAAGGCGTTCGAAATTTATGATTTCAAAGAGAAATTTAGTGTAAAGAACATGCACTTTGTAGTCAGATGGACTTGAGTTCAAATGCTGCTCTTGCTCTTGTAAGTCGTGTTCCTCAGCTTTCCTATCTGTAAATGGAGAGACCTTATGGAAAAAGTCTTTAATATAATTAAGACTTACTGCATTTTCATGCAATTCTAATACTGGATATATTCTTCTGTAATGATTTCATAGAGATATTGGAAATAACTTTGTCTTTCCCATGTCTTCCTACCTGTAGATAAATTTAAGTATCTTTGAAGCCAGCTCTACCTCTCTGTCCTTACTGCCTAATTTCAGACTACCACAATGTTTACTTGAATAAAGAAACAACTTCTCAAATAGTCCTTTAGACCACCTGTCCCTAAATTCTTTCTCCACTTAGCATTCTAGAAACAAAATACCGCTGTTTAAAATTCTTCAGTAGCTACCTATGGCCTCCAGAATAAAAACCAAATTCCTGAGCCTGAATTTTGCCTAAATTTCTTTCTGCATATTTTATCTACTAGTTTGTCTTTTATTCTACATCCCAGTTCTGAAGAACTACTTGAAGCAATCCAAGTGTGCCCTATCTCATGCCTAGGATGTCAATCCTCTCCCCCTCCTTCTGCTTTCAAAATGTGCCCTGGCTTCATCTTCTCAAGGAAGCCTTCTTCCGTCACTTCCCGTAGTGATTCCATGCGACTTTGATGTGCTCTCCTATAAACCTATGCTAATTTTCTCAATAGTCTGTAAACTCTCCCACGTCCAAAGGATAAGCATCCTGACATAGGATTTTTCTTTATAGCCAAGCATTGCATATTTTGTGGACTTTTACATACGGGCTTTAATTAAAGGAAGGAAAGAAGGAAAGGAAGAAAGGAAGGAAAGAAAGAACAAACTTTGACCTTATTTTCCTGGGGAAATTTATAATCTGAATGATGAAGTATTATCATTCCCTGAGATAATAAGGAATGATAATTATACAAACATAATTACCTAGCACAAAGCCTTGCCCATAGAAGACAATCAATAAATATTTGTAGCTTTGATTCATTGACTAAATAAATGCCACTTATATACATAGATTAATATGCACTTAGTGCCATAAAAAAGGGCTCTTTTTTCAAAAATGATTTTAAATGATTTTACTCACCACTGAATGGCAAGAGAGTTCAGGCAAGAAATTTCCTCTACCTGGGTGTCCTGGGGAATACAGCTGCTTTGGAGCTTGGGAGAGTCATTTTTTTCCAAATAAAGAATCACTCTCCCTTTATCTGCCATCACACAGCCACTTTTCTGATGTGGCTGAAGCCAGAGTATGTTGAGTCAGTCACATTATCCCACAATGTGCCTGAGCCCCAGGACTCTGAGAGGCTGACTCACTAGAACAGGTAATTAGGAAGCAGTAGGACATGAGATAGGAGCGGAAATCTAATTTATAACTCACTGGAGAGCTCTGAATCAGTGTGGAGAAGAACCGAGGTAGGAGATTAAATTATCTGTGAGCTCACCTCTATAAAATTATTTTGTCTGCTCCCTTTTTCATTTAGAAAACATATGTTGTGAATGCAAGGATTTAGCTTCTTCTCCTGAAGAATTGGCAGCTGAGAGCAATTTCTTGAAACCACCTGGAAAGGATAGCCTTAGCTTTAGGATATCTGGTCTTTAAATAAGGACAACTACTATAGAGTTCAGGAAACGAAGGATATATCCAGAAGCTCTTAGGATCTTCTAGCAAATGTAATCATGTATCTAGTTAGGTACATATATCTATAGAAGATATGCCAGTAAGTCAAGGTTATATTCTGACCTTAATGTTAACAAAATTCGAGGGCTTAGAGGCACCTGAGGATACAAATGCCTAGAGCCCAATGGAGGGTTCTTCCTTATTTCCCACGATGCCTAGGTCTGAGTCACAGGGAGATTTACAGAGTTGAATCAGTTCAAAAGTATATTCATCTTTGCCTTCACATTTATGGACTTATATTAGTTGTTTGTTGACTAAAGAATAGTAACTCAGGCAGGAAATATAATTAATTTACTCAAGAAATATTTGTCAAGTGCCTATTGTGTAATAGACATTATTCTGGAATAACGTGGTTTAAAAAACCTAAATCTTATGCTTCTGATCTTATTTATAACTTCTAATACATTTCTGATCTTAGAAAACTTATACTAGAGGAGATATAGTAAACAAATTTAAACTGACTAACTACCTAATTAAATAAGTAAAAAATAGCCAGAGATTATTCTGGATAGTGGTAAGTGCTATGAAGAAAAATCGAAATAGAGAAATGGAGTAGAGAATGTGTGTATGTAACAGGTAGGATGGTTAGCTAGTGGTCAGGAAATCTTTTTTTCTCGGGAGGTAGCATTTGAGATGAGTCTTTAGTGCAAAAAAGGAGGTAGCCCTGTGAATATGCAGGAGAAAAATTCTAGACAGATGGAACATCAGGATAGGAAAGCAGAAGGAAAGATAAATGAGCAAAATTATGCAGGGCCTAAGAGGTCATGATTAGGCAATTGGATTTATACTGTGGATAATGGGAAATTATTGTATGGCTGAAACAGGAGAATGATGGGAAATCATCAGGGGGTACAGAGTGGGGACTGATCACTCGGCTGTTATGAGGAGGATGGATAGTGAGAGTAGATGGGCAACAAAGTAAGCATGAGCTTAAATAGTTTTAAGAGAGTTGCTGCTTGATATTTTTATTTTCATGAGTTTTGTGGGAAACTTCCATTTATGAAATTTCCTCCCAAACAGAATATTACAATCCAGTAGCTGTTCATGCAGACACTTTGCTTCACTGCTATCACAAAAGAGCTCTCTGAGATTCCTTAGTAAAAAAGCCTTCTTCTAATGTTACCGTAAACCTGAAAACTGAGAGGAGGAGATCAAGAGTTAGAGAATTCCAACTGCCTTGCTTGTGTGTTAATATAGTCTGCCCTGGAGTTCACCTCTTCTGTAAATACTTCTCCCATCAGTGAAATTCAACTCCACAGGTCCAGCCTTCATAACACAGTAACTATTCCCCTCTAAACTACCCTAGGATTCTGAAATCCCAAGCATGTAGGGTAACCTGGAGTATGTCCAAGGAACCTAAATATAGAGGGACAATTTTTTGAAAATGGTTGTATATCACTGTGCTATTTTAGATTGTGTTGAATTCACATATTGACAGCATATGCTTCCCTTCCAAAATGGGTAGAGACGAACCATGTCATGATTTACAAAGTAAGTTTGAGGGCCAATTTCCTGTTGCTTGCACTGGTCACCAAAATTGCTAGTTCCCTTTTTGCTTAGCCTATTCTGAGAGACTTTGGTTCTTGAATTCAATACCTATAATCTATTGTCTGTAGTTCAGCCCACTTCTGTTCTAAACAACCTGCTAGTACATGACTTCTCCTTGCACCTTCCTTCCTGAGTTCACTCAACGACACTGAATCACCCTGACTCATTCCATCTAAATCTCTATGTGTGTCTCCTCACAGCCTACTTCTCTTTCAAGGTTTTACTCATTTCCTTCCTGCTCCTCCTAATGGGCAAAAGGCAAATGTTCAAATCAAAAGTAAAGTTTAAGAAGTATAAGAAAAATACAGAATGCTTTTAGTAAAGCCAAGTAATATGTTTCACTGTGTCAAACTTTTTATCTTTGACATATTAGTGTTATGTATAATCGTAGATGTTAATGAATTTGGGATTTACCTTTTCATAGAACTCAAGTAGACAAAATTGAGACTAAAAGAATACGATCCTGCCATTATGTCAAAAATCACAAAGAATGGTTCTGCAAGATTTTATTCTCAACATTTATATGTTTTGAATCTCAGTTGCTTACTTGTCAGAGTTGGAAAATTGATATAGTACCCATTAAGTACTCAACATCTTGGAAAATATGTTTTAAAAAATTTAATTATCATTTTAAAAAATATACTTTTCTAATTATTTGGTCACAATTACATTACTTTCTGCCAGAAACCAGGGCAAGAGAAGATATAACATGATCTTAAAAGTAGATGAGAACTATCAAAACTAAACAGTGAATTTTTGAGCTAGAGTAGCAGTTTAAAAATGGATCTTGAATGATCTGAGCATTTGCTCATTATATCTTTGAATTGTAATTTGTAAAGTAGATTTGGTTTTGATATTTTCAGGAGCCACATCAAACAGAAAGATTAATCATGACCAGAGTAATTTTATTCTGGGCCATTTCATATTTTGGCTTATCTCACCCTAGGATGGATATTGTTGAGAGTAAGTAAATGAATGGATGGGAAATAAACAAACTTTGGGCATGTGCTTCCACTGTGAGAGTGGATAAAAAGGTAGTTATAGAAAACTTCCCATCTAAACACTTTGATTTTATTTGAAAATTATTCATTCTCTTAAAAAGCTATTGCTTGTGATTTATTATAATGAAGTAAGTGTATAAATGTTGTATTATTTATTAAATAAGTAAATGAATGAATGAATACATTTCAGAAAGGAAAAGTTTAAAAATATATATTTATGGACATCACTCCTTCAGTTAGAGGAAAAGAATGTTTTCATATATAAGTAGGATATTTTATGTGAAAGATATCAAGTAAAAATCATTATGCTGCTTATTGTCATATATTTTGTTAAATAAAAGAGAAGCAGCATAATGATTTTATTTAAGGCAACAAATGAATAAGGCAAACAAAACCTCATAGACACAGTCAACACTATAATGGTTACCAGAGGGAGAGGGGGAGGTAGATAAGGGTAAAGGAGGTCAAATATATGGTGATGGAAGGAGACTTGACTTGGAATGATGAATTGTGTAATGCAATATACAGATAATGTATTGTAGACTTGTATACTTGAAACCTATATAATTTTATTAACCAATGTCACCCCAACTTAATTTTAAAAGTTTGCTTCAAAATACATACAAAATATGACTTAAAAATAAAGGAATAAACTTGTCTGTGTGGTAAAAAAATTTGACAAATTAGAAGTCAGAATTTGTGGAAATAGTAATGTGTTTCTAGTTTAAGATCTGTGTAACAATATCACTAATACTGGGTAGAAATATTAAACACTTACTCTAACACCTGTCACAGCATCATCTCTGATAGAAGTAGTCCTCTGCAAGGACTAAAGGATATTAACCTCCCTGGAAGAACAGCAACCCTGAGACATAAAAATATTCTGGAATATCAGCAAAGAAAAAGATTATATCCTAAGTATACAAAGAAATTGGGCATTATAGGAAAATTTTCAGTGTTAATAATTTTAAAGTAGGAGGGAATTGTTTTCTCTGAGAATTGGTTCTTAACATGGTGATTGTTGCTGCTCCCTACCAGCTCACTTCGGTATTATACAGAGGGATACAGAGAAAAAGGCAAATCATTTCGCTTTAGTTACACCAGGATAGTGGAAAGAGCATTGACTCAGGAGTTGTGAAACCTAATATCTATTATTAGCTGTAGCGCTAATCAGCTATGTGAGTGGTCTCGTACAAATTATATTTTCTCTGGATATCAGTTTCCTTATCTATAAAATGAAAGTATTGGGCTATATTATATTTAAGATTCTGAAGTACCTTCTATGATTCTCGTTTCTTCTTCTTCTTTTTTTTTTTTTTTTTTTTTTTGTATTTTTCTAAGTGCTCAAATACTACATTATTTAAGGTATATTTCCTAGTAGTTTTTTTTTTTTTCCCCCTCTCTTCTCTGTTTCTTTCTTCAATATATGGGATAGGAGGATACTGACTAAGTCTGAAGGGAAGGAGGAGGAAGAAAATTAGCTACAGGAAGAGTTTATATCCCCCTCTACAAGAAAACTTAAATATAGCTACCACTGCTTTGAAAGGAATGGTTTATGTCCAAACAGCATTTTCCAGACAAGCTCTGTACTTTTTGCCAACAAAGTTAACTTTAAACTGAAGGCAGTAGACAGTTAAACAAGAGTCGGCACTGGAAACAGCTGTGAGTAGACAAGACCAGTTACTTATAAGGTACTGTTTTTTCTCACTGAAATCTCCTTCAGGGTTCATTTGTTTCTGGGCACAAGTATTCGTGGTCATTTGTCCTTTTTCTCCGACCTTACCTCTATTCTGAGAGAAAGCACACTGTTTGAACTATCTTAGCTTTTTAGCTGTAGTGTTTTGTGGCTGTCGATATTTAAAGCTGCTAAGATTTTGTTTTGTTCTGTTCATTTTCAGGTCCTTGTTATTTTAAAGCGTAGTTTAGCTTTGTTCTTTTGTTTCATCTTGTCATGGATGGTTTTTATGTTGATTGTGTGGGATAAAAAGAGATACGCTTTAACATTACAGAATGTACAGAATGTTCTTGATTAAGGGGGAAGGATAGGTCAATGCATCTTCAACTTGAAGTATAGAACCAACATAGAGCCAATCAGATAAGAGGACCAGGGCAGGGCAGTTCCAGGCACTTTAACTGATTCGGTGGAGGCTAACTGACCTCATCATAGCTTAGTGGATCTGACCTGGAAAACATATGTTTTTAAATTGAGGTCTTACTGCCCTAGTTTGCTTCTATATTAAATTGTTAATTTTAACTCTTCCTTCCCCCAAGTTTTAAAAAATTCTGGTAAACCTGGCTTTTTTTCAAAAAGAATAAATAAAGTTTATCTGTTTGAGTTAATCCACTTTAAAGGAACAATATTTCTAAGAAGAGTGATATTTGCAATAAGATTTCAAATCACTGAACTATGGAGGGACTCTTGGAACAGAAGGGGAACAGCTCAAAGTGGCAGTGGAGTGGACAGAAGGGACTCTCTGAACTCCTGTCATCCAAGGTGTCACTCTATCCCCAGAGGCCTGTATAGTCAATATATAATATTTGCTTCTGGTCAATAGACAAACTATAGAGACAGTTAAGGAGTTCTATATATGTGGACTTTCCAAAAAAGTGAAACTTACAAGTTTACCCCTAAAAACTTCAAAAAGCTTAGAAAGAATTTGGCCATTTGGGGATAGTTAACTTTCTGAGACTATATTTTGATAACTTTCTAAAGGTGACTAAATTTAATTTAATGTTATCTGAATTACTCATCATTCTCCTCGTCGATACACATTGTAGAACTAATCTATAATGTAATGATTCTTTGGGGATCTATTCTGCTTTTTAAAATTCTTGTATTATTTTTATAGGACTGTTTTTTTTTTCCTCCTGTGCCTACCTTCCTTTCGGAAATATAACTTTGTTATTTATTGGTGTGGACAGTGCATTCCTCTAACAATTCCTTTCAACCTCAACCAGCCCTTTATAATTATTTCTCTTGTGCTGTGTATAAGAAAAGCAAAAAAAAAAAAAAAGTTTATTAAAATTATGGGTTGAATGAAAGGCAATAACATCATCCAAGGGCCTTAGAGATTCTCTTATGAGAAAAATGCATGTGCCAAAGTGCATAGACACACTGACATCTATTTTAGGTGATCAGGAGACTTTTGGTTCGTGTCCAAGTTCTTAGTTGTGGTCTGTAGTAGAAGTTGCCATGGAAGTGGCTCCGGGATAAGCAAGGCATTACTGCATCTGATACAGAAAGTGCTGTTTGTTCTTCTTTTTATAAAGTTACTGGACGTATGTGTCAAGGAATCAGTGACTAACCAAATCCCAAGGGGTAGACTTAATCAACTACTAAGTATTTTATTTCAGTCCCATTCACGCATATGCTGTTCCCATTGTAAACATGGCTGGGAAATAGCATAAAATACTTTGTAGGAAAGAGTTAGAGAAAAGGAAGAAAATATTCATTCTATAGTCTGTTCAGTTCTTCTGTATGGAGATTGTGCTTTAGGGAAAAAAATAATGCAAGGCTGATCTTCTCAATGATATTTTTATTTTTATAATGTCTTTAGTTACTTGCAACTTCTTTAAACTGAAAATACTATAAAGCAATTTTATAAACCATGTATATTAAATTTAGTTGCACAATATATGTTTTCTTATATTCAATATATTTTGTGTTGTGCATTTCAGAACAAAAAGAATCACTACTTTCTTAATGGTCTTGATAATGAATGAAGTCACTTGTATTAATTTCACTCTACACAAGAAAAAGATAAAACTGGATATGTTAGGCAATATATAAAACTATAAACTGAGTCTAAGGCAATTCTAAATTTCAACTTTAATTAGAATTCATTGCTAATTACTTGATCATACAGCTTTATGTAGAAATATGTCGTGAGGCCTTTTGTGCCAGAGGCCTTTTTCACTTGTTGTTTTTTAAATACACATTTCACATAATCACTGTAGAAACTGTTTCTGGGTGTTAAAGTATCTTTTGGTGTATATGACAAACTCTTTCTGTTTCATATAATGAATTCCGGACTGCCTTTTTTCTACAACAATGAATTAAAGATCCATATATGTTCGGAAGCATTATCTAGAAGTTAGATTTTGCTTATTTTTATTCCTTCTTTCAGTTAAATGGAATGAGTTATTTTAAAATAAAATGTTATTCCAATTGAAACAGAGCTCTTTAAAATTAAAAATATACTATTTTAAGTAAATGACATAAAGCTTTTCTTTATTTAACTGAGTCAGTTTAATCAAAATTTAATGTTCACATTCATCGTAGTTAGGGAATATGATGTATGAAGGGATGTATATTTTATGAGAATAAACTTAAAATTCCTGAACACTCAATGTTATTATGACTACACATTTTGGAAGACTTCTATTTACAAAATGCTTTATAAAACTGGAAAAGGAAGAAACTACTGAAATAAATTAATGCATGTTAGTGTTCACTGATAATACCTTATAAGGGTCCTTCTTAACCCAACCTCGTAAGAATTCTCCAGAAGCCTCAGAACTTACCCCCTTATGAACTAGAATTCAGTGAGAAAGATTTATGGTTTCCAGAAAGCTGTCAAGTTTAATGCTATAGGTCGTGGACAGGTGGGAGAGGCTCTCGATGTATCTCAAGATGTTGAACAGGGAAAGATAATTGCTTTGTGCTCATAAAAATTCACATTTAGTTCATTTTTAATTATAACCTCTCAGAAAAGAAAAGATACTCAAACTAAGTCAAGTATGTCCTTATACATTGACTACCTTTGTTTATGTACTAAATAAGTATTTTTGGACAATTTAAGAGGTGATGTGGTTAAAGACCAAGGTTCTTTTTATACTTCTTAGTCATGTAATAAATGTTTATTGAATAAATATAACATAGTTCTTAAATTAGAAGGGCGTTAACAAATAAAATGATACTAAAACCATTATGTTTTACTTCATATTTTATTATAGAAATACCAAACATTTAGTTTACTGCTGGGTCATGCTAAAACATGAAAACTTCATTAAGCAGTGCCATTTAATAAATTATGAAGTTGGTATTAGCAAATCGTAATTTGGAACTGTAAATTGTTACTTAAAAAAGCATCAGATGCCTATAGTAATAATAATTTAAAAAGTAGAGTTGGAAGACATGAAAGTGTCAGCCCTTTTCTTATACCTTTTTTTTTTGTTTTGGTTTATTTTGCTGAAGGTGATTTATAATGCATTTGCTACAAAAAAAATGCTGCTATTATTTTATTAGTATTATTTACTATATTATTTTACTGGGAATAAAATAGCATGAAATTAGAAGAACAAATAAATGTGGCTGAGACTAAGACAATTTTATAGGCCAAATATGATTTTGGTGATCTTACACTTTTAAAAAGCTTTTGAAGATTATATAAATTTTAAAGATTATGTAAGCTCTAGGTAAGCATGACATCTCTCCAAACAACAACAACAACAATCATAATAATACTAAGGAGCAATTTTCTTTTGCTTTAGCTTCTCTCTCCAACCCACATGCTTTTGAATATATTTAATATCGAGGGTATTATCTTTGGTGCTTCTCTGCAGCTCGGTACTAGTCTCACAGGGAAGATAACATCTGTATGTCCTCTGTCTCCACCCTTGAAAATGTTAAAAGCAGAATTGAATACAGTAGAAATGAAGACAACCTACTGGAAGCCTCTGGTGTAAAATGTAAAATGCCCTACAGTAACTCAAAAGAGAGTTAACAAGTTAACAAGTGAGATAATTGCATGGGGTGATTGGAAAAAAAAAAAAAGAAAATGGCAATAAAAAAGGAAAATAAATTATTGTCACCAATTCCACACTCTAGTGGATTCATTCCTATTGTTAGATTTTTTCTGTGTGTACTTAATAAGATATGAATATTTTATCTTATTTTTACAAAATTGGCTTAATACTGCAAATTTGGAATCCACTTTTTTTCATTTAACAATTTAAATGGAACTTTTTCTTCATTATTCAGAACACATTGAAAAAAACAATTTGCAACTGCATAATATTCTTTGGCTATACCGTACATAGTAGAACATGTCCCCCATTGTTGGGGACCTACATTGTTTTAGTGTGTTCCACCATGAACAAAATAAGGATAAGCATTCATTTACATGTAATTTTTGCTCATTTGATTATTTTAGAGATGTAATGACTTAGAAATTAGCAAGTCAAAATCTCTCTTTTCGCAGAGTAGAAGAACTAAGTCCAGAGATATTACCCTCCAAGTAATTACTGGGTGATAAATTTATTTGGGAGCAAGAAGTGAAAGCACCATTTCCTTCTGACTGAGTAAGAGGTCAACCATGTACCCTATTCTCTGAAAATCCCCAGGGAATGGAAAGGTTCTCATACTAAATGAAGAACTCAAGATTCCATGCCAGAGTCTTTATTACACAAGGGGTGATAAACATACAATAGCTGTGGGAACATTTAAAATAGCTGTCATTTTATTAATGAGTATTTGCTAAAGCATTTCCTGGGCCACTGGTGTTTATGGAAATTTTAAACAAAATTTTTATGAAGATAAAACTAGGATTTGCTCCATAAATTATATCCTATTACTTGCACCTTTGATTTTCCTCAGTGCACAACCAAAGTTTAAGCCTCTGCTACACTATAAACAAATAAACAAACACAACTTTCTCAACCGATCTCTCTCTTTCTGATGCTAAGAAAAATTGTACTTTTGGTCTCTGCTTCTTCACCTCCTTCTGACTCTGTAACCCTTTGTCCTTTGGCCTTATTTTTACCACAATCTTGAGATTACCTCTCAAAGGTTGCTAATGATGGCTGAATAAACTGTTAAATACAACAGCTTTTATCTCTGTTCTCACCTTTGCTCTTTCTGTCATTTATACTGTTTACTGTCATGTTCTTCTTGTCTTTCGATGTTTACTAGCCTATGATTCCGGCCTTCCCCCCCGAACCCCCCAGTCTTTAGAGGGCTGCTGCCTTTTCACCTCCTTGCTCTAGATGTTTGGGTTCATCTCATTTTTTTTCCCCTTCATACTTTCTTCCTCAGGAGATTCCATCCAGTCTTATGGCTTCAGTTTGAAGCCTAATTTAGAGAACGGGGCAGCATGTCTTCTTCCAACTCACACTTCATACGAGGTATAATGAAGGTTTCCCTCCTCTGGATACATAGCATTCTTATCAATATCTTCAGCTTGGCACGGAACTGGGCTGGATCTCAGTCCCAACTTGATTGCACCACCTTACATAGCTGCCCTGCTAGCCAGAGCCCCTTGTACAATGCTGTCTCAGTTATTCTAGTCTTCAGATTCCATATCATTCCAGCACTCAAATCAGGCTTTCATCTTTTATATCCTTCTTTATTTCCTATGCAACCAGGTAATAGTTATTACAGAATTAAAAACATATATTCCTGGCATTTTTTCCCTTTATTCCTATGGCCACCATCTTGCTTAGAATTTAGGAATCTCTTGTTAACCCCCTGTCTCCTCACTGATCTGCTTCTCTCAAATCCTTTGCCATTCCAATCCATCTCGCACACTGCTGGTAGTTTAAAGGATATACTTTTTTCTCTCCTCAAATTTCAATGTCTTTAGTAGATGGTTAAGAGCAAGAGTTATGGAGTTGAATTTTAGGATTTGAGGCCCATGTCTGGCAAATTTTACATGTATCATTCTATGCAAATTACTTCATATTTCTAAGCCTCCATTTTCTCACATAAAATCAGGGTACTGATAAGGCTAACATGTATTGAACTCTTTTATGTGACAGACAATGCTGTGTACTTCTAATGTATTCAGTACTAAACAGAGCACTTTTTATTAGATTTATACTAACATTCTAAAAAATGGAATCCAAATAATCTTAAAGAGACCAGTTTATTCTTTGAGTTCAGCATGTTTTTTGAAGTAGTCTTCACTTAAGTAAAACCCAGATTATATTAATGCAAGTGTAATAAAAGAAAAGTAAACAAATTATTTATTTTATTTTGAGACAAAGGCATCTCTTGTTCAATTTTTTTCTTTTAAGAAAGGGTACCAAGAAAACAAAACTTTTTTTTTTAATAACTATGAATACATAATGCAAACAAATACTTTTTTTATTCAATGTTTCTATGGGTTTTTTTCTGTTTATTATTTATGACTCAACCTTATAGTCACCAAGCAAACAAGTGGGGTAGCCAGGAATCGATCCAGGGTTTTTTGACAATAGACTTCTTGCCTCATTTGCAGACTGCTTCTCTTTCTTGGAATTTAAGAATCTATGCAGCAGCACAGTCAAATTTAGTTGGGAGTACTCCAAAGTAATGACTAAGGGTTTTTAGATGTATGCCAGGAATATTATTTCATTATAATTTTATCCTGGAGTAATAGGTTAATTTAGTTTTTCTAGATCAACATATGCCTGTCACTCTGAATAAGTAAACTGACTATTTGCCCTAGAACCAATTTGGATAGTTTTGAAAGCTATTGTTAGTGTCTCCCCTAGTGCTTTTCTCCAGAGACCACCAAGTTATTTCTGTCAAACAACTTAGACTATTTCTTAGCATCAAAGTATTCTGTGGCTTATTTCATGTCCTTAATCAACTCATTAATTACTTACAAATGGAAGTTGCATAAATCATGATAATAGGGAAATTGGATGAGTCTTCAAGATACTGTAATTAAGGCCCCACATATTCCAAATGATCCAAACAGTCTGAACTTGGCTAAGCGACTTATCAATGGTCAGAGAACAAGTCTAAAATGTGTTTCTTCTCTAAGAACATCTGCCTTGCAGTAATCCTAGAAACTTGAAATATTAATTGCATTGAATAGTATCAAAATTATGATAGAAATAAACCTGAGTCTTCTCTTTCCTTCTTTCAGTGTCAGCAGGAATAGTTGGAATCCAGTGTGCATATTATAAATCCATACTGTTTTTCATACATAGGAGCTACTTTTTGGTAGAGAAAGCTTTTCAAACCCTGTTTGCTTGACTAAACTTCAGCAGCTCAATGGGAGTTAGTGACATACATCACAAATAAAATAATGAATATTTATGACTCATCCTCAAAGTACAGTTAACTTCCAGTGCTGCACGGTGCTCTTTAAAGTAAAGCAAATCTCAGCATCAGAGAAATACTTGTACATTTCAAATTAGTATTAACATTATGTTATGGCAGTTTTATAATATGTAATATCGTATTTCTTATGACCATAGAGAGAGAGAGAGACAGACAGACAGACAGAGAGATTGATTGGGTAAAATGGCTTAGGATAACTAACTCTATAAGAGGGAATGTTTCCTTTTCTCCCCTCAGGTTTGTCACTATCTCTGCCACTTTCTCATATAAACTCCAGGCTTTAGCATTTCTCTACAGTCTCCTCTTTGTGTTATTTGCCACATGCTGGTGATTTTTCAGCCTAGAGTACTCTTCCTCGGTTTTGTCCTTCTGGAAATCATTATCTCTTCTAGATTGCCCTGTTCTTTAACTCCCACATCACTGTTCCTTGGCTTTCATCGCTTTGCATTTTAACTTCTTACTCAGTGGCCCACTTTCCTAGCTCAGCTCTCTTATAAGCTCCTGAAGGGCAGAAACTTTGTCTTACATGCTCGTATGACAGTGCTTAGCACGGTGTCTGACACACGAATGCTCAATCTGGAGGTCCAATATTGCTCTAGTCTTACTGTTACAAATCCTGTGCAAGGTATTCTCACACAGGGTCGAAGGGGATGTCAAAGGATTGGTCAACCTGTCAGACTAGACATCTGGCTAGTCGTTGGGAAGTAAAAAGACACTCAAAGAACATGACATTGCTTTTTTTTCTCTCTGATAAAATACTTCAAATTTTTACTCTACATATATTTTATTACTCATTTACTCAGATTTCATAATAAAGCAGATGACCATTCGAATGTTTTATTAAACTTTGTTGATCTTAGCCTCTTCACATTTGTCAGAGTTGCAGCAGTCCCTTTACATGACAAAGACTTAAACCATGAGTAAACTCAAAATATTTCTTAAATGTCAGCACTAAGTCTATCCCCTTACGTTTGTTCAAATTTCATTCATTTTATGTCAAATATTGCCTTAGAAAGGGGATAACTCAGAAAAAAAAGTGTTTTGGATATTTTTGTTTAAAATGGCTTTTGAATTTCATAAGGCTAACACTGTAAAGCCTCAGAATCCAAAGTTTAAATTATAACAACAAGATAACAACCAGATAAAACAGACCTCTTTATCCATTGCTAAGAGCAGATAATGATTCTCATGGTATTGAGGCCAGAGGAAAGAATCAGAGAGAAGAAAGAGACCTTAGATGCTTATGGGAAGGTGGGGTTCTAGGTAAGAGCTTCATATACTGCCACCCTCTGCACCACTCCCTGAGCTACACATGGGAAACAAAACTGAAAAATTGGATAAGATTGGGGGACTCGGAATATAGAAATTTGTTAATTACTCCCTGTGCGAAGTGCATGGAGGCTATAAAACTTGAATCATTTTTAGTGCTATTCTTCATGGTACCAGCTCATTAGAAATGGGTATCCAACTGAGCTTGTCTAGAACAGCTTCCCAGCTTATCTGCACTCTCTAAGTGCAGCCAAGAGAGGAAGAACAAGAGCAATAGGAGCCAAACCTGGAGAAGCTGTGAGTCAGGGCAAGGAGGACTTAGTCCCAGGGTTTCTGGACTGCTGTCCAAGAACAGACAGGGATGGGGAAATTAGCATCTCAGAGAGGCCCACATATACAGAGGATATTGACCATGGACCAGATTCCCATGTCCCCCATCTAAGAAATGGAAGCCTGAGATGAGATGGCTTCCAGGAAAGTGGGGGCCCTGGATTAACTAGGATTAAGTTTTAGCCATCTGACAATATAAAAAAGTAAGAAAATTACATTTTATACACCTGATTTTGTAGACCAACAGTAATTCATTTCTTTCTACATAAGTTATTTTTTTTTAACTTAAACAATTACTTTTAACTATCTATTTCACTCTAGAAAATGGTAGTGTAGAAATAACAGCTTACAATCTTATCAAAAGTCTGAGCTATACTTTTTTTTTTTTTACTGTTTTATGCATTTTCCCTACTTTTATTTTAATGGTTAGACATTTATATATTTTATAAAGCAATTTCCCCAATTACTCTAGCACCCATCTGTAACTATACACAGCCATTACAGTAATATTGACTATATTCCCTATGCTGTACTCCAGCGGTCCCCAACTTTTTGGCACTAGGGACCAGGTGCTCCCATGAGAATCTAATGCCCGATGATCTGAGATGGAGCTGAGATGGCGATGCTAGCACTGGGGAATGGCTGCAAATACAGATGAAGCTTTGCTCACTGGCCTGCTGCTCACCTCCTACTGTGCAGGCTGGTTCCTAACAAGCAACAAACCTATACCAGTCTGTGACCAGAAGGTTTGGGGACCCCTGCTGTACTCTACATCCCTGTGATTGTTTTGTAGCTACGAGTTTTACTTCTTCATCCCTTCACCTTTTTCACCCAGTTTCCCAACCTCCCTCCCCTCTGATGATCACAAGTTTGTTCTCTGTATTTGAGTCTGTTTTCATTTAGTTTATTCATTTCTTTTGTTCTTTAAATTCTACATATAAGTATCATATAGTATTTATATTTATCTATATGACTTATTTCATTCAGCATAATAACCTCTAAGTCCATCCATATTGTTGAAAATGGTAAGAGTTCATTTTTTTATGGCTGAGTAATAATCTATTGTATTCACATACCATAACTTCTTTAGCCAATCGTCTATTGATGGGCACTTCAGTTTCTTCCATATCTTGACTATTGTGAATAGCGCTGCTGTGAACATAGGGATTAATATCTGAAATTTATAAAGAATTCATACAATTCAACAACAAGTAAACAAATAATCTAATTAAAAAATGGGCAGGAGACCTGAATAGGTATTTCTCCAAAGAGAAAACACAGATGGCCAATAGACCTATGAAAAGATGCTAAGGTCACTAATTATCAGAGACATGCAGATTAAAACCACAATTACCTCACACCTGTCAGATTAGCTATCATCAATAAATCCAAAACCAGCAAGAGTCCAAGAGGATATGGAGAAAAGGGAACCCTTGTGCACTGTTGGTGAGATTGGAAATTAGTATACTTGTTTATCTTGGAAGCTGGAGAAATATCAAGGCTAGAAAGACAAAGTGTAGGATTTGACCTGTGTAGGTCTTGGACATACAGGTAAGAGGATTAGAGAACGAAAAGGGTAATCATATAGGAGAATCTTAACTCTTGACAGCTTATTGTAGCTTCATATTTTAGTTTCTATTTCATCCAAATTCTGATCTCTAAGGACCAGAAACATATGCTTTCTATTCCTTAGTAATATTATCTTAAATGACACACACCAAATGCTGAAATTTTGGTAAATTACTCAGAAGGATTGTTTCCTGGCTAAAAGTTCCTTATAAAATGAGCCCATATCAATAGTGGGTGATCCTTACCTACGTTTTTAAAGCACAGTTAAGCTCCCAAAATGCAACATCTGCTCAATGTCTATGGGCTCCATACAGATCAAAAATAGAAAGGAAAAAAAATCACTTACTTGCTTTCTGAGGGGTTTATAGTTTACTCCCAAAATAAAGTCTAAATTTGGACTCACCAAGAACTTCCCTATGAAGATCTGAGTAAGTCCTGAGGAGTTCTTAACTTACTAATGTGAGAATTTTCCAAACCCATGTCCTAGTTAGGTTTTCATTGGTCCTCTGGGACATTATGGAATCTCTTGGCCAAAATGCAGTAACTGTCTGGGTATGGCCCAGTTTCTAACTGCCCAGTATGCAGACAGAGAGGGGTGGTATGTGGAAGTAGACTTGTATATGGGTGGGGTGAGAAATTGTCACTCCATGCAAGTGCAAATGAACAAAAATCTTTTTCTGAAAGGCCAGACATGGCACCCCACAGGTTTAACAACACTGGGTTTAATTTGGGGAAGTAGTCGGCATCAGGGGTATTGTGATGTGACAGATGAGATCCAATCAGCCAGAAAAAGCAATATGGCAGGCAATCAAAGAAGAGATATATCAAACAGGGCAAGCAAGCATTCGTTTTCAGAGCAATCAGTCAGCACATTGACTAGAGTGCAGGATAAGCCTCTTTTTAAGAGTGATGTGGAAAGCAAGATGTAGGCTCATTGAGCAAATGGGTATTAGATACTAGATAGGCACTGAGATACCAAAAAAAGCAAAACCTCAGGTTACAGTAGGAGAACCCAAAATCTTATCCTAGAGGGCTGAACTAGCAGTGAGAGTCAAATGGTAGTAAAGCAAATTAAAGATATCGGTAATCAGAGAAAGCCAGGTATTCTGCAGGACTCAATCTATTCTGGACTTCTGATATTCACTGTAGGATACCTAAAGATCTTTGGAGGATGAGGAAGTTAGTGACAGACTTTCAATGTATTCCTTAGAAACTGCTGGGCCTGAGATGCAATGTTAAGGATACTTCAAAATCCCCTCAAGAAGTCTTACTAAACTATCACTATTAGATTTTTACATCTCCTTCCTTTAAGATCTAAGTAAGAATGTTTTATTGCCTGAGTTTCTGGCCCGTCTTCAAATGCTTAATTTTAAAATATTTTCTCCTGTCTTCTTTCAATAAATCTGTGGGTTTAGAATTTTTTGTAGCAGATGTAAAGTCTTCTGAGAACTTAAAATGCAGATTTCTGGGTCCTTGCCCAGTCTCTCATCCAGTTAATCTGGTGTAGGCCCCTGGAATATGTATTTTAACAAAAGCTCCAGGTGATTATGATGCTGGTGGTCCAAGGACCATACTTTAAGAAGTGCCGCTTTAAGTCATTTAAATACCTTGGGAAATTTGACAATTCACCGGATGGATTACATCTCTCAGACTGCATCTTGCTCTCCATGTAGCACCACAAATCATTCTTTGTCACACTATAGATCTTAATTTTAGACTGTGAAAATGATCCCCATAACTATATCCTGGGCCAAAACATTGAGTCTTACAATACAATTTAGAATTCAAGATAGATTGTGTTTTGGCTGTCTGTAATTTTATTGTATCTACAGTTTAAAGCACAATTCACTTTTATTGAAATTTAGATCTATTCTGAGATATGAAAATGGTTTCAATTTATACCTGAAATATAAGATTGTATCTTTTTGCTCTTCCTAGAGCGAAATATCTTTCCTTCTAGTTTAGAGAAATGTTTTTTTCAACTGCCAGCATAAAGACTGCTGCAGACTCTTGGTAGAAATTTAAAAGGAATATTCGGGATGTTTATGAATTCTCTTTTAGAATTGGAAGCTGGGCAACAAGCAGTCATCACATATGGGAAAGATTTACATTGCCTGAGTGGGCTCAAGTTTGATGTAGCATAAATGGTATTTCAAGAGCTCTAGTTCCCCAGATTTTCCGTGGCCACAGTATATGCTCTTGTCTCTACTAAGAAATATGCTAGTCTAGGGAATAACGAATAAGCATTCTTCCAGGCACTGTAGTCATAGCCTTTTGTTGTTGGCCAAGTTTAGTGTGACTGTTTCACATATGATTTTGCTCTCCCTGAACCATAGATTGGAAAAAATAAAAACCTAGTCTAAAAATAAATATATAAGGCATTTAACAAGTAATCAGTAAACATTTATTATTATTAAGGTCTGTAAGAACCGAAGAGCAGGCTTGTGCCACATATTGAGAGTTCATTGAGGGGCAACGAAGAAATAAGAAAATAAGAAATCACAGAAAGGAAAAATCTCCATGAAATAATGTATAAAGCAAATCATCTTTTTTCTAAAAAATCAGGTAGAATTTGAAGTAAATGTTTATATTTTGAGAATCTGTGGGAATTTGGGAATTTAACCTCAAGAATTTAAGTCTTAAGAAGTTTTTTTTTCAATGGTAGTCTATGTTCAGTGTTTTAAATTCTGCTGCTGTAACATATTCAGGTAGAGCATAAAGGCATATTTGAGGGTAAAAATAGGAGACAATAATATAAAATATTGCTCTCTATCAAGAGTGGTTAGGATTTGAGAGGTAGCCCCAGAAAAGAAATTATATGTGTTTAAAGATTGAGTCACAAACTTTGTTTACCAAATATTTTCAGTCCTCTGCTGTCCAGTCACATAACAGAATTATATTTCTTCCCTCTTCTGAAGTTATTTATGGCCACACAGATATTCTGCTTTGCCCCACCCCACCCTAAAAATGAACAGAAGTGATGTGTCTCCATTCCAGGTAGAAGTTTTAGGTGCCACTGTCCAGATCATCATGTGCCCCTCCTACTGCTCTGGGATTGGGGAAGCAAATACTGGGGTTCTGAATTATTATGATGAGCTGAGACCCCAACTGACCCACAGCAAACAATATCATTAGTCAGGAATAACTGTCGTTACAGAATTCTTAGTGTAGCATAATTTAGCCTATCCTGACTAGTACAAATATAGGCACGGTAGCAAAAAAGACTTCAAGTGTTTTGATAGACAATTGGGATTTCCCAAAGAAAGATGAAGGTTGTCAATAAAGTATGATTGTGCATTGTGTATCTCTTAAAGGACGTCTATAGCCAGTCTGTTGAAAATCACGGTGCTTGTTAGTTCAATTGCAGGGTCAAGTTTGAGTTTTAAGAAGCTAAAATGATATTGGAAAACTTATGGTCATGAATGTATAGAATAAGGAGTAGCAATATACAATAAAACTGTCAATAATGAAGACATTTGAAAATTGTGAATGAGAATGAATGGGATGGAGATTCTACTTTGCCTTTTAACAGTTCAAACTTTTTTCAAATGAACTTAAAGCAATTTTATACTTAAAAATACAAAGATTGGACAATTTGATGCCATACCTCAATAAAAATCTAAAGTTTCAACAATTTTTAAAACTATATTTCAGATAAAACACAGTTGTCAGGATTAAGAGAATTCAGAATATGCTGGTCCTGAAGGAACATTCTAAAATCAAGGACATGGATTATCACATATTACCCATCTAAAAGACCAGGCACACATGGTCTACTCATTGCACAGACTGCTTTAAAGAAACATGCACCTGTAATTGTAAATATATTTTATAACTCCAATGACATTTAAGAATGTTAGAGTATGTTTCAATTCTTGATTCATTGCAGTATCTCTTAAAATTGTCTCATTTTTTCAATGTCTCCAAAGCTTGTCTAAACCTTCAAAATTATTTTTCTCCGAAATCCAGCCCTATGGCCCGTCTTTTACTTTTCTCAATTTAAAACTTTTCTCTTTCTACCTCAAGCAGTTTATTCTCCTTGTTTCTCTCAGATCTCTCTACCCATTACCCAAATTCTGTAAAACCAAAGCCAAGAATGGAGCAGGTAAACTCTCAATATTCTTTGTAGTGAAAAAAGCAGAGATTCAAAGACAAAATGCTCTGTAGCAATCAAAAGGAGTTTAGATGTTAAAAATAATAATATATATTTTCTTTTTTTTTCTCCTCCCATGTTTGACACAGCTAATGAGGGATGAGCTTTCAAGGAACTAGCCTTCACTTACCTGACCCACAGCAAACAATATCATAAGTCAGGAATAACTGTCAGGAACATGCCTCTTTTTAAAATTAATATTATGGTTTTCCCATTGAAGATAGGTAGAATTAATTACAGAATAAATTACATAGGTAGAATTAATTAAAGGATAAATCACATACTCTGGCACATACCTTCATGGTATTTTGAGAGATATTCTGACAATTTATGGATGATATTCCAAAATGCTATTCACTCAGGAAACACTTTTGATGTCTTTCCTCCTAACATCATTTCTGTTTGGCATTAGTTTCTTAAGAAGGATCTGATCTCCAAGGGCTGATCTGTTTCCTGTTTCAGAATTCCAAGATCATGAAGTTGATTTATTATAGTACAGTTTGAAGCTCCGTCGACCTTATTGCTATGCACTGAAGTACATCAACAAATGGCACCCATCAATTAGTATTTGGACTTTGAAAAATACCTGTTATTATTTAATTAGGCTCAAAAATGTCACGGTAGGCAGAGATCTCACTATTTTTTTTGTCTTGAAGACATTTTTGTTGAAATAGAAGAATATTTTTCCTGGCTTCATAAATGAGAGACAGTAAGATAAATAGAGAGTTGACAGTTATAAAAGAAGGAAAATTAGCTCCAAGTTATATAACACCAATAAAGTTTTAAAGAATTAAATTTTTGTGTTAGTGGGAGGTCATAAATGTTGCAGCATACACCAGTCACTGCCCTCTACTTGTAAGAACATGAAGTAGTACAGAATAGATGTGCTATAACTTTGTCTAGATAACAAGTTTGAAATCCTTATTTGAGTAAAACATACCTTTAAAATGTATATTGCAAGAAAATGCCAACAGTAATTCTAACTGCTCATTTCCATTAGTATTTGTGATAAGGAATCTTTAAGGAAGCAAAGTTGAACTTGTCTTTTGTCCCTAGATCTTAAAAGAATTGCTTCTTAGAGATGTATGCTTTGTTTTAGTGCCATGGTTTTAAAATATTGGGGCTAGGAGGATACTGAACTTACAAAGCATAGCCCAGATAAATGAAAATGGGATTAGTTAGAAATTGTAAGTTTTATTTCCTACAAAATAATCAAAAGATAGGATAGTCCTTTTTCTTTTAGTTCTGGTTGTGGTACCTGGCAAATTGTTTTCTATCACATTCTATTTTTAAACAAAATTTTAAAGTTTTAAAATTATGACTCTCAGTTTATATCAACTCTTTTTTAATCTCAGCTAAAATATGAGATGGAATGAGATTAGGCTATTTTCTGTCACACAAAAATAATGTTCTTATGTATACATTGAAAAGAAGAAGTGAGTAGTTCCTAGGTATATTTTCTTCAATATTAATCCACTATCCACAGTATATTTGGTGTTGTACAAAACACACACACAAGAGGCAGTGTCTTATTTCCAAGAATTGATATTTCATTGTAAACATGTGTAACACAAGAAAGGCAAAACAAAATGATAGGGGTATAAATAAGATTTTGAAATAAATTTACTGAGGCTTCACCTGAGAAGAAATGTGATTTATTTAACAGTATGAGATAATGACTAAGAAGAGTTACCATATAACTCTTGCTATTTTCTTTAGGGAACAGTATTCCTCATGCTGAGGGTGAAAGGCATGTCCAGCAACTTAATAAAACAATCTAAATGCATATCAAAGAAAGGGGATGAAACTGTACAGTCTGGAACTTTAAGAGAAAATCTGTCGTTTTTAGAATTGTTTGAATCTACAGAAAGTAGCTGTGTAAGTCTTTTATAATGCAATTTATATCTGTCCAGAGGATATTTGAATTCCATTGAAATAATAGAGAAGTAGAAAGAAAAAGAGATACCAGAAACCACTGAAGATTATTTTGCTGAAGATTTTAGTACTCTTCTTGTAATATCGGTTGTGAAGCCAGTGGCATAATCAATAAAGTACAGGGGAGAAAATACCAAAATATAATTGTAATTTTTTATATGTGCTTATAAAATATGGCATCTTCAAACTATTATTGTGGATTCTGTTTCTTAAACTTTATCTTGACCATCTGAGAAAATTTAGATTATTTGATTTTTCAAATGAGTAACACTGAGCAGGTAACTATGTTTGACCCTCTGTTTCATTTCACCAGTGGCTTAGTGTAATATTGTTCTGCAACCAATAAAATAAAGGTCTTCCCTCATGCATCTCTTAGGTTATCATCTCAAAGAGCAACCTGAGTGGTACAAAGACTGGGAGGAAGAACTTTTGCTTATTTAGCCAAAGATTGTTTTCATGGGTAGTAGACAACACTAGTTGCAAGGAAGCTCCACCAAGTTAACCGGAGGATGTCACCTCTCACTATCATATGACCTCCATTCCACATTACAGGTTCTCACATTTTAACATTTTTGAAATGGTTATCTGTCTCAGAATTGATGTGTACGTTGATATGGAAATTTATATAAGATTCATACAAAGGAATCGATGTTTCCAATAAGTATAAAGTATGGTAATAACCTAATGACCTTTTCTTCTTCATTCTTTGTCTTGGCTCTCTTTCTTCCACTGAAAGAACGTGATTTATTAGAGGAACCAGGTGTTGTGGATTCCAACAAATTATGGTTTGAACTAGAGCCCTAATCGTGGACTATTTTGGCCCTCTTTTTCTTCACATAAGAGTAATAATGCCATTGTTACAAGGCTGTTGTGGAGCCTAAGGAAATAGCACATGTAAAGTTTCTAGCAGGAAGTGTCAGTACAGTAAATGATAATTGGGTACCTTTTCCAGTGTTTTGTGTGCCCACCATTATCTCATTCTCCTGTTGGACTCCTTATTTTATTTTCTCATCTCTTCTCATATAACCTTCCTTCTATTGTTGTTAGATTAAGGGGACTTAAATTAAAAAAAAAAAAAAACATAGATAACACAATAACAGAAGCAGAAGCAGAAACTCTCCTATGTATATTAATATGAGACTAAATTAATATATTCTCAAATGAGTGCAAAAGGAAAACTGTACTAATACACACATAAAATGATAATAAAAGCACAAAACCAAAACTAAAAATAACTTGTAGTATTTCTTTCCTTAAGGACATTCAGCCTACCATATCTAATTCTTACATTAAATTATTTTGCCCATTCACACATGTTCATCTTAGATAGTCTCTGGATCAATATAAGTGTATTAACTACTCAATATTTACTTGGTTACACTGATTCACCACCAGAGAGTAACTTGATTAGTGTTAATTCCCTAAGAGAGAGGTTTTCCATGAGTATGGTGAGGTATGTTGCATGAAACTAGTCTCTTATATTGAAACCCTGATTCAAAGTTATGAAATGTACTGTTTTTAAAAATAATTTAGAACGTATTTCAAGTTATCATGATATCATTACTGTATAGCTGAGAAAAAGTTTGCTGAAATTGGAATCTATACAAATTAAATTTGAATATCAAGCTTATTTTTTAAAAATGTATTTATAGTGCTTTCTAAGATCATTTTGTATGTATTAACCTTCTTATTAATTTTATGGATCTTATTTATATCAAAACTTTTCCAGTTCTAGTTATAAAAACCCAGCTAAAGCCAACATCAGCAAAAAAAAAAAAAAAGGAATTTATTAGATCATAAAATTGAGAAGTCTAAAGGCAGCTCAGCCTTTGGGCCTGGTGTATCAATCTGGGTCCAATCAGCAGAAAGAAACCGTGGAATAACTTGAACAGAGAAGTTTAATATAAAGAATTATTGCTAGTAAGAATTAAAAAGAACTCAAAAATGTAGGCATAGCAGGTATATAAGGAGCAGCCACAACTCCAGGGTGAGGCTAAACACTCAAAAAAAAAGCTCACTTTCGAGGCTGAAATTCAGGCCTCATTGGAGAAGATATGGCCTTGTCTCACTGCGTTGTTGGGCAGTCACTGTTCTGCTGCACTGGCAGAATTTCCTGGAAGTTTTCCCTCTGGAACATGCCTGGAATGGGTCTGGGCAAGTGCCAGAAAATTCACGGAGAGGTGTTTCACTGGAGGTACTATGCTACAAAACTGCCTGCCAAGATGCAGGGGGAAGCAGCTGCCCACTAGATTTCAGCCCAGTGTGCACTGCAGATGCTTGAAGCTGAAGGAGCTGTGAGCAGTTAAGTTGCTGGGCGCTGAGGAAGCCATGTGTGTATTGGAGGACCTGGATGCACTTTGTAGGAGCCTGCAGAGCTAAAACACAGGAACCAGGAAGCAAAAGCCCATTGTCTTCTGGAGTGTCTCTCTGGCTCCCTCTACTGACAGAGTTTAACATAGTGCCAGCTGGCAAGAGTAAAAATATTAAAGGGACCATATTCATTTTCACAGAGTAGGCAAAAAAGTATGAATTGAGAGCAATCGTTGCGAGATCCAAAAATTGAAATGATCTCAGCAGATTTTTCTTTTTCTCCATTTCTCAGCATTGCTTTCCTCTGGGGTGTCTTCATTGTAGGCTGGCTACCTCCATATTGTGTTTTGATTAACTCAGCAGCCAAAGAGTTTCTCTTCTTGGCATTTTTAACAAAACCCCATTATTGAGTATTGTTGATTCTGATTACTTTGACTTTTGTCACGTGTCATTCCAAAATCAGTGTAGCAAGGGGATGTGATTTTTTTTTTTAACCTCATCTGCCATTATGCTTCCCTACCCCTGCCCTCATAAGAATGCTATCACTGGACTGAAGTGGGTTGTGCTGGGCAGGCCAACACAACTTTGAATGAATAGGGGGGATACTATAGCTGAAGAGTAAAACTGCAAAATTTATTGCATGCCTCAAAAATGATGCCTTATATCCTTTTGAGCTTCTTTGTTTTCTAAAATCTTTTTTTGTACAAGTTTCTAGAGCTTGAATTAAAGACAATCTAGTTTAATTAGATCCTTTGAATTTACTGCTAACAACAACAACAACAAAAAGTGTCATATTAAGTTTTGAACCCAGGATGATTGTTAAAACAGAATTTAAAAAGTTATAAATGTAACTTTTTTTCTAAGTATGAGAGGCCACATTTACTTAAACATTATATCAGCAATAGTGGTACATATGTGGTATCTAATACAACTCAGCAATACAAAGAAATAAACTATTGATGTACATAAAAATTAAGGTGACTATCAAAGATATCATATACTAAGAAAGCTAATCTTAAAGGCTACATACAGCACAATTCCATGTTACATAACATTCTTGAAGTGGAATTGTAAGAAATTATTCAAATTAATGTATTTTTTCCTTATTAAATACATAAATATTACATAACTTCTGAAGGATATGCATCTTTAAGATATGGTCTGAATATTTATGCCTTAGTCATTGATGGAATTGGCTTCTTGGTTTCCAAGGGTCTCCACCAGTTGCTGCCTACACCTAACCAAATTATTTAACCTGTCAGAGCATTACAATTCTTTTTCTTAAAGGTTGTTGTAAAGACCAATTAAAATAACATTTATATGTATAGCTGTGGAAAAGGTTCTCAATGATGATAGTTCCTTCCCCACCAGCTGTCTAAATCTATATTAAAGCCAGAAAGAGTTTTGAGTTTAAAAGTGACTTTCAGGTACTCATCTCCACTTAAATGTGCTCTACTGAAAGTAACAGGAAACTTAATTTAACTTAAGAGTTGAACAGACGCATGTCCAGAACAATAGGTAAGCTTTATATTATTGACTTATTTATAAATGGTAGGAAAAGAATAATACTTTGATTTTAAATGGAAGAACTCAAGGCAATTTAAAGTAGTTAATGTCCAGTTTGAAAAATAATTTTTATAGAAAATCAAGATAGTTTTAATAGTCAGCACATTGGAGCAAAAAAGATAAGGGGGTTCTGTGTTAGACAAGCTTGCTTTGGAATTCCTGACTCAGCACTCATGAATTTGTTTCCAGATTTACAAAACAAGAATAGTTACTAAAAAGTACTTAGTGTAGGCGAAACAAATGATGTATTAAGCTGTGTAAATTGTCTGACACACAATGAGAGTTCAACGTTTAGTTCTTAGCCATGTACTTTGTAGTTATAGTCATGTAAACTACTGAAGGCCAGGATGATACATCTGTGTCTGGCTTCTGCACTTGATTGAGGCTTACAGGTGAGTTCATGGGTAGTTATAGTCACCTCTTCTACTGGTTGTGCTTTACATGACTAGAATTTTCTAAGTATTTGTAAATACTAGAGCTATAGAAAACTGTGTTTATCTGCTAGTATCATTTTCCTTAACTAAATTTGTTTACTGTCTATAATGGATCCCTTGCAGGACCTCTTCTCGTTGTTGGTAAGGAGAGGAAAAGCAAGAAACACTTCGACAGAACCACTAGGGAACTAGGGTGACACTTTTATATAAACACCTTAGGACAACTTTTATATCTTTTTTATGATGCTTATTTTGCTTTTTTTTCTCTTTGTGTTTGCATGTATTTTCTTATGTTTTATGAGCTTGAAGCTTAATTTGTCCCAAAACCTTTTTAAATATTAAGAGATTCATTCTTCTGTCTCTAAAATTTATAGGCACAATATCCCTTCTGCCATTTTCCCAGGTTAATTACTTAAAAGGCAGTTCATACCTCTTTTCTATGTGATTTACTGGGCACCATACTATGAGGGGTCATATAAACTTTGAAAACAGTGTGCCATGCCTCCTTGCATACTTGTAATAGAGCAAAGGGACTCTTATTGGTTCTGAAACATTTTAATTTATAGTAAATATAAGCACTCCATTTCTAATCCTAGGAAGAAACTATTTTTATAAATAGACAAATTCTTTAAATAGGATTTTATGGAATAGGACTATAATACTATTAGATTTAGGAAAATCTTTAAAGTTTTGTAGACTTTACTATGATGAGCTTTATAGTGAAAAAGCTTGGTATGGAAGCAACTTGTTGTGGTTTGGCCCTAGTAACTCTGGTGAATAATTTGGTGTCTGCACCCAGCTCCTTCTCATCTTTACAGCAGGTATTATATTACTCCTTATACTTCTGTCAGTAGTTGCAATAACTATATGCTCAAATGAAATACCTACGTAAAATTTAGACATAAAACACTACATAAAATACTACATAAAACAAGATTTTTTATGAATCACTCAAAAATACCATATGATTTAACAGAAAGAAGATAATTTTTCTTCTCTTTAAGACAGCTAGGTAATACTAGTGGCCGGTACCTAAGTAAAGTTGGCTTATTTTACACACACACACACACACACACACACACACACACACACACACACACACATTTGGAGCAGGCAGCTCAGAAACACAAATCAATTACTAGGCCAGATAAAATTTTTTTTTAATCATTATCTGTCATATAAATTGATGGAATTTTGAGAGACCTCAGTTAATTTTTTTAAAAAAGATCTAACATCTGTATAGGACTTTATATTTTTCAAACCTTTTTACTTTATTTTATCCTAATGAAAATTATCTATTCTAACTTTTTTTTGTTTTTCTCTTGAAGACATTAGCTATATACAGTGTTCCGAAATTGCCAAAGAACAGACAATATTCAAATGCACACAAAACTCCCCACTCTGTGATTTTGAATTTAAAGATCCATAGCACTTTGGAGGTGAGACAAGGTGCCTGCCATAGTGTTGGTTGGGTTTTTTTGTGTGTGTGTGTGTGTGTTAATCAATGGTTCCTCTCCTTTCTTTTAACTTTTAATTTCTGGTTATAATAGGCTTCCATTTTAGTTGCATATAGATGCTGACAAAACAAGAACAGAGATATGAAATAAAAATTTATTTGAGCTATAAATTTATAGCAATCATGAATGTAAGTTGATTACATGATGAGACTTCATGGGAGTTTTATAAAATCACATCATCTCAGTACTTTGAATTGGAAACTATGTTGGAATGCCTTCATTACTAATTATTCCTTACAAACTGGATGACTTGACCAAAGATCTTGCTGTTGTTCTTCTCCTTCCCATTGCCACCCCTTTCCCTTGCCTTCTTTCTAGAGGCAGTAAAGGCACAGGTGACATTCAGGCCCTGTGAGAGTTCAGTGTGGGCGAGATGGAATAGTCCCTCAGAGCAGTCAGGATGATTACCCAGCCGCTTTGACAAATTTGCTGACATCTGTTCCAGAGTCATTTTTGCTGCACAGATCTGCCATTAACAAACAGAAAGGACTTTAATTAACTGAGCATACCAAGGAGTAGAACTCTGATAAAATGGCACCATCTGGAATAAAAAGATGTAAAATTCTCTTCTCAGCTGTGTTGATTAGGGACCAAATTAAAAATTTGTCTTGATCACAAATGATTCCCCTGCTGTGTAGGGTTAGTAGCAAAGGCTTTGTGATTTGAAATACTTTGCTCACGCGTGCTACAGCATTAACTATAAGTTTCCTGAGCTTCACATTTTTTCTCTGGCCTTTTGTTAATGCCCCGTTAACACTCATTACTTTCTCAAGCTCCATAGAGAGTCATGTTGCTCAACTTTGAGATGCAAGAAGAGGTCAGCCAGCACCTAGCAGTGCCCAAACCCTTGATAGTTTGTTCTTAACAAATCTATTTGGTGATTTAATGTAAAGTCAGGATAACCTCCCTAGAAAAATTCACTTATGTACCTAATCACAGAATTGTGGATACTGTTTCAGGGAGGGCTTTGTAGACTCTCTGAAGGCCATTTATGCCATATCTGTAGATCTCAGAATAAATCTCTCTTCTTCAGACACACTCTTATTTGTCTCTTGTATATGTAGCATTTATCCATTTTATTCCAGAAGCCTACCTCATTTAACTGCTTCATTTGACCAGATTTTTAAGTTTCCTCACTTTGGATTTAGAAAATAAACTTGTTCCACATTGGTTTCAGTATGATTGAATAAGTTTCACTTTGACTGAAAAGAGTGATAAATAAAATCAGTTGCAAGTCATCATTTTTGGCTTCCACTGATCTATTTAAGGCGGAAGGTAAGGAGAACTTGAAGGAGATTCTAAGAGAAGATGTATCTAGGGCACTCTATCACATGCTTCTTACCAAGGAAGCAATGCTTTCTGCCAAGCATGTTAAAGTTTATTTCAGCTTAGTTTGTGTAGCATTGTCATTTAAAAAAGTATTTTTTATTTGACAATAGTATTTGACAATCATGAATTACATAATCTAAAGTTATACATTCTACTTCTCAGTACATTTGAGAGAAGAATTTAAGAAACAGTCCTAACATGCCCAAGGCAGATGACATACTCAATTGAGTAAGTATCATTCCCTATGGAAGTGCTTTTTATTTAAATTTGGATCTGGATTAGGAATTCAAGAGCAGGTTGCTACATGACCCTTTGATATCTGATAAGACCAGAACAAAAACAGGAGTTAAGAAATATTTTTCACCACCTCATATTATTATTAATTAATAATAATAATTATTATTATTTTCATAAATTCACTTGGATAATCTTTAGTTACAACTTTCCATCTGTAAAATGGAAATCAATATATTTCAAAAAATAGATAATTAAGAGAAAGCTTATGACTTTCTCAAAATACAGACCTTTTGTTATATTGGGCTTCTCCTCATTCCTTGTCATATTTATGTCAATCTGAATAAAGCTTTGCATTTTTCAGGTGGTACAGAAAAACATGTGATACACTTTTTAACTTAAGAAAAGACCTACATTACACGGTTCTAAAACAACTGCACATATATTTATCTTTTTAACTAAATCAAAGGCATCTATTGTTGGAGAGATATTTCCAACCAAAGCTAGTGTCTTGAAGCTAGAAAGACCTTTACATTTTGTAAAATTATGTAAATATTTGTACCAGTATAATTTCATACCACTACGGATTCAGTGTTAAACAGTTTCATTGTTTTTCTAATTATCTTAACTCAAACTCTGAAATCCAAGTCACCAGCATAGTGAAGAAATATTCAATCTTAACCATTATTGTTCCTCCTCTCATAATCTTTCCTACTCCCCAAAACTGAGACTATGTTAAACGTTCATAGAGAAGACTCTCAGTTCTTTAACTCAAACAGGCTGAAATGATCAAGCCCGAGCCACGTAATGTTCTGATGATGGATAGATAGTTCTGCTGCTTTTGTTTCACATGCACTGGGGCTTCAGGCCTCTGTCCAGGGGTCTAGGGGCTGGCCCAGAGTGTGTCAGGTCACCATTCTCCTCTGGTCCTGTTATCTCCAGGGAGAATGTCAAGCCTTACTATTCAGGGACTTTTTTGTACCCTGATGTCAGCAACTGTGGTTCTATTCCTCCAAGCTCTTCTCTTTATCACTATCTCTCCATACTCACCCTGCCCCAAACAATTTCCTCTCCCGGGGGCCTTTGTAAACATAATGTTGATCTGTCTTTCTTGGGAGCGGAAGAGCTTTTTGCTTACTAACCCCTATACATATTTTCATTTTCTTGTTGACAGTTTTATATAGTTGTTTGTTTCTTCTTGTAATGAGAAAAACCAGATGTTCCAGTATTCTTGTAGGTTTCCCCCTAGTTCCAAAAATATGCTTTTTATTTCAGTGTGATCTTTTTGAAAAAATTATGTAGCAGGCATCAATATAAAGCAAGATTCTCAATGTTAAGTCCTAGGGGTGATAAGTGGGCATTTTCAAACTTTGCCGTTCTAACTCAGTATCTAGTCAGGTCGTGGTGACTCTTCACCTCTGAGCAGCTTCCTTTCAACTGCTTTAGCCACTCTGCCACATTAACCTTTTTTTGTTTAGTGAATCCGTCAGTCACTTACATCTTATTCTTTCTGATGCTCCTTCAGTTGCCTCAAGCAGAAGTATTTTGTTTTAGTTTATTCAGGTGAAAAAGAATTATGCTGTTGGTTGACAGCTTTTTTTAGCCTCTCCCAGGGAGGGGTGGTCAGAAAGAGATTTCTAGACAGTCTAAGGCATTACCTCCATTTTATCTTACTTCTGCCTCTGTACATCATATTTTATTCCTAAATGTTGTCAGAGAAGGACAGCAAGAGAAATTATCCAGAAGGTGTGAACTCTGAGTCTAGAATTAAAGAAAGTTGGCCCTTGTGAGGCAGCTTTTTCTCAGTCCTATTTTGAGATTTTCAGTGATAGTTTTCATTTCTGTTCTGCAATCTCCATGTGCATAAGGTAGTAATTACTGCTTTAATTATAAAGAAAAAGACCCCAAAGGAATAACAATTAAGCAAAAAAAAAAGGTTTCTTTAATGAAAGAGAGAGAGAGAGAGGAAGAAAGAAAGAAGAAAGAAAGAAAGAAAGAAGAAAGAAAGAAAGAAAGAAAGAGAGAGAGAGAGAGAGAGAGAGAGAGAAAGTAGGTGTTTTGGAAAATAAAGCTATGAACAGAAAACAAACTCTTTGTTACATATGAACTAGAAAGGGTCACTGAAGAATCCTTTCCTCAACCCCTCCCACCTTTTCAGATTTAAAGTGAATAATTGTCGAAGTTTTGGGTAAAAAGGGAGAGATACCAGCCCCAGAGTTAACTGGTTTAGGACACAAGGACATCTATTAATACAGTTACAAACAGGATCAAAAACAATTTTCTTTTATAAACATTTACTGACATATGGATAGCCACCATTGTCAACATTATTAACATTTTGGGGGTTTCTGTGGCAGGTACTAAAGGAATTTAAATTAAAAAATAAGTGAGCTGTTCCATTTGAATGAAAGTGAGAATAAAGATATTGTTATATAAAATTAAGAAAAGAAACAATCATTTCTAGCTAGTTATATAGAAATTTATATATCAAAACATTAATGACAGAGCCAGTAAATGAATTATTCATACAATTCATTAAATAAGTATGCCAGGTACGACAGAGAATTACCTTATTTCATTCAAGGCTTAGTCATTTAATGTTGCAATGCAATTGAATGTATTCATCCACGTAAAAATTGATTTAACTTTTTTTTTTTAGCATTCATCCCTTGCCTTTTTTTTCCCAGATATAGAATCTACTTTAGAACCTTCCAGTGCTTATTTAGTTCTAACATTCTTTATTGTTTTGTAAAGTTTCTGGTTCACAGAATATTCTGGTGAGGCAACTTTAGAAGATAAAGGAAGCTTTTAGTGAAAGGCAAAGGTAGTGTTTTCCAGACCAGAGGAATGATAAGTGGCAGTGTGGAGGTGGTGGGAGCTGATGGCAAAGATAGACTAAAAAGAGCAGGGAACATGTCTGTCTAGCTAAGGGATTTCTCTTTTTCTCATTTTCCTGTATTCAACCTCCAGCATTAAAATGTCAACTGGAGTCCCCAAAAGTATATCTGAAAACTTGTGGTCTTTTATGTTAAATCCTGATTGATCATCTGCTAGGTATATAATTTGGGGCAATCCACTTAAAGTTTTAAGACTTGATTTCTTATCTGTAACATGAGGATTATAAAAAGAGATAAAATGAGAATCTACCTTTCAGGACCCTTTAGAGAATAAGACTGTAAATTCTTGGAACCTAACCAACACCCAATAAATGGTAGATATTATTACTGAAATTTCCTTTATAAAAATTTCAGCTTTGCCTTTCATATAAGTGAATTACCAACTTTGTTAGACAATATCTTTTTTATCTTTAATTTTCAGCACAAAATAGCTCTGTGACTTTGAGAAATGCCCTTAACCTTTATGTGATTCCATTTCTTCATGTGTGAAATAACAGAGATAATATCTTGCATAATGCTAGAGCTCTATAAGAACATGGCACTAGTAGCATGCTGTCCATTTAGTTCTTGATCATAATTAAAGCAAAGTAGAAGCATATATGCATCAATATGTTTCATAATGCATCATAGCACAGTTGTCAGAAGCATGGACCATAGGGCCAAACATGCATTACTATTAATGGTTTCCTCTACTTGACACAGCTGAGTGATCCTAGGCAAGTCACTTAGATGTTTTAGGCCTCAGTTTCTTCATTTTCTGGACTTCCTTTGCATAATTTAATTTTTCAGTGATATAGAGAAAACCTGTGTTCAAACTTCTATTACTTCATCTAAGTGTTGCTCTACTTAGCAAATGTAATAAATAATTCTAATGAAAATATTAAATTGGTTTACTGCAAGTTGGCTGAACACCAGCATTTCGTTCTCTCATCCCAATCAAGCAAAAATGTTTGTAGAGTACTATTTCTCTATTAGAAAGCTATGAAATTATTATAACAAGAGTTCACTAGAAATTTGAGGTATTATCACAAAGATTTAAAAATAAATAAAATTATTATCAGAGAAGAGCATAGGAAGGTATTGCATCTATTCATCAATATCTCCTCAGAATTTACTTGGTGGGTTTACTTTTCATGAGTGAACCTGAAGGTTCATAATTTATAGTACTTGTACAAAATTTTTATATTCTTGAAATGTCTGGAACAATTCTTGTCCAACATTAAGGGTCTACTGTACTGAACAGAAAAAAAATACTGTTCAAGCAATGTTTTTTTTTTTAAATTTTTAAATTTTTTTATTTTAATTAGTTTCAAGTATACAGTACATTGGTTAGACATTTATATAGTTTATAAAACGATACCCCTAATTTCTCCTTCTCTCCTCTGGTTTTCCACCAAGCCAATATATTAATGCTAACTACATTCCCTTTGCCGTGCTCCTCATCCCTGTGACCATCTATCAACTACTAATATGTACTTCTTTAACCCTTCACCCCATTCTCCCAGTCCCCCAAACTCCCTCCCATCTGTCTATCACCAAATTGACCTCTATATTTGTGAGTCTGTTTTTGATTAGTTTGTTCTTTTTGTAGATTCCACATGTAAGTGAAATCATATGGTACTTATCTTTCTCTGTCTGACTTATTTCACTCAGCATAATAACCTCTAGGTCCATCCATGTTGTTGCAAATGGTAGAATTCCATTTTTTTTAATGGCTGAATAATATTCCATTGTACGTATGAACCACAACCTCTTTATCCAATCATCTGTTGGATAAATGATGGACATTTAAGTTGCTTCCATATCTTGGCTGTTACAAATTGTGCTGCCATGAATATTGGGGTGCATAGATCTTTATGAATTATTGTTTGGATTTTCTTTGGATAAATACCCAGAAGTGCAATTGCTGGGTCAAAAGGAAGATCTATTTTTAATTTTTTGAGAAACCTCCAGACTGTTTTCCATAGCGGCTGTACCAATTTTCAATCCCACCAACGATGTGTAAGGGTTCCCTTTTCTCCGCATCCTCACCAACATTTTTCTTTGATTTATTGATGATAGCCATTCTGACAGGTGTGAGGTCATATCTCATTGTAGTTTTAATTTACATTTCTCTGATAATTAGTGACCTTGAGCATCTTTTCGTAAGTCTATTAGCCAGCTGTATTTCTTCTTTGGAGAAATATCTGTTCAGATCTTTAATAAGATTGGAATTTGAACTACATGGCCACTGCAATCCTGTGATTTTTATTTGTTCCTTGAGAAGTTTATTGGCTATTAAAAATGTCAGCATTTGAAATGATCTCTAGTGATATAGTTAGTGTGGGTCAAAAGACTTTGTCCTAAGATGCTGAATTGTAAATGCTATAAAATATTTTAATAATTTTAAAGTTATATGAATTTTAGCAGATATTTCCCCATTATTCCTCATGTTAGGGATGAGTTTACCTTAGAACCTGAGATCTGGCAGTTGGTGAATATTAATAGAGATAGGATCTTGGTCAAGGGCAATGAAATGCTCAGCCTAAAGATACTTGGTGTGCAAGGAGGGTACCCTGTTACCTACCATCTCTACTTCCTATCATATTCATGCTACTTGATCTTTATGATGAAATTTCTAGGCTGGTTCTTAATATAAAATTTTATTTAATTTTTCTGTTGTCATCACTTAAACATTTATCATTTTATCCCACTGATAATATATTAAAAAATAGAAAATTTTAATGATGAAGGTGCAACCCCAATTAAGAGCAACTATTTTCAGATGGGAGAAAATCTTCACATGTGTTATTATCATGTGGATAAGTTCAAAATTATCAAGAGGATCCAGAGAAAAATCAATACACATCTTATATGCAAAACTGATTTTAACGTCCTTTTCAAATGTGCTTATATCACTCTCCAGTGCAAAATAAATATATAGAGAGAAATAAAAGCTAGAAGTGTAGTTAGTATTTTCTTTTATAATGTATGTATTTTTCAATAAGTATCAGAGTTCTAAGTAAGTGAGAATTTCTCACCTTTTTATAAAATTATTTTTATATCTTCATAACAAAATTATTGGATAATAATAGCTAATTAAAATAAATCTGTCTGTTTCTATCAAATGTATGTTCATGGGGAGGTTTGAATAAATATGAAAGAAATAATTTGAACTTAAGATTATTTTTTAAAACATTCACTAAGTTCCAAAAAAATGAATTTAGACCTTCTTCAGAATCTAGGCAAATCTAAAACAAAACATCAATATCTAAACTGGATTTTTTTTCTCCCAACAAAAAAAAATATCTTCCCTTGCTGTAAAGAAACTACTTCTAGCCTTCACAATAAAACTTAGATTCTCCGAGTCGTCAGTAAAGAGAAAGTCTCAGTGGGGATGCATAAGCTTCCATTCTCTTTCCCTGAGTGCTTTGAGTGTTTTCTTCCCTTCAGGAGATGTTTCCATAGCTATTTACAGTGATGCCATGATGATTTCAGAAGGCCTCATGCTTTAATAATTTTCAATACAGCCTTCCCTATTAGAGCTAATAGAACACCTGATACAAGACTGTATTCTTACAAAGGACCATGGAAAACAAAGGAAAATAACAAGCAACTAAATCATCATGCCATGAAATACCACCTGCTGTCCAAGGTGACCTGCTTCAAATGCACCGTGGTCCTTTCTCTGCTTCAATGTAGCTGGTGCCATCTTGGGACCTATTACTTTGGAGACTTTGCAGACATTCATGTTCCTCAAATCTCAGACTCAAGCCTGATAGCCAGGAAACAGTTTCTTCCTCAACTCTTTGAGATTTTCTTTCGGGTTTATTTTCTTTCTAAAAAACTACCTCATTCCAAGATGATTACAACCAGAAATAGTCATGCTCTTCGTTGGAAAAACCAAGACTGAAAACCATGACAGAATAGTTACCACTTAATTCACCTCAATGGGCCAACAGTCACATAAGAGGTAAGCATAGGAACAATAAAGAAGTGATTCATTCAGATTTCTCCATAAACTGCATTGATTTGACTAACTAGAGCAACTGATCTATAACATAACAATAGGGAAAAATACCTTGACTATCTGAGCAGCAATCATGAGACAAAACTTTGTAGCAAAGTAGAAATAACAACCAAATGGAAAATCTCATTGTATTTTCTAGTCTTAACTCAAATGCTCATATATATGTGATTTTGGGCAAGGGAGTTTTTACCTGAGGGTGTTAGTGCCTTCAGTTGTAAAATGCCTAAACTCTTTTTCATATCTATGAGTTATTTTCTAATTCTTCAAAGTGAAAGTTGCTAAAACAGTTAAACAATTCTTGCTTGACAGGCCTCTGTTATATCTTTTTTTCTCTCTCTTTTCACATTCTCTAGTCTCCTGGGGAGCTCACCACACCTCATGGGAGCTAGCGAGGTGGCAGGGTTGTGATTAAGATTCCTCTTATATCCTTATATGAGAAATAAATGCTGGATTCAAATTAGAACACAAAATGTAGATGTGGAAAACTTATTGAACTGTTTAAGTGGAAGGTTCAATTTCCCCACATAATTCATTTTATTAGGATTGAGAGTTTCATATCTGATCATGTTAAAACCAAGTATACACAGTGCAGTGAAGATAATCTTTTTAATGTAAAGACTTTTACTGAGGTATTTAATACAAAACTGTGGCCCTGTACCCCAAAACCAGGATACTGGGTTGGGATCTTTCCTAGCTGGCTAATTGCTTTGTTTTGATGAAATTCTTAGATAGCATTATTTGTATCTTATTATCTCATAATGTTAGCTATTGCAATTCAAATCATTAAGCCTCTTTGGACCAGATCTAAGAAAATGTTACTTTATTGACCTCTTACTAGATGATAATTGATATGGTGATAAGAGTGATACTGAATTTCTTAAGCTTTATTTTTCTTATCTGTAAAATTAAAATAATTGTACTCACTAGTCATTCCTCCATAATTATTCCCCAGAAAGTTGATGAAGAAACAAGATGTCACATGGGTTCTTTTTGTTCTCTTGTCCATTTTAGCCTAACTTGGGACCATATAAATTAGAAAAGAAACATTCAAGACCACAGGCAATGGGCGATTGTTTTTATCATCAAAAGGGCCTCAACTGGGTGCTAGCAGATCCTTTTAAATGCATCCCTCTGCTTCTGATATTACTGCCCATAACATTCAGAACTTTAATAAGAAAGTGAAAACTAGTTTTAAGTAACATCTCTTCTGTTTGCCTTCCTCTCTGCAGCCAGTTAAAATCATTTATTGATCCCTTGTGGTAGGTAAAGGTGTTTATTACCTCCACTATTGGCTATGCTCACTTGTTCATTCCTAGCCTTCCCCCTCTCTCTCAAGATGTCAAAATAGTCCTCTTCACAACAGATTGTCTGCCATTATATAGTTTCTTTTTTGTTGTTATTTTAATGGGAAATGTCATGGGACTTGTGGAGAGCAGTAGTTATCAGAAGAAATTTTGAGAACCACTATTTAACCTGTTTGAAAAGTTGTACAGCTGCAAAGCTATATGAAAATGCTTATAAACTCAGTTTTTCTGCATCATTCCTTTATCTTTTGCTTTATGAATAAATATCTGTATTTGATGATGGTAATATGTCTTTACATTGTATTATTATTTATTTATACTTGACTAGCAGTAAAAGCCATAGAGTTCATTTTTTAATCAATGAAAACAATTGATTAACACAAAATTCCTAAAATTTAGTGCAGATTATCACATAATGACAAGTCTTTAAATTCTCAGTTTATATATCATTTCAATATCCAATGTCTGATTGAAATCTCATTTGACAGGTAAGGAAATCGACCTAGGGAAGGGAAGTGATTTGCCCAGGGTTCCTCAGTTGGTAAGTGGCAGAGCCACCAGATGCCCATTCCAGTTCTCTTCCCACCAAACAGGAACACCTCTCCATTAGCTGCTGATTCTTGGTAGAACTTAGGTTTTTCTTATTTCTCTGCTTACCATCGTGAAAATTTACAATGGTAGAGAAAAGAAAAGTGAATAAGAAAATATAGAGTAGTGCAAAATTATACTGTTGTTAAGAAAATTCTTCTGCATATGCAGATATTAAGTCCTTTGATATGTTTTATTATAGACATAGAAAGAAAAATTTGCTTTGTGTTGAGTATAATTCCTTAAAAGGGCTTTGTTGACACAGTTGAAGTATGTTTAGGTTATGAAAGTAAGCTTACTTGTGACTACAAATTTGTTTTCGCTGTTATAATGTACTCTATTTTTTCCAGTTTAAATAATCTGGAAATTACATGAACAAATTGAAAGAGGATCAAAATACCAATTTTAAAATCACTATTAAAACTGTAAAATGTGAATAATTTTAAGCATACCACTTTTGGCAAATAACTGATTTATGAATTGTAACATGGAAACACTGACTGTTCTCTTCTAAAATTCATTTTAATAATTTTTTAAAATATGACAAAATGTACTTCGAAACCTTCTAAGAATCTATACATCGAATTTATCAAATAAAAAGCACAATGGGTTCTCTGGGTGACATATGTATTTTGGTAAACAGAATGTATAAATAGTCATTTAGAACTTATGTGTAAATGAAACCTATGAGATCATCATCAACTATATTTAATGTTTTATTGGGGTAAAACATTTATTATTCATCCTCGTTCTAGGGATAACAATAAGCACAGTTACAAAATTTGCACAACCTAGATTAACATGACAGAAAACTGGCATATGGATTAAAATATCCAACCTATAACGAATAATTATAAATGTACTTATTCACTCACCCTCCATTCCATGAAGAGATACTTTAAAACTAATGTCTGCCAAATTTTTGCCACCTAAAAAACAAGCTCCTGATTAGAACAGACTTTCTGACATAAAGATTTTTTTCCAAAAATTTGTTTTAAGATACTTTGAAAAAAAGAAACCTACACAAAAACAAATATATTCTTAAAAGTAAAACAGTGTAATTTTACTAGAGAAATTGGAAACAAAGTTTGTGCCCAACACTAGAGGAATGGATAAATAAGCTATATTATATTAATTCAAAAGAATATTATGCAGGCATTGAAAGTAACAAATAAAATAATGATTTTATTCATATATTTTACAGTTTACAAAATGTTTTTACAGTATCTTCTTTGATGATCGAAGGAAAATGCATATAAAATATTCAAAGTGAAAATAGTAAATAAAAAATATATATGTAAACTCTGACTATAACCATATAAAACTACACATAGATAAAGATTGGAATGCATATCTATATGTATGTTTGTAGATAGATAGATAGATAGATAGATAGATAGATAGATAGATAGATAGATATAAACACTATATAGGTGAGAGGGATATAGATATCTTTTTTTTAATATTAAGATAATGAAATTTAAATAGAAATGTGTCCTAATAGTAAGTTATCAATTTTTAAACAAGGATATAGTGTGGTTGTTCCTCTTGAATAGAGTAAACTAAAATATATTCTTTTTTTATGATAGAATAGAATCCATCAAACAGATCTTTTACTATTATTTCTGCATGATTGCATAAATTCTGGGTTTTTCAATTGCTTTTTTAATAAACCAAGGTAAAATTTAGTAAATTATATTATTTTATTTCATAAAAAAATAGTATATTCAAACTTCAGCTTCCAACAATAATTGGAATTCTAGCAGCAGTCCAACTAAAGGATAGGAATATTACAAACACATACATTTGTTTAGTTGCAGTTCAAACAAAATATAAGTAATAATTTGATTTACTGTTTTTCTTAGATTGTACTGGAGATTGATGTTTTGAAAATATCACACTTTTATATTTTTGAGCCTCTAGCTGAATAATATCCGAAGAGCACAGTGAGCTCTCAGTGTCATTTGTGTTGATTCTGTTTAAAGAACAAAAGCCATTCTCTCGAGATATAGCCCTGCTCAGCTAATGAAACTTTTTCTCCATATGAGCATGTTGGAAAAATTTATTTCAATTTAAAAAGGAAAACATATGGCTTTGGCTTAATTATTAAAGAGTAAAATGCTCAATTTATGGATTTGGTCTTGCTATTTCTTCAATTTTTCGAATGTTATTTCAGTAAACAAACAAATAAAACATTAGCAGGTGGATGAATTTTAGGACGAGTCCAAATCTTCTTGATTGGCTTCAAGATTTTTGTCCTCAACATTTCTGTTCCCAAGAAATATATACACTGAAGACCTAAGTCTGCTATTTAATTAACAAGATGATTGTTTATTTTCTTAAAATCCCGAGTTCTCTACCAGCTGGCTCCTAGTTAGGTCAGAAAGATATATGGAACACAAACAAAAATATATCATCAATCCAGCCTCTCCCCTAGACACTCTGCTCACCCTGAAAGAAATTAATTAGTATTGCCCTGTGGAAAGATTCTGAAATGTATACTAAAGCAAGATCATTTTTAGAAGATAATAGATTTTCTTGGTTATGTATATACAGTTAGTTTACCCTTCTCCCTTCAGAAAAAAGTAATCACCCAAAACTATGATTATATATTCATAAATGTATATCGTGCTATTTATATTTGTACTATACCCATTCTGAGTTTAAATACACACACAGACACACATCTGTCATTTCTTGTATCAATCTTTTTTCTTATTTTAAAAATCAATGAAACTATCTACTCTGTATTTTCCTTATAATACTGCAGCATCTCAGTTTTTTATGTGTACCCATGAATATTTTTAAGGCAGACCGTGAGAGTAATGGTAATAACAGGTCTAAAGACTGAATTTTTCCACTTGCAGAGATTATAACCATGGTGAATTAGCTTTGTCAAGAATTGTTATTTTAAAAAATGACTCCCAAACATCCTGAAATGGAGTTACTGGTCTTTCTTCATTTATTTACTTATTTTTCCTTCTTTCTTTCTCTCTCTCTCTCTCTCTCTCTCTCTCTCTCTCTCTCTCTCTCTCTCCCTCCCTCCCTCCCTCCCTTTCTTCTTTCTTTCTTTCTTTCTTTCTTTCTTTCTTTCTTTCTTTCTTTCTTTCTTTCTTTCTTTCTTTCTTTATGTAGTGATGGTCATTCCAGCACATTTAGAAAATGGAAAAAGATCAAGAAAAAAATAAAATTGCTATAATCTCACTACCTAGAGATAAAAACTATTAATATTGTAATGCATATTTTTCTATACTATTTTAAGTATTACAAAATTCAGGTAACATTGCACACACTATTTTCTAATATGCTTTACTCAGTAAATGTACTATTAAGTATCTTAAAAATACTTAACACGGTGCTCTAAATTTTAATCGTGATTGTACCATGGCATATAGATATGTCTTAATTTAATTAAGACACATTGGGGCACTGACACTAATGCTTTTGGAGTTTTTAACCTCAAGGATCCACTTGGTAGAAAACAGAACCCATGTTCCCGTGTGTCCCAGGCCGCTGGAAGGAGCTTTCACTGAAGGCCTCCATTTAAACAGGCACTGAGGCTGTAATGACCAGGCTTAGGCTGCCAAGTAGCTGAGAGCCCTCTCTGCAGATTACCTGACTATGATGTCCTGTCATGCTAGACAGTTATCCTGTAAGGGGTGATGATTATACCATAAGACTGTATTTTTACAAAAATTTCAAATACCTCTAGTGGCCTTGACTTATATATTGTAAAGTAACCTTAAGTACCCCCAAATATTTTCCCCTGTGTTCACAAAGGAATGATATTCATGTTTGTTTTTCCTTTATTTATACTCCTAAATCACTTGAATGTATTTAGGAAAGTCTTGGTAAAACCAGAACAGTAGTTCTCCAAATTTTAGAGTAGAAAAGGCATTAATAGATCTTTTTGCATCCAGAAAAAAATTACCATCCTGTAAAAACAAAAATATTTAAAAATACAGTAAATTTTGACTGGTTGGGAAGTATTCCATTTCCTGATTTTAACTATATAAAGACTTCACATCTTTAATCATCTTTAATACATCTTTAATCACATACAAAATGGCTAAAAAGGTTACTCGTTTCAGATTACTCTTTAAGTTTTTCCCTAAATGACCTTTAGTATTTTAACAGTATTTGCAATTCATGGCTAACAGATAATCATGTGGAATAGTTTCTAAGGCCTACGAAAAGGAATCAAATCGAAGGGAGTGGCAGGGAAAAATGTATTAGAAAAATACTTTTTCTCATTGATTGCAAACTAGAAACAACTTTGTCCTACTCATCCATGAATCCAGTTCTACCCTAAGTGAGAAGATTCAAAGGACTTCAGGCCATACTCCCTTGAATGTCTGTGTGAATGTAAACACTGCCACCAGGAGACAGCATGAAGCTGTCATCCTTGGGCAAGGTAGCAAGAACCAAGCAGAAAACCAAAATATCTTGTTTCTCCACCGATCACTAATGTTAACCCGTGCTTCCACATGCTTTCTTCTTCCTACATTTAAACTTCACTGCAAGTTTCTCTTCAAAGTATATTTCTAAAATGAGGATCTCAAAATCCAACAGAAGAAATGAAAGTTCTGAGACCAAGAAAGGGAGGAGGCAGTGTGCTTTTATTTTCTGCTGTGGAATTACATTCAGGCGAACACTAGCTGTAGTATTTGAAAAACAAAATATCTGAATGAGGCAGAATAATAATTTGAAGTGCCAAAAACTAAGTTTTCATTTTTATTATTTCTAAAAGAGAGAATTGAAAGCTTACTGCAATAGTTTCTAACTTTTTAAAAATATATATATAATTTTGGCTATGGTCAATTTTTTCCCTTTCTTTATTCAGAAACAAAATGGAACTGAGAATGAGAAAAAGCATCCTCTTCATTTTGCCATATGTTATGTATGTCATTACAGGCTTCACAATATATTAACTTTAAGTTACTTTCTCTTCAGTTAAATATGATGCCACTAGAATAAGTGGGTTGTAGTGTCAAAATGCACATTCTAAGCAAAAAATAGCAATAAATTATACAGCAAACAGCTGAAGGCCCCACATCTTTTATGAGGGTTGATTGGTTGTTTAGGATGCTGTTTTGTTTTGTTTTGTTTTTCATTCACAATGTAATTTGAAAAATTGAGATTAAAGTATCTGCATTTATTCCCACTATTTATTTTGCCTTATTACTGATTTAGTGGTCCAGATATATTTTTATCTTGAATAAACATTATCTGAAACAAACTAATTCTAACTGCAAGACTTCCAAATTTCTAGTTTTCTCTCTAAGGCTAAATTTGGGGAGGGTGAGAAAGTTGGTTTTATGAAGGAATTTTAGATGGTGCACTTTGCAGATGGGAATGTTAAAAGCAGAGGTGATAACAGGACAGGGCAGATTTCTCCAGGTGGAGGAGTATGAAACCAAGCCCTGCTCTGAGAAAAGAGAGTCCTCTGGCAGAGAGTGTAGAAAGAACAGAAAGAATTCAACACACACGTCAAAGTTAGAGTCAAAAGGAAAGTTTATTGGAGAAGAGGTAACAATCCACAGAGTGCGGTGTCCTCGCAGAGCAAGAGAATGAGAACCTACGAGAGACCAGGAGAGAGAGAGAGAGAGAGAAGAGTATGGAGAGAAAGACAGTGAAGAATTAAGGAAGTAAGAGGGACCCTGAGTGTTTGGGGAATTCAGTTTATATATGTTGTTTAGTTCCTTTGTGTAACCGTTTAAAGAATTTGTTTACCCATTTCCTTTGATATGAGCATACACTGAGGAAGGGAAAGGAAAAGAGTATGTAGCCTTAAAGGGTAAGAATATCTAGCGTGAAAGGCCTGCTGGTAGTTCCCAGCCTTTAATCCATAAGTTCCCTATGGTTTTCGCCATAGGGAATGAATGATTATATTTTGTGTAAAGACTGTTTTTCCTGTTTCCCCTTCACAGGTGTGGGGAATGCATTGTTAGCAATCCCAGCAGAAATCTTCCTGTGTTCTGCAGGTGTCCTGGCCTGGCTGCAGAGCTGATCAACATATTGCAGTCTCTGATTGTAGCTTGGTTTAACATTTTAATTCTCTTGCCTACTCTCTACATTAGAGGCATCTCTACATCAGACAGTGGCATTCTCAGAAAAGATTGCAAAAAATGGAAAAAAGGAGATGTAAGACAGAAATAGAGGATTTAATATGAATTGGACTGCTAACTAGCAGATACAATTTCAAGGTTTTTCTTACAGCTGGGAATGCCACTTACAAAGGGGAGAGCAGAAACATATACCACAGTGGGCTGCAGTTCAGACTGCCTGTAGCTTTCCAATAAAAATGGTAGAAAGAACCTGGCATTTTATTAACATCCTCAGGCCCAAGGGACTGAAAATTATGACTCCTCTACTGTACTCTAAACTACAGCTAAAAAAAAAAATGTCTTTTCTGCTAAATTTAAAGATAAGAGATTGCTTTGCTTTCTTTAGAGCATTCCCAAGGATCTGGTAATTTAAACAAATTAAAATAAAATAATGCATTGGGTGTATGCTGGAAAACAAAAAAACCTCCGAACTTCTTCAATTTGAAGATAAGCGAGACAAAATTTTTTAAAAGAATTATTGGCACGTATTAACAAAATTTTTTTTTTTGTATCCTGAAATGACTTCATTGTTTTAAAAAGTCAAAATGTTTTTCTAAAAATTTCTTCACCGTTTATAGAAGTTAATGTGCCTAGTAAATACCCTCATGAAGTTTTCTTGGTACTTGCCTTCTTGCCTTTCCTATCCCCAGTATTTAAAAATCAAACTTTATTTCGTTTTCTTTCCGAGAAAGTTATAAATTAACACATTTGCTTCAAATACGGGACTCAAGGCCATGTTGACCTTGATTGTAATTTGAGCATCACCACTCAGTGGTAACAGTGTACAGGCTGATTGTGCTCATCCATGAAATGGAAATAACAGCTACCTCGTAGGGTTATTATATTAACTGAGATAATAGTCATGAAACTCCCAGTCCTCATGAGACAGTTGCTCACATTATTAGTCCCTTTCCTGTTCCCCACTGGTCTCCCTTATCTTGGTCCCCACCCTCACCTGCAACAACCTAATCTCTAAATAATGCATACATAATTATAGGAACATTAGCATGAATGCCCAGAAGCATTTGTTACTGAATTAACTCAGCAGAGAACTTGGCATTCCATCCCCAACCGTTCCCCTTCATTAATCCCCTCGGGGAACCCCCTGAAACAGGGGAGTGCAGCAGGACACCAGGTGAACTGAAGCCAGCCAAGCGCGTGAGCGTTTTCTATCAGGGTTTCAGGTGGTCTGGTTCTGCCTCAAAGACCAGACAGAGCTCATGTTGCTCAAAATTAACTCAAAATCAAGCCATGTGCTTGCTGCCATCAAGATCCACCACAAGGAGGACAGCAGTTCGATAAAATCTTGAATTCTATTTATAGCACACTTGAAACAAACACTTTCTTGTGAAGCATAAGGAGACTTCCTTGAAAATACAAAGTAATTCACTAGCCCCAGTACTAGCTAGGACAATCAAAGGGAGGTAAATGCAGTTAAGTACATTTTTTTCTGGCATGCTACAATTTACAAAGCATTTTCTTGTATATGTTGTCCCATTTTACCCTCACACCAACCAAGGAGGTAGTCAAAGCAGAGGCTAATCACAAATCCCCATTTTATAGATTGCAAATCTGATGCCCAGGAGGTTAGGTAAATTGCTCAAGTCACAGGGCTGGTGAACAGTGATGGTTGGAGGAGGAAAGAGAAAGTGGCTAAAGATTAAGAATAATTTCCTGTTAAAGTCATGGATTAAAACATCAGTAAATAAGAGTATACCTGCAAAAAATATATACATATTTTTTTGCAGGTATACTCTTATATATATATACATATATATACACATATATATATACATATATACATATATATACATATATATATATACATACATACATACAGCTAAAACTTAAAAATTGTCACTTTCCCACTTCCGATAGGAAAACCAGAATATGAGAAATAAGAATTTAGAGAGACTCCACAGGGAAACATTTAGAAACATGTTTGTATCTGTCTATAAATATATATGCGGAATGATTACATTTTAGGCAAGAAGTATCTTCTTGAGACCTCTTCAAATTAAAATGTGAAAAAGTCAAGACAAATCTTGAAAAACATGGTAGGAATTTTTATGAGAAATTTTAATCGATTCTGCCAGTCATCTGACATAAATACATCTTTACTGCCTTTTTAATATGGGGGAGGGGATGACAATTCTACTGTGTGCACAAAAAGCAAGACTTCATTAATAATATGAAACAATTTATGGACCAGAAATGATTTTGCTTTTAAAATAATTATTTTATTTCAATTTTGGCAAATATTTGAATTTTCTAAGACCTTTCTTTAAGACTTGTTACCTGGAAAGGGTATGCAAATACTTCCTGGCTTAAGGAGGATGTCTGGGCAATTAGAACAGCTATGCGGAAGTGTGTGGGGAGGGAGTGAGGGAGGAGGGAGGAGGGGTGTGGGAGAGAAAGAGATTGAGAGAAAGAGAAAAAGAGAGAGAGAGAGTGTGTGTGTGTGTGAGAGAGAGAGAGAGAGATTGCTTAAAGAGAGCCCCTGATTTAGCTGATTGGCTCAGTGTCATTTAGAGAGTCTCAGATTTACTTCTTCTCTGACTATTGTCACAGCTCTGATTTATGGAGTTAAAAAAGTCTTGAAAGAAGAGGTGTTTGGAGTTTAGGGTCTTTCCTTGATAGTCCCTCCTCTTCCCTGTCTACCCCTTTTGCCAGTGTTCACCTTGTGGTGACCTTGCAGTACTCAGCGTTTTCCACCTGAGCTCAGTAGCTGGGGAGCCCACTAGTGCTGGGGAGAGAGCAGTGGTTTCCATTCCTGGGTGATGGAGTCATGGGAGAAACGGCAGCGAACCAGCAGAGGGTAGGACCCGAGCCGGCTCGGCTGGAACGTGCTCTAAGCGGCTCAGGACAGAGCAGCTGCTCTGTCTCCCAGCCTGCAAGTGCAGCCTGCATTTGTCACTGACCACTGAAGTGTGTGTTTGTGCAAGGTGAGAGCTGGGTGTTTTTCGTTAATTTGGACACAAAATGCCAGGTATTGCTGTTGATTGTGTTTGATGATTTGGGGATATTTATATCACCACAAATTCAGGACCTAGACTGTGTGGTTTTATTTATGCCCTCTTGTTTTCTGTCACGGTCCATTCAGCTTTCCATGGTGTCAAATTGTGGCAACAAATGGGACATAGTGTTGTTCTTATGCTGAAATGTGATCAGTTTGGTGCTGTTTTCTTATATTCTTTTGTTAATGGTTCCTGCCAAATGATATAACTTCAGATACCAAATCCCAGTGCTGATTTGAAAGCATATGGAAACTGCTTCAGATAAAATTTGAATTGCTATTTTCTTAGAGTACTTGCTGTTATATAGTCTTTGTTTCACCCACATTTTAGTGGTTGAAACTTTGGAGAGAGCAGAGTGCCTCAGGGTCTGATCTGATGATAAAAGTAACATGGAAGTTTTCTGTGTTTTTGTTTGTCAAAATGAAAACTTCTGCTTGGCCATTGGGGTGTGTGTGTGTGTGTGTGCACGTGCACGCTGGCGCATGCACGCACACACACACACGCACACACACATGTATGTTTTGTGTTTCAAAAAAAAAAAAGAAACTCTTTGAGAACCAAAAGAAAAGCAAACAATACTTTGCTGTATTTTGATGTACTTACAATTAACTCGATCAGCATATAAAGCTTTTATTATTGGCACGTTTGAATTTTAGAACTTCACATTTAGTGTACACAAGAAGAGTGCAACTATGGTGTGTACTAGGTATGTGGGGGACGTGGAGTATGTACTCATAATCAGTACAGTGGGAATCCAAAACGGGCTACGGGTAAACTGACAGGCCTCACTCCTGTACCAGTTTCATATGTTAGCTACTTACTGAACCTACACAAAATGTAAAGGAGATACCATGTATTGTTATACCTACAAATATACAGGAGATTTGTATTCATTAAACACATGCCTAGAAAAGGGAAACATATAGGAAGTTGAAATTGTATAAATAGGGTACGAAAAACTTGGAAAAGCTACAAAATTTTAAATGGAGGGAAAAGATACAATGAGGAATAATTATGATGGAGTATCAAAAAATACTTCAGCTGCTCAAATTTTTAAGTCTAAGACTGAAAGAACAATAGCATACTTAAGGAAATTCAGAGTCAGCAGAAATGAAGCCACGAGCAAAAATTCTTAATAAAACATATTGTCAACCTGTGGAATGTACTTGTCTATCTCAATTAAGTTGAATTCTGCTGCCAAGATTGGAAAAATTGGAATTTAAAAAAATTAAATTTAAGAATTTTATTTAAAATTGGTTTCCATTTAGTAAAATAAGTTGTGTTAAAATGCAATGAACACTGAAATGGTTCAAAGCATTTAACAACTAATATACAAATCATTTGCCCTACTTTTGAATTATGTCAGTTTAGAAAGGAGTAAAATATTCTAAACTAGAATGTCACCTTTTGCTACATACATATGGACTGCTAGGTTCCTTGGACACTCTCTTCCTGGCTTCTTGCTTTTAGATTCTGTTGAAACACTGTGGAACGGTGAGCAGAAAATACCTAACTCTAATATTGTCATGCTTTCTTTGTGAGTTAAGGACAGCAATAGTTTAGTTTGACAGATATGGAACTTGAGGTGTACAAAAAATTGATAACTGGCCTTTTGACATTGGAACCTCTCTACTACTTTGGCTTTTCTGCTTCCATCATCTAAAATTTGGCTGCTTCTTTAAAAAGGTGTAATATGACTTTATCATCATGACCAAAAAGATGTGATGGAAGGCCTCTTAATGTTTTATATACGCAAGACTATTCACATTTCTGTGATGATTGTAGCCCAGTGTGTTCAAATGTGGTATCCATTTCTACCATGATTACCTTCCATGCAAGAAAGACTAGAAATTTAGTCATCGACTTGGTGAACCATAGTCAGTGTAAATAGCCAAAGAAAGCCTTGAATAGCATCTGCATTGATTCCTTAGATAACTTGCTTACTGAGACATGCAAAGAGGTTTAAAAAGGTTTAGAGATTATAGGTATGACCTCAAAGCACATGCCCGTCTGTTCAAACACATTTACTTCTAGGCTATTAAACTCTCCTACTTAAAGAAAAAGATTTGCCTTTATTTACATATTTGATAAGTATCTCTAATTTTCTAAAAAGCTTAAACTTAACACATTATGTTTCTCCCTCTCTTCCTTCTTTCAGCTTTATACTTTATTCTAGATTTTAAACTTACTAAATCCTTAATTTATTAAACCTTCTTTCTTTAGACCTATATTCAATCTGTTCAACCTGGGCAAGAAAGCAATTAGGATTTCTTCTGGGACTGATGAAATCCACCACCACTCCCTTCCCCACCAAATCAAGAGATCGCTGTTCCTCTCTACCTTCTCACCCCCACCCCATGAGCAGGAAATTAGAGTCATTAGTGAGAAAGAATGGTCTAAATGGCTACCTGGCAGAGAATGACCTTGTCTATGGTGCCTAACATTTCTGCTATTCATGCTTTTTTACCCATCTACTCTTGAAGCTTGGAAACCTTTCTCAAAAACTGTTTATACATAATAACATAGTTATACTTTCACAAGGACTTTTGATAAATTGAGATTAAATACTATTGTAGTACATGGGGTTGGCTTAAAGTGGTATCAGCAGTTTTTGTTTCTTTACCTTAGTATTAAGGTAATTAAGTTCTATTTTGCCTACCATCTCCTCCCAAGGTAGTGTAGATTCCAATGAAGTAATGAGCACCCACACAACTTTTAACTATTACTTCCAGGTTCCTTAAAGTAGGTCTGGGTTCCTTGGGGACAAGAAACATGGAGGGCAGGGTGTGTGGCATGACTACCCCTCTGGCAGAATGTCTTTTTGAGGCCAGTCACTGGGCTCCTTGTGGACCACTGGGCTATGAGAACTTGACAGCTGGAGTAGGGGCAGATGGCAGCAGGCAATTCTCCACTTGAGATAGAAACTAAAAACATTTTTCTATAAGTCTGCTCAAGAGATCTGTCTCATTTGTCTTGAATCCAGTATGTCTTCTAAGGGAATGAGATGAATAAGTCTGGTTGCTAGAAAATGGGCCGAGACTGTGACTGCCCTTTGTCTTTGGCTAATAAAGGAAGAACCCACCAAAGAAATTTATCTCAAATACTTATTTTTATAACCAATACAATTACTGTATTTTAAACTCTAAATTATTTCTACTGGGACAGACTTCAAGTCTGATTCCAACATCTACCTGGTTTCCCCCTAACAGCTATCCTCTACCATACACAACAAATAAATTTAAAAAAATACTATTAACTAATTAAACTCTTTACATTTTACTATCCAAACAATTCTCATAAACATGTAATTCAAACAATCACTTCAAAACAATGTAATTACAACTTCCAAATATTTCTAATGGCCAAGAAACCATCAATTGGAAATTATTGGAAAGTTTCCTATCGCAAGCACATTAGAGCTTATGGGGATGTTCAAGAATTCTATTTCAATACATCATAATCAATAAAGACTTTCATATGCTCTCTTCTGATAGAATATTTTAAAGATCAGTATGCTTTGACTGTTTTGACAATTAAATATGAAATGAAGGGGAGGCTCTTCCTTCTCTAACTCCTGTGCTCTTGTAGAATGAGTTTCACTTAACATCAGTGTGTTAATAGGGATTATTTTGTAGCTATAAAAAGTATCTCCTTTATAAGTTTATGCAAGAACTATGTTTTTAAATGTAGGTTTTATTATTATTCACATATAGTGAGACCAATAGATCAGGAGATGCTTGCCATTGAAAAGATAGTTTGTTATTCACAGTTCCCAAGAGGAGGGAACATGTCATGCTATGCCATGGTGAGCGGGGACGATCACATGGGGAAGCACCAGGGTTGGTAAGGAGGCAGAAGGAGAGAGGGGCAAACGTGGGTAAGAGCTTTTATTATGGTTTCCTTAGGAAAGAACGGGTAAGGCAAGGTAAGCAGGCTTAGGACTGGCCAGTTTGAATAATTTCAGCAGCCTCTAGGACCTTGAGTCAGTTTCTGGTTGTCTGGGTACATGACCCTAAGGTGTTTAGGGCAAATGTATAGTGGCCCAGAGTGTGAGAGATAGGTAAAAGACATTTGAGGTTTGGGCTCTGGATTTGTTTATTCGCATATGAAAGGAGTAGTTCCTAAGTGAGTCTTCACTGTCTTTGGATTGGCCAGCCCTGGGAGGGGCAATCTGTCCAGGGTCAGCAAGGCCCAAAATGTCAAAGCAATAGAAATGCATAACATAAAAAGGCATGACGGATACAAATTAACACACCCAAAGAGGAATAGACTACTGAGCACCAGTTTGCTGAATGTGGTGTTCACCTGGTTAGTCTATGTGGACAACAATCTCTTGTCACCAAATGTACCCCACTGATTCAAGTACCCCTCCCCCTGCCCCAGTAAACTCCAGAAAGGTTTTTGTTTCATTTTCCTTTTTTAAATTCAATTCTTTAAAACAACAAAAAGTTTGAAAATTAATGGGTTCTCTTTGCCGAATAGTTAGTATAATTTTACTTGTCTCACACAGTTATGTTATTTGATTACTAACAATAAATGCTTCCACATTAGGCTTCTGGTAAAACCCTTATTTAGACTAGAATTATTAAAGAGATTTTCTCTTTGCACATTTATCATTCACCTTTGGTTTGAATTGTATTCTGGCACATACTAGTTAATAAACAATTGTTAAATGAACAACTAAATGATTAAATCAACCAAACTGGCAGAATTTTCTTCACATTCTTTAAGAGCCTTTTACATGGTTTCCAGTCTGATCTTTATATTAAAGAAATTCAGAAAATAAGAAGAAAATATGTTGATTATTTTGCTCAAACAAAGGGTAAATCTTCTCTCATTTAAAAATATCCATAAACAGCCATGCCCTTATAAGGAAACATAAAATATGGCAAGGGACATGCAAAAATTGAGTAACAACTCAATTTAAGCTGAACTGACAAAACTGTTATTTATAATGTCCCTACTTCTCATCTCAGCAGCAATGTACAGAGGGATTAAAATATTTTTAATAGTAGAATAAGATAATTAATTTATAAAATTAGAATATATCAAAAGGTGTTGAAAATAATCCATAATCCAGGAAGAAGAAACCTCATAAATATAGAGTTTTTCCCTTGTATTATTTCTCTTTTTAATTTTTAAACATTTAGGAAAAGAGTAAGCATACATATAGTGTTTCAATGGAAGTGGAATTTTTAACTCTCCCTACCTAGTTTCTCCATTATAGTTATTGACATTTCCCACAGGAATTTAGTGTGTAATAAATATGGAATTTTGCAACAGTGGAGAAGGATGTTTTAATCGACAGTAGGGATTGGTATGACTAAATAGACATTTGAGGGGGAAAAAGGTTTATTCTTTACACTAAAATAAATCCTAAAGGAGTCGAAGATTTAGATGTAAAATACAAAACTATAGCATAATAGAAGAAGGCTTTGGTGTGCTACCTTGCACAGAGTAGGTGCTATACCCACCATGTCAATAAGCAGCTCTATGTAGGAGTGGAAACGACATCCTACTGCTAGAGAGGAGCCTATTCTTTGTGGTCATCATGGCAATTCACATAGCAGAATGGAGGTGTCAAAAGTGGTCCTCTCTCTGTACCATCTGTCCCATCATCCTCTGTTCTTTCAGGCACCCACGCTCCTGATATAAAGGCAAGCAAAGAAGGTGTAAATGCCAATCACTAATTTCTTTTTAACATTTTTATATGTAACTTTATTTTTCCTTTATATTTAAAAAACATATTTAAATGTGTTTAAATTACAGTTGAAATACGGTAGTATACTAGTTTCAGGCGTACAACACAATGAACATTTACGTAACTTACAAAGCAGTCACCTCCTGGTAAGTCTAATACCTATCTGACTGATTTCTTTTTTAATTCAAAGCTGATGCTTTGATGTTTTATTCTGTAGTCAGACAAGTGTTAGGGACACAGTGTAAATTGATTTCTTGCTCTTAACTCTCAGGATTCCTAAATCTGACACTTGATTGAAGCCTCAGAGTAGCACCGCTCTCTAGTCTCTGCAAGTTATGATTCCATTGGTGTGACAAGGGAATGAGACACTGTCAGTGGTGTCCTGGCCCTTTTGAATTGTTATCAGATTAAACTGAACTGATTCCAAGTGCTCTCGAAGGGCATGTGCTTGGTATGGAGGGTTTTAGTTGGAAAGCTTTTTCTTTAGGGTCCGTGGATTCTTCTTTTTCACTTCTTATTCTGCTAGTTAATTTCATTATCCTGAAATTCCTCCCCTCCCATACCTCTTGTACCGCCTCTCATCATCCTCTGACCTGGATAAAAGAAACACTTATGTCATTCACGCTAGAATTCTCAGACTGGCAGGTTGTTTGGAGCAATGTGCAATGTTCCTAGCAACAGATTAAGGCAAATCCACAGCACTTCAAAAGCCTGCAGGCATTGAAAAATCACAGAGGACTACCTAGTTATATTTGGAACTTCTGCTTTGTGGATTTGTATTAGCTAAGAATCCAGAAAAGTTTTTAAACATTTTTTGGTTTACTTTTAATAGAAACTTGGAAGGTATAATCAGTTTCAAAAACAGTCATGATAAATTTAGTCCAGGCTCTGAGAATGAATGTCAAATGTGTCTATGCTCAAATTTGAAAGTAGGACATGTGAAGTTCACTGGAAGTCACAGGAAGGTGATTTTAATTATCAGGACTATTTTATATTCATTAAGAACACAGGCACTAGGATCAGCTAGACCTATTTTGAAATTCATGAACAAGTTGTTTGACTATGGGAGTTATTTAACCTTTTAAGCCTCAGTTTTTATATCTGTAATATCATAAATCATGTATTTTGAGGTTAAAATGATTGAAAAAAGTATCTGGGCTTGACTAAAGTAGAGGAATAATCAAAAAGCTAATCAATATAGATTGTAGGGGAAATATTTTAGCAAATAGGATAAAGTTGTGGAAAGTTATCAGAGAGAAGAGAAAAAAAAAATAATGAAAGATAAAATGGTAAATGTGATGATCACAGAAGGGAGATCTGATTACCATTACATTTAACCTCCTTCCTTGGTGCCTAACACAATATCTTAGTCATAGCAGGCGCTTATTTATGTTTAAAGAATGAATAAAGAAAGGAAAGAGATAATAATGGTAATGGTGGAGAGACCTGGAAGATTGTATAAAAGAGTATTTAAAAACATCTCTAAGATGTTCCATGTTCCATCTGAAGTACACTGTGTTGGCCAGATTTTATCTATTATATTAAAAAAAAAGACGACAAACCAAGAACTGTTATATTGGTTACACATTATGTTCTTTATCATAGTCCATAAAGTGGAGAGGGTGAGAAATTGATGTTCTTTGAACACACAAAGGAATGACACACCTGTCAACTCTGAGAGATAGAGACTTGTGAAGTCAGCATGGTTTCTGGTAGAAGTCAAAAGGTGAACTCAGAGCCTAAACTGGAAAGACTATTAATCTTAAAAAAAAAAAAAAAAAAAAAAAAGTCAAAATGGGATGAGAGCCTCAACATAGAAGAAACTTTGGCATCTGGTGAGGGGCAAAGATTTATCATCCCTTGCTTTGCTTTATTTAGTTTCTCCAGGCCTTGCCCAGTAAATGACAATAACTCCTTCCATTTATTGTGAAAACTCAAACACGGCTATGCTTTTCCAAACACCCCTCAAGGGAGTGGTACCACCTCCTGCTGGGAAACATGGAGAGTATAAAAATTAGGAGGAACTATATTCAGAAGTGTAACGGCTGTCACAGTCAAGAACTTAACACCCTTGACTTTCATGGATCTTGTAAGCATGACTTTTGAATCTTTTAAAGTGAAACAAAGGATTATAATACCTTGTAAGTAATTTGTCATTTTGCCAAGGAATGTGTTTAGATCATGTTTGGTGAGAGGCTTATTTGAAGGGACCCATCATTTCTCTAATGAGTGAGATTAGCTTACTTCATTCTTGCCTATACCCTGCCATGTACATCTACGTGGATTGTTTTTTCTATTTGTATTTATTTCAAGCTTAATAATTCTTATAATGTGGCTTTTTGAAAAACTTTGTTTTTTTTTAATAGAAAAATAGCTCTGAAAAGAAAAAAAGCATTTGGTAGGGCTGCAAATGAAGCATGAAGGATGTACAGAGGTAGAATTCAATAGGAATTCATAGAAAAGAGCAGCTTTGAATAAATTATGAAATTCATATTTGGCGGTCTTGGTAATCTCTGCCAAAATCAGTCCACCTAATGTGCTATAAAACAACAGCAACGAAAAAATTGATTTGTAAAATTGTTTTAATGCCTTTATAATTTGCTTTAGGTTGATATTTACAGAATTAAGTGGCCACCCCAAATTTTTAGTTCTATTTCATTTTCTGAAGGATACGATATGCTATTTGAGAATTTAGAGACTTACTAAAATCTCAGAAAATGTCCTTTGAGAGTGTTCAGAGCCAAGTTTCTTGATTCCTAAGGGGAACTGACGACAGATACCGTAAATAGTACATCTAACCTGTTTCATGATCAACACCTGCAGTGATTGTAGGTCCAGCTCAAGCTTTCATCTTAAGTAACCCCAAGAAACATGACCTACCCTTTATGTTACCTTATCAGTGTGGGGGATGTTGTCCTCACATTGTACTAAATTTAGTGGTGCACTAAAATTTTCCATATGTGTCAGAGGAAAAAGAAGAGGTGTCAGAGAAAAGTTAATACGGTAGCTGTATATTACATTCCCAAGGCTGCCATAACAAAGTCCCATAAACTAGTTGGCTTAAACAACAGAAATTTGCTGGTTTTAATCTCATCTCACAGTTCTGGAGGCCAGAAGTCTAAAAACCAAGGTTTTGGCAAGTCAACACCAAGGGATTAGAAAGGGATCTGTTCCAGGCGTTTCTCCTAGTTTCCAGGGGCCTCAGGCTTTTCTTAGTTTGTAGGTAGTTGTCTTTTCTGTGTCTTCACATCCTTCTTCTGTGTGTGTCTGCCTCTGTATTCAAATTAACCCTTCTTTATAAGGATATTAGTCATATTAGATTAGGGCCTACTCTATAGACCTCATTTTAGCTTAATTATCTATGGAAAGACCTTACTTCCAAATAAATTCACATTCTGAGGTACTGGGAGTTAGAACTTCAATATACCTTCTTTGTGGGGGTGGGAGGTGTCACAATTCAACCCACAACATTGACTCAAGAAAGGTGAAAATAAGGAGAGAACCTAGGAAAATTCAGAGTGCAGGACTGACTGCTTTATTATCTCCATGCTATTCAGAGTGTGGTCAGTGGACCAGTGGCATCAGTGTAACCTCAGAGCTGGTTAGGAATTAGGAATGCTGAACCTCAAGCCCCATCCTAGACTTGCCAAGTCAGAATCTGCATCTTTACCTAGATCATCAGGTGTTTATTTTTTACATTAAAGGTTGAGAAGAGCTCTTCTGGCTCATAGAATAAAAGCCCCATTCTCAAATGCCAAGAAGGAGGACAAAAAAGAACAGTGCTTATGTGCAGAGACCTCGTTAATGTGAGCACATAGCAAGCGCGAGCCTTTACTCCAGCACAGCTATGGCATAGTTATTTATAAAGGGAATATTGATCTCTGGGAATAGTTTTAGGAATTAAGTTTTAATTATCATTAATTTCCTTTACCGTAGGATGTATCTCAGGAGTGAACTTAAAAGATCATCATATACAGAGAGAGCTCAAATTCTTTTTCCTACACTTACTTTGCTTGTGTAAGTCGCTTCTTTTCTGCTGGTCTGGTCTACAATTTCAGTTGACCCAACTAACTGAGTCATACAACTTAATCCTGAAATAAGGCCCATTGAGAAAAAAAGAATCCTCCCACCCCACCCCCTGTATTGGGGAAAAGGCATTTGAATTTATAGTAATATCTTCTAAATAATTAAAAACATGTGAACTCTTGTTTTACTTATCTCTCTGCCTTTTCTTTCCCATAAACTTTGTGCTTCCCTAAAAATATAATTCAGCCAGAAGTTGTGGTTGCAGAGCCTATGTTAAATGGAGACAAATGGAGACATAAAACTTTAAAATAAAAGAGGCAGAATTAAGCTTTGTCCTGGAGTCAGCTTGGGCAAATTCTTATGACAGCAGGAGAACAAATACAACTTCCTGAGATGAACTCTGAGGGCGCAGTTCTCATGGGGGGTAGGGACTTGAAGTACATATGACTGTCCACAGAATTAAAATATGCTCAGGGGGAATCTGCTCCTCTAGAATCCAGAATAGCAGCAAATATGCAACATGAACCATTTTCTGATTTCATTAAAACTGCCATGCTGTGAATAATATTGAGGTAAATTTCTCTTCATGGGAATGAACCTTTGTAACTGACAATTAGAGAACTCTTGGTAACAATTGTACTATCTTCTCTTGAGATCTATACTTGGTTTAGATTCCTAGATAAGTATTGGTATTTCTGATCTGTTAGCTTTATTTGTATAGTAAGCAGTAAACCCATACTTTGAAATGTCTTAGCATCATTTAATGGTTGTGATTGTACTTTCTGCTAACATTCTTTATTGGATTTGAAAAATGTGGAGACAGGAATGTACTATCACTATGTACCAGCCACTTTCCTAAGTGCTTTACATACTTAAACAGTTAATTCTATCAACAATGCTATAAGTTATAGATGAGGAAATTGTGCAGATGAGGAAAATTGTACAGGTGGGGAAGCTGAGGCAGACAGAGGTTACATAAGTTGCCATGACAGTTAGTGTCAGATTCGGAATTCCAGATCTGATTCCAGAGCCTCTGTGCATAACCACTGTTGACACTGTCTCTCAAGAAAGACAAGTAATCATTCTGAATATCTCCTTAAAAGGCCAAAATAACTACTTTAAATAAAATGTGTTTTCAAAATCTCTTTTATCGCACAGGCAATTATTACTACAGATGTGCTACTCTCTTTTTTGGGGGGGAACCATGTCCTTTCTCAAATGATGTATTTTAGGCCCATTTCCTTTTAAATTATAAACTGAATAAGATGTCTTCCATACCCTTCCTGTCTCACTAACTCCATGCCCTCTCCATTTAGCTTTGCCATACACCTGCTCTTTCCTTAATTCACATGAGGACACATTTTGGATGATTCTTCTCTTCTCACTTCTGCCCCTGGCCAAACAGAGCTCCTGGATTTTATTTACTGTTGTTATTCTCATTGATATGCAGTTCTAGTAGAAATTACTAGTAGAAATTACTAGGTCGGTTGCCACAACCTGAGTGTTGTCCATGGCATTCTCATCAACAACCAATTACCCTAAAAGGCCTCTAATAAATGTTAGATACCTGCTCAGCTTTGGAAGGAGGGAGAGACACAATAATGACATTGGTATCTACTCCCATTGCTTTGGGAAATCATAATGAAACAGAATAGACTCAATAGAAATAATTAACATAAATTACTTTAAATATGAAAAATAGCAATTTGTAAATATGTATTACTTAAAAAGTCCTTGCTCTCAAGTACATTTTTTAAAGAGAAAAGTGTATGTATTGATTAGAATTTGCATATCAGAATATTTTCTAGTTGTCAATCCCTTTTATCAGTATTATTTATCCAGACTTAATCCCTGATAACAATGTTTGTGTTCACGTAGAGCTTCTTTATCACTTCAGATGATACATTAAAACTGCTTTGTCTGGTTATAATTCCAACATTCTTGAGAATAAAATAATTTCACTCTGTTGACCAAAAAGCTGCAAAATAAAATCTTTACTGGAGTTAACTTAGAAACTATAAAGTACCTTTTTAAAGAAACTCTGTGACTTGTATCTGGTTGGAGAAAACAAAACAAAACAACAACAACAACAACAAACACATGACAGAATAAACTTAAGCTTGATAAAAAGTTACTTAAGATAACTAGTGCCAAGTTTACAATTACTCAAGTGACAGAATCATTTTTCCTGAATTGCATTTTAAATCTTGCCTTTAAGCAGTGATCTTGTGTAATTAAACATCATGAAAAAGAGATAAGCTTCAGCCTGAAGACTGGGCCCAGCAGCCAGGCAAGTTGTGATGAACCAAGATCCCCTGTGTACATAGTTAGCCTGTCCTGCTTCACAGATGCCATGTCAGTCATATAATTTGTTTCATATAATTCGTTTCCAGCTTATAACTTGTCGACACAAGGCTTTGATTATTTAGCAGAACTGGTCCTCATGGCTATGGCTTTGGCTTTGTAAATTGAAAGGAAGACCACAGAGTGTGAAATTTTTAAGAGATAAACACCCTACCTATGATGGTCCAACACTATTGAGATCTAGCTTCTATTAATCAAAATTCAAATATTAATTTATTTCATATTGTGACACAGCTTTTTGGTAATGGCCTTTAAGTTGTCTTAAAACCATCATGTCATTTTATCAAAGGGAGATTATCCACATTACAATATCCCATGAATGAAGGGTAGAAGCAGATAGATGCATTAATTATGCAATTAGACAATTATCAATTTATCAAACATGAAACTGCTGATCATTCTAAGCACCTCATTGATTTTATCCTCTTCTTTTTGGATTTTGTCATTTAAGTGTTACAAATACCTTATGAATGAAGACATTAAAATAGATACTTTAATATCCACAAAGGATTTTATTTTGTTTTGTTTACTTCAGTTTCATTTTAGACCTACTTATTAGTTTTTAACTGAAATCTAGAATTATTTTTCAGTAGAGTAGTTTCCTTTAGTAGGGCCTATTTCTGTATGTTCAGTAGAGTATGCCTATTAAAAATTTACTGTATCTCATGATGAAAAACACCCTTGGTGAAATTGGGATTGTAGAAGTAAGAACAGAAATAAGAATGGGAGAGGTGCCCATCAATTCATTTGAATGTCTATATATTTTAACATTTTTAAGTGGATAATCTGTAGTCAAAGACCAGATAAAAGAGGAACTTTCTTCCATAATTGATATACCTAGTAATTGTCCAAAGAGAGACAAAGTACATTCTAGTCTCTTGCAACTCGAAATTCCTTATTCTTGGAATGGGTTAGGTAGAGTACCTTTTAATACAGCAACTAACACATAAGCATCTAGGAGAGAAAGTGGATCCTTTGTCCTTTTTTTATAAATAGTATGGGAGGATTCACTGAACTGAATAGGATCAAGCCACATAACATGTCACAGTTCTTTGTTTGCATCAGCCGCATTTATACTTTTTCTAAGTCTCTATATTTGCATTTTGTTTATTTATTGGGCATACTTTCAGGTTATATTATTAGGTAAGAAAGCTTAAAGTGAAAGAGACCAAAAAGAACAGGAATGTGTTCTACAACTGTTGAGTGTTTTAGATAAAATAAATGTGTTACCTGTTGAAAGTATATCCAATAGGTACTGAACTTGAGCAGTATGAAAGGAATGCATATGTACTCCTGAAGAAATTTGAGGGTTTCTCTTATTAAATAAATGCATAATTAATATAATTCAGGTGTTCGAAGTTGTGTTCTATCCCCCACCCCTGACTCCTTAGTTGAGTGCAGTGGTAAGTAGATGGGAGTTTAAGGCCTTTGTTCACCCTATGTGTAAATCCAGCTCTCTCTTTCATTTCAATGAGTTTGTAGCATAGGCTCTGGAGTCAGGAGGTCTCAGTTCAAGTCCTACTTTGTATGCTGCCATGTGTTTCATAGCGGCTGTATCCACAGATTAGAAGGACTAATAATATACATGGTAGAGCTGTAGGAGGACTAAAAAAGCAAAACACTTTTATTGTTGTTATTATAAGACAATAAACAAAGTCCTTCAGATCCGTGAAATGTACAAAACATTATAAAACTGCTACTTTACCTCAATCTGGTCCTATTAAATGAGGAGCAATAAAAGAAAACAAGTTGATAATTCTGTGGTCATGAATTCAACCCATGTGGAGAACTGGCAGGGCACATTATATACACATCAGCTGTGGCAAAAATAAGTCAACATTGTTTATAGAAGGCTTGTGATGTCTGGATTACCAGCTGTCTGGAAAAAGAAGAACATAGCTTCCTTTTTTGTTTAATATGGTCTGCCAGCCAGCTGGCATTAGGGGAAGAGGAAGGGAACGCGTGTTGATGGAGCATCTATCTGTGCCAAGTGTATTGTGTAACTAGTCTCGTTTGGCCCTCCCAACTTGATAGTGGGATAATATTGATACCCGTGCTCTACACATGGGAGACTGAGACTAGAGAGGTCAAATAACCTAGCCAGGAATCCACAGGTAGTAAATGGGATTCTGACTTCCAATTCATTTAGGCCATATCATTGACTGCTTTTGGGAATGTTAAATATACTTACGATTGACCAGTTAGAGTTTTCAGTAAAAATTTAAAAATTCACATTAAGAAATGCCACATTTGACATTAAGTTACTTAAAAATTGTGTAATCAGCAAATGTTAGTTATAAATGGACACTATGAGTTTTTTTCTCATTGATAATTTACTCAAAAGATTTGGTGTCTTTTATTTTCATTTTTGTACACTCCCTTTGTAACTTTTCATATTTCTTCATTACTACTAAGGGAATAATGGAGAGGAAAACTGTGGGAGGGATGAATATTATGTACCTAAGAAATTTTAAATGTGTGGAAAAAATTTTTAAATGCATAGGGTTAGAAGTATACTAGACTATTTTCTTGTAAGTATCCATAAGAAATAAACCCATAGGAGGTGATTATTGAGTCAGATATGCAAGTTACCATTAGAATTTTTATGACAGCCTTGAAGTTTTAAGAAGATTAGATTGATGATACAGTAAGGTTTTCTATTTAGATTAATACTGCCATTAAAATGCTATATTAGTCAGATAGTCCTTTTATTTTCTCTTTGTGTCTAATAACATAAAAATATATTAATGGAATTAAAAACTGGGCCATTTGTCAGGAAAGCTGTGTTCTGGTTCTATGTTCTATTATCTGTGATTTATAAGTAAAAAAAGATTAAGCAGCTAGTAAGCGGCAAAGCTAATTTCTAAATTCAAGATGCAAATAACAGAAGAGACAAAAAGGACTTGTGATAAGAAAAATATGATAATAGATTCATAATTTTGGACGTTAGGTCTTTTGACTTACCTATTGTAGATCAGAAGGCAGATTGTGGTTTTTAAATCATTCTCTGAATAATGTGCACTTTCCTTGGCTAATTAGCTAATCAAGTTTAAATAAAAAATATTCCAGTATTACTTGACCACTAATTCCAACTGATGGAATAAATCTGAATTTAGATATTGGTGCATAATAAAAATTAAAAAAGAAACAAAAAGCCTTTAGAATTAACAATATTTTAAAATAATTTCTCACAAATATAAACTTTCATATATTCGTAGAGAGAAATTTTATGGAAAGTTTGTTCATTCAAAACTAAATTTTTCTTATGAATCAATATTTTTATGTGATTTTTATTAATGTTGGGAGAAAAAAATTAATAATGCTTTGTTCCATAGAATTAATAGCGCAACATTAAATATGGAAGATATTACACTATTATTAGATTGGAAAATACTCAACTTCAATTAGAATAAAATTCATTTGTTTTCAGCATAAAAAGTTTTCTACATTGTTTTATGTTCCAGAAGTGGAAATAAGATCTGAATGTGTGTCTTTTATGTATGTGTGTGTCTGTGTATGTATAAGTATGTGTATGTACAAATGTGTGTATGTGTTGTGAATGAGCAGGATGGATCAGGGGGATGTGTGTACTGATATTTGTCTTTAAAAGGAGAGTAAAACATTTCATTTTATTAAATTGCTTATATATTGAACTTAGCACATTAAGGTATCCTACAGAGATGGAGGATTAATTTGTGTTAAAAGTATGAAGCTCTATTATAGATTTGGTCTTCAAATCATTTTCATTTATATTCAAGCCTAATGAACATGGCTTTGTAGCTAAGAAATGTCTGAGAAAGTGCATTGCTGTAAAAAGTCGATAGGATTACATGTCAATAAAATCAATTTACCATGGCGAAAATATATTTTTTCAGAAGAAAGAATGCTATGAAATATCTGAGAAGCCCATTTATTTACAGAAAAGTAGACAAAAATTAGAAAACTTGTTGAAAATTTAAGCCATTTACTATAAAATACATTTTAAAACCATTTGCTTAATATTATTGGTTCCTTTCACGATATATTATAGATGTTGACACTGATGCAAAACGTACATTGGCCTATGTCTTCTTTACAGATAAATGTATCAGATTTCATCACTAAGACATAGTTTCATTAAGCACAGAGTAATTAAATAGAATGTATGATACAAAGAGCTCTCAAACATAGTAACCTTATTACATTTTTTAAAATATTTAATTGCTTATGAAATATAACAACAGATTTTAGTTGTTTACGTTCTTGATGTGAAGAATAAATGAGATAACATAGATAATATATAAGCTTCTCCCTGGAATGCCATAGAGTATTCATCATCTTTATTGACATTGCTATTAGTAGTATTAGTATTATTAATACATTTGTACATAATGTTACAACAGGGAAATATTATAAAAGAGATTTAGAAATTTAGAAGCAATAAACATAATGGACAAAGACTAGTACAAGATTCTAAAGAGATACAAGCTGTCCAGTAGAATCTGCTGGTCGAGGGCTAGGACCCTGGCTATACTGTTTACTGTTGCATCTCTAGCAGACAGCTCTGTACCCACCATACTATAAGCTATTAATAAATATTTATATATTTATTGAGTGAATGTATAAAATGTCTTCCCTAAATTACAGAGTATTAATTTAGGTTGCTTGTGGTGATGTTTTGCGATTGGGGAATTACATTTAAAAATTTCTAATCTTCTTCCTATTCTACAGTCTTAGCAGTTGTTAGTAAAATTCACACACACACACACACACACACACAAACACACACACACACACACACACACACACACACACACACACACACACCATAAACACAGTTTTTTAGTAAGTACAAAATTGGTTAAGCCCTGTCTTTATCAGAAGAGTAGATAAAGGGGTATTTTATACCTTTCTTAAATAATAGTTTGAATGTGTCTTATATAAATTGCAATGGAAGTTGTGCTTTGTGTTTTAGGTAATTTATTTGGTGGTCAAGGTCTAGGAAATTTTCATCAATGTAATAAGATTGTTGGTGTACCTCATAATTCTGGTATTTTTTTTAATTTCAATTTTGCTCCACAGTTGTAATGTGTGGAAATGATGGTAGCCACAGTGACTCTTGGAAGAGCCCGGGGGATTGCAGATGTATGCATGTGGGGGTGGTTTATTGGAGACTGGAATAGGGTTAGTGGAACCAATAGCCAATTTATCCCTTCAAATGTTCTGTTGCATGGCAGCCACTTGACAGATGTATTACTAACCGAGGTTGGAAAACACTAGTCTGATATTAGTTCCACCTGGATTGTTTTATACTTTAGAGAAATTATTACTTCCAACTTCAACCTTGCAGCAAGAGGGAATTACATGGTACTATGGACAATATATTTCTTTTCCTTTTACAAGTCAAACTTAGTGAACAATGTCTGAGCAATAAAGGCACTAGTGAGCAATAAAGACACTAGTCTAACTTTCTTAGAGAACATATTTATCACTTATGATAATTTTAAATCATAACTATGATTCTAAATATGATTTAAATTATTTTAAATTTATGTAACTTATGTAAAAATTGTATTATACACACCAGAACTCTATTATTCACACAAATTTTAACACCAAATTGTGTTGTCTTTACTTAATGGGTTTTATTTACAGTGATCCTAGAGGTCGTTGTTATTATCTTCATTTTAAAGGTTAACAAACTATGACTATTAGAGATTAAGCAGCTTTCTAAAGTCACAAACTAGTAAGTGGCAGAACCTCATTCTAACTCGTCTGTTTTATTCTCAAACTATAGAAACATTAACATATACATTTATGTAATACATTACCGTATATCTGTGCACATATTATGGAATTTAAATACAATATTTGTATTTACTTCTCAGGGTTTTTCTCTACTTTTAATATCCCTTTTTCTTTTAATACAAGTTTTAATGGCACACACTTAAGATATAGCAGTGCTTCTCCATCAGCACCCACCACACTCAAGGAGAAGTTACAATACCACCTTCTAAGTTACATAAATATTAAATGCTGAATTGTAGATTGGAACCTCCCACCTATGTTAATAAAGTTAAGCGTAATTAGTGAAAGAGTAACAGTTTCCATGTGGGTATTGGGAGGGTTACATTACAATTTATTTTTTTTCTAAATAGCAAAAATTTCAAAGTCATTGGAAAAACTTATTTAGCTAAAAGAAGATATAAAGATTGATAATTATACTTTTTAAGCTAAAAAATATTATCTTTTTGTCTATTTATTACTTCACTTTTTGGAGGATTGTTATTGACATTGCCAGAAGACAAAAAAAAAAAAAAATTTAAATAAAAGCTGCCTTCCCACAAGACCTTGTCTTCATGATCTCCTCTGCTCTCATGAAAGTAAGAGACCTGGAAACTCAGCATTTCACAATTATAAGTCAGGATATTTTATTAATAATGCTTTTTGTTGAGAGATACTACTTTAATACTTTACCTATTGCTGCTGCTGTAAAATGAGTCAGATTGTACAACATAAATCACCATCAATCATTAGAATAGAGAAGTGCTCTTCTGAAGTCAACACTTTACTTTTCCTATTGGAATAACTATAAAATGATCAATGAATTCCCACCTAATGGTAATGGGGTCATTCTCAGACATCACAATGTGGTTATTCACCCACTTTAACTCTACCATGTTATCTTGGATAAAGATAATTTGTCAGGATTCCAATACTGTTTCATTACTATGCCATGGGTATCTGAAAAAAAAAATTGATTTCTGGTCTTTTAATTAGGAAAAACCAATAAAGAAACAGATTGACATAGTTTGATTTTTGAAATATAGTTAAATAATATTACCCTTCAGTCATAGGATCACCTTTAGAACTATTCACTATTTATATTCCAGAATAAGATATCAGAGCAAGATTTACAATAATTTTACCACCAGCTTATAGCTCAGCTCTTGCAGAGGCTAAACTGTAACTCAACCAAAGTAATCCAAGTTTATACATTTTTTCTCAAGGATCTTGGATGCCAACTGGTTCTAGACATAAAAGAGAGTTTTGAGGGCATATACTTTTATGAACTGCATTGGGAATTTCTGGATATCAGATTTCTACAAAACTTTTCAATGTACTTGCAAAAAATTCTGATCAATAAATTTTATTACAATATAAATTTTATAACAAATAATACTTTAGTATCTAGACTTTACTATTTACTCGATGATCTGCAATGGATTATAATAAGAATTAAATTGATAAACCTGTTGCCCTCAATAATCTTACATTCTAGACTTAGAAGACATTATCTCTAAAACATTATCTCTAAATCTCTAAGGCTCCTTCCAGGGAGTTTCAAAATTCCACAAATGCATCTCCTCTTGTTGCTTTTATTTCTCTCTTTTCCTTTAGCCTAGAAATCCTAGAAGTCTCTTAGTTTAGTGATGGTGTTTGCAATGTCTGGGCAAGTCTAAAGTAGAACTGGTATTCATGCTGAGCCAGTAAGTGAGCTCAGACATCTTGTATGTACTTGATCCCTGGAGTACTGCCACTTGAAATGGTATTTTCAGGAATGATTTCACAATATAGATGCTCAACCATACTTGTCATTAGTTCCAGCACCTAATAGGCAGCATTTCTAAAAGAAAAATAACAACAATAACACCACGTGGTAACTTTAAAGTTCTGAAATTATCTTATGAATAAGGGACTATTTACATGACTTTCATGCTTTTTAAGGTCCTATATTTATGTTAACTTTGTTTTGTTCTCATAGAAGTAGTACCAGGTGACCAGGCGCCACCTACTTTGTATGACCTGCAGTGAAGCCTACCACTATCACTCCTGAAGACTGCAGCTCATATCTAATATTGGTGGAGCTCTTTCCATTTTGAAGAATTTTCTATGAATTATCTTATTTAATAGTCACAATAACTTTGAGAGTTGCGTAGTATTAAATTAGCAGTCCAATATGGTCAGACATTATTTGCACGTACATGTATACACATAAGAAATTGAGAGACCCTGAGCCAACATACAAACTAAGTTCTTCAAACTCCAAATCTACCTTTTTCTTCCCTAAACCAAATAAAACCTAAATCCGAAAGGTTGGAATCAAACATGACTGGGGCACATAGGAAAAAGAATCTATGAAATTAAGCCTAGATGTACTAGTTCTATATTTGAGTGCTAGTGAGCAAATATTACTTTTAAATCATTCTTCAGCATCTACCACAAAATAAGTTCTTCCTAATCACAAAAATTGTGAGAAATATCTAATAAGTAGAACAGACATTCAGATACATGCCTTTCTTCAATTAGTCATTCACTTACGTAACATTCAAAAAATATTATTAAATTCCTACTGTATGAAGCACTTAACCAAGCTTTGGCAAGCAAGGGAGACAACTGTATCATTTATGAAACAAGAGGAAGGCAGCAGGGATGTTCTGTTGGTCTTCAGACTCTTGAACTCACATTAGATGATCAATGCATGTAAACAGTGTTTTACTTGATTGATATTCCTTCACTATTCATTTAAACCATTTTATTACACATAATAATATTTTCTACCATTTCATTTTGAAATTCCTCTTTTTCATTAACAGGTTACCTATCATGTGATGTATTTGCTTCTTCACAGCAATAGCATTTGCCTGCAAATGAATACATGTTTTGTGCAACTAAGCTGTGTTGACACACAGAATGTTCAATAGATTAAAATAGAGGGATTCATGCAAATATTAAGGTAAAACATTATCTGGTTTGTTATGGCTCACCAAATTGGCTTTGCTTCTGTGGGCAAGGTGATTTTAAGAAGTAACGTCATGGAAAAGAAGGAATTAACCAGGAATGGGAAAATATCTCAGCCAGATAGAAGAAAGGCTATATGTGGAAATAGAAGTGGCATAGAAAGACCAGGAAGAGTTTATTTACCTGGAGAGAGTAAAATGGGTGCATCTGGTAAAATAAAAATAAATGAACCTACAGAGATATGCAGATGTCAGATATTACAGAAACTTTCACACCAAAAAGATTCAGCCTCAAGTACATACAAGCAATTTGTACAGATCACATACTTCTCCTGCAACCAGTTGCTTTGAGGTCTGAGGGAAAGCTCCTTCCTTCCTTCACACATTACTCAAGTCTTTTGTGGTCATTAAAACATAGTTTGACCTACTGCAATTGGGGAAAAAATGTGAAGGATGGAGATCTGACACCAACCACGCATGCACAAGCATGCTCATGTGCACGCGCGCGCGCACACACAGACACACACACACGCAACACACTGCATTTGTTCTTTATGCCCTAATTGAAAACAGCTTGGTCTCCATGCACTATACAACTAGTTCCTCAACCATAAGCTACTAAGGATTAGACATGCCTTTGGACAGCCCCTGAGAGTATTTCATAAACTTTTGACATTAGAACTTTTAAGAGATTTGCTTAAAGAATGTTCACTTATGAAGCAAAGATAGAACATGGCGATAGAGTAATAAATAATCTTGTCAGATAAAAATAGAAGTCCTCAATAACTGCCAGCATAATTTAGCAATTAGAAATAATTGTTTAAATACACGATGAACTTTGCAGCCCAACTTCTGAAATAGTCTGTCTTGGTAAGAAGTATAGTTCTACCTGGTTTTTTCTTTAGATATTTAATGTGAGATTTAGGTCTCAGCACTAAATAGACTTGTGCTAATGACTAGGTCTTTGGTGGCAGGTGAAGTTTTGGGGCCACCACCACATACTCCTGAACTTTCCAGAATATGGGCTCATGTTTTTAGTCATGTGGACTATTTTTACTGACAGATTTCTCCAAGGTTACCAGACTCTGAATTTCTAACTTCCTGTTTTGTTTAAGGGCCTAAGGTTACTAATGAAGCAGTTTTTATAGCAGGCAGAAAGAGAGAGAAACAGAAGACAACCTTCTTTTTGAACTCCCCTAGTTCTCTTTTAGTCTCTGGTGTCGTGCTTGATCTTTATCACCATATCAAAGTGGCAAACCCAAGTTTTAGAGCTTGCAATTCAAAAAAAATTTAATCAATCTCCCTGGAGGGAGAGTATCCTTCTCCCTGATGTTAACAGGGCAAAGCTTTCTGATAAGTGTGCCCTAAGCAGCTTTTAATATTTAATGATGGTATCATAGAGGTATTGACCTGAGAGTGGACAATAAATTTTAAAAACACCCAGAAGCTCATGTCAAATGAATCAGAACAATTGATTTTCTTTTTAAACATGAGCTTGCCATGGGAAGTATTTTAATATGGCAGAAACAGGGCCAGGAAACTTAGATTTAGAATGAATGAGGCATGGAAGATGAATTACAGAACAAGGTGCTATTTATGGAGAATATAAAAAGCAAGGGTGTAGAGAGGTGGGGGAAGCAGAGTGACCTGTTGAAATACTGTGCCCCATGAGGACACATTGATATATGAATTCAGAGAAAATACGGATGATGTCAAGAAGGCATTACGATTTACAGAGATGGTCTCTCCAAAGACCAGATATTAAGTACACATGATATTTTTGTGACATCTCTTCATTATGGTTTAATATTAAACCTGTCAGCTCTCTTAGCCAAGGAAAGCTCTTCAACCATTTATTGCAGGATCCATTATGGTAGAATCACCAGCATAATAGTCTAGAAGAACTAGAGGTTTTTATTGCATGTGCCTCTGTAAAACCCAAGGCTAGCTTAAAAGATGACTTCACTTTGAATAAGCACCGATTACTAAAGAAAAGTGGGCATTAAACATAACTAAAGTTCCTGAGAACAGGACAACCATAAAGTGATAAATGATTAAGAGTGGATTTAATATTGAACCCTAGGTGCAATATAAAATAATTTGTCAATCATCAGTAGAATGAAGGTGGACGTTATGGAAGGCAATTGCTGGCGTCCATCTGATCTTTTCATTAGTTGTTAAAATGAATCATGAGCATCACTATTCTTACTCATCATATTTTGTGAGCAGGTTGTTTATTAATATTTATAAGTTATTCCTTACTGATATTTTGAATAAAATGCCTTAGAAGGGATGCATTGTTTAATCATGTTTTGCTAAAATGCATCTTATCAGTATTTATTATTTACGTTATCCCTCTATATTTTCTTAGTTTCTTATAGGAATATTTATCCACTAACACACACACACATACTGAAACACAACTTCACTAGATTAGATGGTTTCCTTTTGTAAATGGTAAAACCAGGGCACAAGAGGGAAAAATTACCTAAGACTAGATAACTGTTTTTATCAATATAGTAATAAGAATGCCAAAATTAAATATAAAAACAACTACTACTCTGCCTTGCCATTCAGCTAGCTCTTGCTGGTAACTTTTTTTTTTTGGTCATTACTTGTTTATTTTATGTACTTTTGCAATATTCACATTTTAGTGATTATCTCCTTCCCATATCAAAAAATGCCTAATATAAAGTAGAAATGAAAAGATTAATGTTATGCTGTGGGGATGGTATAGTACATTTCATTGTGCATGATTCCTCAGCCAAAAAATCAGATTTTTCAGGTATTAATTTTATTCTACAGCATTCCTTATTTTTATGCTGAAGTAAACACCAATTCTGTTCTGATGTCTACCATTACTGCTTTGTAAGTTAGTGCCTGCCATTCCAGAGGAAACAGCATAAAGCGAGGCATGTGTGGTATGCAAGGCTTAAACACATTGCCAATATACACTGGATAGTTAAAGAAGAAAAAAGTATGAATGGTATTTACCAAATTATTTCCTCTCATTTCCACCCCTCCAACTTGATATCTCAGGTACTAAATATTTTTGTTTTATTTTTATGTTACTTTATTCTTCTCTTCCTTTTTATTTCTATGCCCATCATCTTAGCTTAAACATTCATTTATTCACACTACATTTACTGAAATGATGTCTTTAGCGATTATCACATCAGCCTAAGGTTGTCCCTACTTCCAAAAATTATATGTGAATAGTGTTGTTTTAATAATACACTTTATTTACATAATACCTCTCACTCCACAACTTCACTCAGTGACTTTTGATGGCCCCTTAAAATTAAATAACAAGAAAAAAATCATAAGGTTAAATTTAAAATTTTTCTCAATCTGGCCTCTACTATTTTTTCAATATTTTGTCATTCAATACATCCCTACCAGAAAACTCTACTGCAGCAAAGCATATCATTTATTGTTCCACAATTAGATCAACCCATAATTCTAAGTACATTGAGTGGCTTCCTCCTTTTCTAATTCTCTAAGTCCCACTTTTTCTTGAATACTCAGTTGGAGTTTCAGCTCTTCCATCAAGGCTAACCTTCTTTACTGAATTCCTGCCCCAGTCCTATCCCTCGATACATAGACTGACAACCAACTCAGGTTTAATATGCATCACAAACTTAACCTGTTCAAAATGCAACTCTATATGCACTACCAGTTCCTTTTGCAACTTCTCCTAGTTTGCTAAGTAGCAACACCATCCATCTGATATTTAATAGAGTCCCATTTTCCCTCATTCCTCACATTTAGTTTATTCACAAATCCTATCTGTTCCACTCCCAAAATATATTTTACATCTTTCAATTTTTCTTTATGTTTATTGCTATTACTATGGCACAAGCCACCATGATTTAAGAGTACTGTAGCAGTCTCCTAAAATGTATCTCTCCCACTTAAACACATTCTCCACAACACGGCCATTAAAACAAACAAACAAACAAACAAACAAACAAACATCAGAGTCTGTCCCTCCCATGCTTGAAACTGTCCACATTTCTTACCATGACCTATAGCATGACAAGGTCCATCTCTAACCTCACCTTAGGCCACTTTCCCTGTGACATATATGTTCTAGATGAATTGGTCTTCTGGTGATTTCTAGATACACCACTAAGATCTTTTAAGCTTAGGCTTTACATTTTATACTTGGAGCCATCTGTCCTACCTACAGGCCTATTTTTCTTGGCTGGCCGGCTTCTCTTTCAGGTCTCAGCTTAAACTTCAGAGACGCTTTTATTAATCACCCTTAATAATGCACCTCATTATTTTCTATCACAAAGCTCTATTTCTGTCATAGCACTTACTATAATCTCTATTTATTTGGTCATTTATTTATTTACTTAATACTGTAGCCTTTTTGTAAAAGAAAAAATCATTCATCACCAACACTGTAATGTAAGCTCAGTGAAGGAGAGGACTAGGTCTGACTGTTTATTTTTGTATTTCCAGCACTAATCATTGTGCCTGGCAATGATAGATGCTTGGTGAGGATTAGTTAATCGAATTAACACTACTTTGGGGGCACATATTATTATCCACTACTTAGTGCTTATTATTGTCGTAGGCTTTGTCTTATAATATTACTTCCCAAATGTCTAGAAAAGTGTTCTACATGGATTTGAACTTAAACGATTTTTTCATTGTCAATATTAATGAAATAGGAAACTTCAATTGTCAGATTAAGTATATGGGGGTGGAGTTGGGGTACATTGTTAGAAAATAGTTTATTACTCCTTGAATAAAAATCTGAATAGTGTTAGGAAACTTTAAAATTTTTTTGTATAGCCCTGGCAAAGAAAACAGTGCAATCATGTAAGAGAATTGAATTAGCTATGTAAAATTTAGTACAGATTTATTTAGAACTCAGTATATTCTAAGAAAAATAGATTCATTATCCTCTGGCTTGTCAAAGATATCTATACAAAAACCTTGAGGCCAAACTTATGACTGACAGGCAATTTTCTGAAAAGAAGGAAAATTAGATTTTTTTGGATGAACAGACAGAATATAAGCTTGAATGTGGGGGACAGGGAATGTAAATGACAGGATAAGGAAGGAGAGTCCTTCAGACGTGTCACCATGAGCCTGCTTTATTTACAACCAATAAGAGCAATAAGAGGTGCACAGAAATGCAGACCAGTTAGGGAGTGGTCATTTTCAATTTTGTTCTTTTTTGGTTTCTCTGTTTTATATGTGTAGAGGGATAGAGGAGCTCTGGCTGAAGTTTTTCAGCAAAATGTCTTCAAAATAAATAATTTATAATAACGTCTTGAGAATGTGCATATATTTGAAATGAATAAACTCTCACTCTAAGGGAATAAGTTCCATATGCTGTATCCATCTCCCTCCTTCTGTGGTACCATGGCTCTACAAGCAAATGGACCGAATTCCCACCAGCACTTAGAGAGTTCCTGTGACATGGATGGAAAAATGAGTCAATGGGATTTGCTGATTCCTCTTGTAGAACATTTTTCCTTGTTGGCTTTCTTATTGGGATGCGTTTTCAGAAGAATACTCATTTATCTCTTTGCAACATTATTCTACCTCATTTTATGAATAAAAATCTTTTTAGTTAATTTTTGATTTTCTAGGTTAATAATTATTGTGGCCAAATTAAATCCTAAGATTCCATGAATTGGCAGACGAGGTGAAATCACTTGTTGCTTTTAATAAATCATGAACTGTAATCAGGGAACATATTGTATTTTATTGGTGATCTTCAGAATTGTGCAATTTACCTTAGAATTAAGCCTGGAATATTTAAATCAAGCTATATACAAATAGGAAGAATTATTTATTTCAATTTAAGATAATTTAAATTCAAATTGGACAATTTTGTAGAAGGCATCTGTAATAGTCATGCACTGCTTAACAATGGGAATATGTTCTGAGAAATGCTGTCTTAGGCAATTTCATCATGCAAACATCATGGAGTCCACTTACGTAAACCTAAATGGCATAGCCTTACTTTCAACCACTTGTCCAAACACATTCAACCACTCAGTGGCAGAGCCAGAGCCACAGTTCTTCAGAAACCTGGGGTAACTTCTTATGATTCAGAAGTGCTTCGCCAAACAAGTTATGCCTGGAGGCTCCTGACTTAATAGAAACAAAAGCATCTTAAATACTGAACATTGCTTTGGTTTACCTTGTCAGCCAGCAAAGTTTCTACTAGAGCCTTTGGCATGTTTTATATGTTTGTTTTTGCCTGTTTTTTTTTTTTTTTTTTAAATTTTTGTTTGTTTTTTCACATAACAAACTCACCTTTGATTCTTATACCTTTAGAAAGATTCACTACAAAGGCCACTGGTTTTCAAGTTTATTTTCAAGAAAGTAAATAATTAGCATACTTAAGTTAATATGAATTCTATGTTGTTTCTATGTGCAAACCAACCATTAGAGAAATAACAGCATTTGCTGAGCTGTTCTATTCACCTCTCCTGATGTATTTACTGCCCACCACTCCCATCTTGCTCTCCGATCTAATGGGCAGATCTGTGAGGACCACCCCCTGCACCTCTCTTGCCCTGTGCCTTTTGGTTGGATTGGCCTGTGGAGAACCTCAGCAAGCTATGGGGTGGAGGGAGGAGAATAATGGTGCAGTGCCAAATTTTCATGACTCCCTCAGTGAGGGTCGGGGTAGAGTGAGTCACCTCTGGCTGCCTGCATCATGGGAGGTGGTTCAACTCTATGGTGCCCAGCCCGGAGTAGTGCCCTAATGGTTTTCTTTCTGCCTGCCCATGTCTTTTGAAATAGTCTTTTTATTAAATTCTAAATGAATTACCCTAATCTGCATTTGCTGTTTACTGCTGGAATTCTGATATACAAAGCATATGTGCGCTTTTGTCCTCCACATGAATTTTAGTTAGAAAAATGTCCTTAAATCTGGAGTTTTTTGCAAACTTCATAGGTGTTTGGATAAATTACTTAACATTTATTTTCTAGAATGGATTTTAAAGTATTTGATTCAGGAGAACTAAATGAATGGATTAATGAAATAATTTTATGTTTATGTAAAGCACCTGGCACATAGCAGATATTTTCATTATAAAAAAAAAATTATGAAGAGTTCTATTTTCTTCTAAAATGTCATTGTTATTTAGATGCTGTATACTCCATCTTTAACGCATTTAAGTGTAATTTGGGCCTCATTGTCATGGATTCTACAGAATTTAAACTCAGATGTCATAATTAAAGGAACATCAGACTTATGTTCATTAACCAAATAGCTAATGTTAAAATATTTGATTTTTCAGTCATCTAAGGGTAAAAGATGATTACAAAACTTTACTGGACCTGGAATTAAGCAATAATAAACAAGATTTTCTTTTTTTATATTTTGCTGGGGCATCCTCTTCTAAACAGCACAGATCAGTTAGCTTGCTTAATAAATTACTCAGTGTAATTTTTAAGAGGAATAAAATGGAAACAGCAGTCCCTAGAAGTTTCAAGTCCTCTTCTTTTTTAGAATCTTATTTTTATATACAACTCTCAGTGTCAATTCTCAGTGCTATTAGGAGTCAATAGTAATTGAGATGATCTAAAAGTATATATATACACACACACATAATATATATAATTATAATATAATAAAATATAATATAGTATAGTATAGTATAGTATAATATAATGTAAAAGCAGCAAAAAAGATATCCCGTCCCTAGAAGTCATATTTGACCTGGAAGTGTACAGCCTGACATGAACATAGAAATTGTGATGACAATTCAGATGGGTAGGATGGACTTGTTGTGTGTGTGTGTGTGTGTGTGTGTGTGTGTGTGTGTGTGTGTGTGTGTGTGTTGTGATTTTGTTTTATGCCCACTAGCTTTATAATTGGAAAACCTAAACTATAGGGCATCTACATTTCTCCTACTGACTATGGCACAATAAGAACATAACCAACTGGAGATATTGTGAAACTGGGATGGGTATTAGGGGAGAAGGAAAGGGAGTAAGTTATGGGGGAAGGATATAAGCTGTATAAAACTGAAACAATACATTTAATTTTAAGAAAGTTAATGAAAAATTCTACAGAACATTTTTTTAATTTATTTTTTTAACTACAGAACATTTTTAAAAAGTCATCCATACACTGAGCACCCAGATCTTGATTTTTATACTATTCTCCAACAAGGAACCAGGATTCCTTAGAGAAATGTCTGATTTAGGACTGGGGCAGCGAATATACACGATGAGCCTGGAGCATTGTGTAGTGCTATTAAAAAATAAAAACATGACTATGGGGATATGTCAAAAAGACAAAAGAACCAACTGAAAGACCTCCCAATAGATAAAATTGGAACAATGTGCATAACAAAAGGAATATTGGATTATAATCCAAAAAATAAATGTTACTACTGATGCAAATAAATGATTGAATTTATATTATTTATAAATTGGAGGAGAAAAGACAATCTGAATAAGAACTCCAAATAGTTTATGTAGACACTTTGTCCTCAAGGAAGTGAAACATAACTCCCCACTCCTTAAATGTGGGCTGGGGATAGTCACTTTCTTGTAAAGAGTACAGAAGAAAAAGGGAAAAACAGTGATAAGTCATGTTAATAGTATATGCCCTTGATATAATATGATGAGATAGGCACTTCACCTCTGTGGTTTTTCTCCCCAAAACCCATAATTCCAGTCTAATCATGAGATAGACATCAGACAAATTCTAAATGAAGAATATTATACAAAATATCTGACCAATATATCTCACAACTGTCAAGGTCATCAAAAAAAGGAAAGTCTGAGAAGCTGCTATGACCAAGAGAGACCAAAGAGGACATGATGAGTAAATGTAATGTGGGATCCTGGGTAGGACCCCAGAACAGAAAAGGATTAGATAAAAACTAAGGAAATCTGAACAAAGTATAGATGTTAGTTAATAATAATGGATCAATATTGGTTCATTAGTTAGAATAATAGGTGTACCATATTAATTAATACTAATGTAAGATGTTCATAGTGGTTACATTAACTACTCTCTGTACTAACTGCTCAGTTTTTCTATAAAACTAAAACTATTTCAAAATGAAAAATTTTTAAGTCAACTATGATCAGGTCGCTCTAAAAGAGATCTCAACTTCTCATTTTTATTTATCTTCCAAATGTTGCCAGGGTAATACTTCTAAATACAAATATGATGATAAAGGCCCTTGTTTCAGGACCAGCTACTACCTACTGCCTATGGACAATCCTTTACCAAGCTATTTGGCCTCTACTGATCTCTCCTTCTCCTCAAGCTCTATCAGTTAGTATTACATTTGTCAACAAAATAATACAACTCTGGATCATAATGCTAAAAAAGAAGGGAGGGAGGTTCATTTCCAACCTAACCAGGAGCCCAGAGATAAGTGATTATTAATTGTTCTTCAATGTCCCTTGCTGTTCAGGCTGATGCCTCTAAGATTCTTCCAGGCTTTTCCTATGAACAAAAAAGGGCTACTTTAGCTTCAAAGCAGGGAAAGGGGATGAAAGGGTGTAACAGCCACATATTTACCTTTTTCTTTACCCTGCTCTCTCTCCTTAGCTATCTGCTTAAGTCTGATTGTCCAGATCCTGTCATGTGGTAGCAGAGAGCCCTGCTTTTCCAGTCTCAGAAAAGTGGGAGCTTGGGAATGGTCATCGATATATCCAGCCCTCAGTGTCCATCATTCCAAAAATTTCACACTTCCGTATTGTTTCTATCATTCTCTGCAAGGGAATGCTGGTATTCCACTTACCTTAGCTTTAACTCTCAGGCATTGAGATGAGGTGATGCTTTTGGCTACATTTGAGTGCTGTGTGCTATAATCATCTAACTCTAAATTACTAGTTTTGTTCTGGGCAGGGGTGGAGGTGGGACACAGGAAGCTGAGAAGATTTCAGCTCTTCAAATTGACACCTATTTGATGAACAGAAGAAGGGAGCACATTTTTTTTACACCAACTTGAAGAAAAGAATTAGCTTTTATTGTTTCATGAATTTCCATTATCATTTGTTTTTCTTTTATAGATTAACAGACACATCTGATAAAGGAGCTGATTATTTTGAGTTTGTGGGAACTCTGTTTTCTGAAGCTGAAGTTGAGGCATATATAAGAGAAAGGGGAGAATTTTATTAAGGATTCAGAGTAGAATATTTAAAATTAGAATTCGTTTAGAATAGACCTGGAGGCCAACTCATGGCCTAAAAGTGAGGAGCCTACGCTATGCAACCACACTGCCTGGTTTCGAATCCCTGCTCTAGCAAAATTGTAGCTTTCTGCCTTTGACTAGTGTCTTGATATATCTGCGCCTCAATTTTATCATCTGAAAAATGGAGATGATAATAATACTAGCTGCCTAAAATATTGTGTGGATTAATCAACAATGCATATGGAGCTCTTTTAAAAGTGCCTGACACTAGAAAGCACTTAATAAATATTAGTTGTTATTATTATTAGCAGTAATGTCAGTATTACAAGAGAATACTAAAAGTGCTCTCATTATTTATATTATTATATACTATATATGATTCATCTTTTCTCTCTTTCCCTAACCTTAAATATTGCCAACCAATTGCATTTAGAAATATGAAACTACTTTCTGCCAGTATTGTTAAGGCTTTTATGTATATATGTCTATATTTTCTTTGAAAGATGAAATTTAAGCAGTAGAACTCATCCATTAGGTATGGTTACAAAGTGGATTGACCTCAATTGTTGATTTTGCTCTCCAGAAAAAATGTAAGCTCAATGTACATCGTTGGCCTTTCATCCCTCATCTGTGAAGCTCTCATTTGTGTGCTGTCTGTGCATCGCATCTTGCTGCTTTAACATTCACAGGGCAACTTTTTCAGAATTAAAGTCCACTAGTTAGTATAGACATTTTTTTTCTATGAACTTACATATTTAGGGGTAATATGAATATATAGGAGTGCTTGGAGATTGCGAATGTTTTGTATGTTGGGATAGATGTCCACAGGTTTTACCTAGTGCTCTGAGAACATTTAAAACTTATTTACAGTGTGTAATGTGTAATTCTTTAATGAGCATTTTAGGTCTCTCTCCTTTGATAACGTGTAGAAAGGAAATATTTTTCAGACTATTCAAGGAGGAGAGATTAGGGGAGGCAAGAAAGAAATAATACCTCTTTTGTTTCAAAGGTGTCAGTATATTTTGTTGTATTGTTTACTGTTTCATGGTTTACTTCAAGGTTTCTTGTACTGACTAATACCAACTAAATGGTACGATTGTATTTCTATTTGCTGACCAGGGTAATGTTGAAATAAGAGAAGGAATTATCAAGTAGATATATGAGATTAGACTTGTTATTCCCATTTATTCTCTCCTTTGAATAAAGATTTCTTAAATAATTCCTGATTGAGAGAAAGGGCATTGATTTTCTCATCTGTTCTAAGGAATGTGTCTAATTGTATTACACAGCTTTAGGGTTTAACCTCCTCAAATGTTTCAGGTTACTCTCTCCAGGGTAGGAGACTTCCAGATTTTGAGGGACCTAGAGCTTATACCTTCGGAGAGTCATAGTTAAGAGAAAAAATACAAAACTATAAATAAGAAATCAACTATTGTTTTAGAATGAAAAAGAATTCACAACAGATTACAAATTTATGACAGCTCACAAATATCCATGAGCATCATAAATCCAGAAATATAACAGGATTATTACTTACAAAATGCCCAACACATCTTTTTAATTGATCATCCTACCTTAATTGATCATCTCTTTATTTGACAATTATTTTGTAACACCACTTTCAACAGAATGAAAAGATAATTCAGCCTTTCCTTAAACTACTTCATATATTCCACTTAATCTAAGCTAAATGTATCCCCAATGTAAATTCCCCCCATGAATTCAGAAAATGCCAGTGGCCACTTTAGTGTTACCTGATCCAAGGGGAAGTGTGATTGCTGGTAAAGTGGAATAGAAAGAGGGGATTTAATAGACTGTGGCTAAAGTATCTTAATTTTGTGAATTATGCACATGTTTATGACCATTTGAACACATTGTTATAGCCCCACCGGAACCTTGGACGAGCCCATACAATTGTAAAATCTTGAAACTTAAGCTTAATCTGTTTCATAACTAATTCCCCTCTGCTTGAGGGACAAAGCAGAGTGACCCTACCTTTCACCAACAAAAAAGATATATGGGCAGTTTACCCTCTTGAAGGCTCCTAATTATCAGATGACATTATTATGCTAAGGGTTAAAAGAAAATATTTTCATTAAAAAATAATGATTATAGTCAATATTTTTAAAGTTTATTTGCTCTTTAAACTAGACTTTAACCAAGGTCTAGTGTGCACTACATATTAAGTCTAAATTACCAATGAACCCACAGGATGAACTATGAAAATATACATGAATTATTTACTGGCATACTTCAAAGAGGCTGAATGAGTGTTTGTGTTTATCTAATAGGCTACGTTTTGGTTATAGACTTATGATCTTTTTTTTTTTTCACAAGAACATTTGAATTACCAGTCTTATATTTTACATTAGGGAGATAGAATCAATCAACACATTAATACAGAAATCTGTCTTGAAACATATTGCAATCAAACCAAAATGAATCCATTGGAAGTGAACTATAAAGAAGGAATAAATTATTAATGGCTGATTTTTCCCTGATTGGGAAGTGTTAGGTAGCTGTAACATTGCTGATGCTCTGGAGTTTAAGATTCTGTTGGTAATATCAGTGTTATGTAAAAAAATGCTGTGGTTTATGATTGTAGCTACCTACCATCAACAGAGATGCTACTCTTACTGACAGCATGAGGGAGCCCAGAATATGGACTCCCAAGTCAGATCATATTACAAACTCTGGACCAGCTACTTGTTAGCTTGTCAATTTGAGGTGAACAAATTAAATTCTGAGTTTCAGTTTCCTCTCCGTAAATGAGAATATGTATCTCATAGGAGAGCTGTAAGAATAATTTAGAGTAATAAAATACTTGGCTCTTTTTTTGACACATTCTGACCACTTGATAAATGTTAATCTCTTCTTTCTTTTCTTCCTTTTTGCCCTATTTCCTTCCTAGTTGAGCACACGTAAACCACTTTATTCACTCATCAGATACTTGGGATCATCTACTTTCTACCAGGGCTTTCGCCAAGTGCAAATTTACAAAGCTGAATTAGACATGACGCCCTGTCCTCAGAGTTCATATAGATATAGAAGGCAGTAAAAAGTAACCAGGGTGGAATGCACAGGGTATTTAGAATGTTCAGATGAGTAATCCCTTTCTTGTCTACTGCATGACCCAGGTTTCCTTGGTTTTATATCCAAGCACCCATTTTATGAGACATTATTTCATGCATTTCAATTTCAGTGTATGTGTCTGGTGTTTCTGTTGCCCAGCTCATCTCTTAACAGTTCCTCATTTTCACTGTCCACACTGAAGCTGATGTCTGCTTTTATTTACTCCTTTCCATGCAAGGTCATATAGATTGGACTATTATTGGCCTCAAAACATTTTTGACAGTGCTCCCTCTCAATTAAAAAATAAAACAAATAGATATTGCAGTCTAGAGCAAATGTATGTATTTGCTTATATAAGCTTTATTCATATATATTTTATTATAAAGCATGCCAAAATATAATTTTAAGATTGGGTGATTAAATTAGGCACTTCTGTAATGCTTCGTATGAGTTCCTGAAAAATTCTGTATCTTGCAAAATTGCTTAACAAAAATATTGTCTTGGGTTTTCCCATAGAATTAGGAAGAGATTACTCAGAAACTAGAGCAACTTGAAAACAGAGCACAAATGAGAATGATAACAATTTCCATACAAATATCATCACTGTTAAATCTCCGTGGGCATTGCCACCAAGCATCACTGCATCAGTCAGTCCTGTGCAGCCCTGAATCCTCAGCTCGCACTTATTCCTTAAAGACATATAGGTCTGGAAGGGTACTTCTAATAGAAGTCATTTTCCGTAAAATTAAAACTCTTATTCCAGCTTGTTGTTGTTTTGTTTGTTTCATTTTCTGTGTATATTTGTTATTTAGTGCATAGAAAAAGCAATATGAGTAATGAGTGTAGGTATTCATTTTGAAATAAAAATTTCAGAACATAATGGCACTTTTCATCCTATCTAAAACCTAATGATATTAAGTAGAGGAAACTATTTAAAATTTTTATATATGATAATATAATGTAATGTAATATAAGACTTATATTAGGTGTTTTATAAATTATTTAAGGAAACATATTAAATGTGACCAAACAATACAGAGTTTCATGCATTTATGTTTACTAGTAAAAAATAGTTTGGTCGATGATTACGAAAGCAAGATAATATACAGAATATACAGTTCCAGAATTGATAATTACTTAATTAAATACTAGCTTAATGTGTACATCAGGGTTTTATACTCTTTTTTTGATGTTAAAATTGTTATGAAGTAACTCAATTATTTGTAGCTAACTAAAGTGGAACATGTGATACTTACAAAATGAAAGAAAAAATATTCATAATATCTAGCTGAATTATTCTTGTATCTAGCAAGTCTGTTATTTCAAGTGATTGGAAGTACTTTAAAAAGCTTATTTTATCCTTTTAATTTTTAAGTATACATATAAATAGACAGATTTGTGTGTATGTGTGTTTTTGATGCCATAAAATTCTTTTAAAAGATCAACTTGCATTTGTTTGATTTGAAATGGAGTACAGGGAGAAATAGGGTGAGTACTCCTACTCCTTGACAAAGATTTCCAGAAGACTGTTTCCAGTTACTTTAAAAACATAACTACAATAATCATACAGACCATATTTATATATACTACAAAAGAGATACCAATTTTTTAAAGTTATAATTAATATCAATTGCTATTTTTTCCATCTTCTTTTGAGATTGAGGAAAAAAATTCTATATTTAGACCCCTATTAATACACAATAGTAATTAGTATTTATTAATAAATGAAAGTCAAGCCAGGCTCAGATAATATTTTCAGCCAATTTTGAGTGGTATTAAACTATATGGATTAAAAGTTTCTGTATTCATATTTTTTACATCTTAGAATAAAATATGCAAACCTTGTTATTTCTGATCTTGCACAATCCATTTGTTTCATTGTAAAAGTCCAAGGTATTTGTTATTTCAGAACATTTTACTATTCTTGAATCTCTTCCAGTTACATCCCGTAAGAGATTAGTAAAAAAGCAATTTTTAAGTTTTTCTTCTTATCTTCAATATAACATTTCTCATACATTATAGCATTTTCTCTACAACCTTGAATTTTTCTCCTTTGGCCAAGCTTTGTGATATAAGATATTACCTTTGTGAATATTTGAAGAAACAGTATAAAACATGGAATGAAAATTTGATATAGTTTTCAATCTGTGCTGAACAATTCATCTGAGTACAGTACATTTCAGTGCTTGTCAAAATATTACAAAGGATGGTTGCCGAGTAAAGGCACTGGAATTTTATCTTGAGGAAAAACAGTAAGAAGTACAACACTTGTATATATTTTATAGCAACATACTATGTCTAGTAATGAATAAAGCATTTTATTTGGCTTTCTTTGCATAAAATTTCAGTCTCATGATCTTGTTCTATGCATTTTTTTTATAATAACATAGTCAGTAAAATTATGTTCCAGGTGTCTGTAAGTTACATTATGTTAATTATGAAATTACTGTCCAGGATTTTTCCTTTGCATTACATACAATGAGATACAATTTATTTCTGTACAACACATTGCCTACCTTTATGTGACCTGGAAATTTGCTATGATTACTATCCAACTATTATATATTTCTATAAATAAAACAAATGATACTGCCCTGGGAAAGTGTAACTTCACAGATCAAATTAGGAAAATTAACATGTAGTTCCTACAGTAAAAATAAATATAAACTTTCAATGAAGTTATTATTTTGGTTTGCTTCTATCCTCTTATAGTTGCTAGAGTTATTCCTTAAATTAATTAATGTCTTTTATCTTGTAAAACTGTGAGCCATCAAAAGTAAAATTTTACTTTTCAAATATAAATATTAATTATAATTGTTACAACAATTGAAAATATAACAAAATAATAGTTATGCTAAGGATAATAACCAAAATAGAAAAAAGAATAAGAAAAAATTAAATTATTTGCTGGGGCTATTTTAATTATTCATTAAAAAATGAAAAAAAGTACAGTAAAGAAACAGATTGTTCGGGGTTATTTACATGATTTACACTAGATTTTAGGATAAGTTTTCTTTTATCTCCTGAAGTCTACATTATTTCACAAGCAGATTGTGATTTCAAAAAACTGTCAATTTGATCAGATCAAACTATGCAAGTCAATGATACTTACTGTGTCTTCAAATCTCCAAGCAAATTTTTACTACCTGAGAAAACAAACCTACAGTTCTCAATGTCCCAAGTACCTTGGACTTCTCTGAGATCTGGATTCCAGTTCTCTACTAGAAGCTCCACTGTCAGGTTTACGATGTAGGCTGTACAATAACAACACTCTGCTGCAACCCCTTTGCTCCATCTTTGGTAGGCATGAGGATCACTATGTAGCAGTATTCAGTAAGATACTGTAGAAGCTTCATTCTTCTTTCACTGTAGTACCAATGCCTGGAAATTTTTTTTTTTCCCCCCTACGTGTGTGTGTGTGTGTGTGTGTGTGTGTGTGTGTGTGTATAATGTACATATATATGTATGTATGCATGTATGTCCTCTTTTTAGAGCAGTTTTAGATTTAAAATAAAATTGAGGGTGGTATGGCCTACCCCATTATCTACATCACTCACCAGAAGAGTGCATTTCTTACCAAGCATAAACCTACATTGACAAGATAGTTTCTTTCTAATCATTTGTGATTGTGTACAATACATTCTGCTACATTGAAATCTTCCCTATTTAACCAATTTGCTGAACAATGTAATTATGTTAAAACCAGACCAAGCTGATGGGAAAAGGCTGCACACAACACCTAAATGTGGTGGTCTTCTGCACAAGCAGTCATCTTTCTCCAAAACACACACCTATGTCAGTCATGGGTAGAGAATTAACGTTTCATTCTGCTAAATATAATCAGGATCATAAATACTTTGGTTACTTTTCAATCTTAAAAAATATGAAAGATTGTAGACTCGTACGAAGAAAAATGAGACTTAGTATTTTAAAGCCTATAGTAAATTGTTGCAAAATTTAATGCTCACCTCTTTTCCCCTAAACATAGTTAAGGATGGTTAATTTTGGAATTTAGTTGAGTTTTAGGTCCAACCAAAGGAATTTTACAATTATTTTTATGTAAAATTTGTAAGTCCTTCAAAATGTCCTATATCTTTTGAATAGTATGTAAGTGACCATCTAAATGGTATGTAATAGATAATCTACTATGGTAATATTCTAAAGCTATATAAAAGTTTAATGAAATCTTAAAATAGTGATTTCCAATTTACACTTCCTAATGAGGTCTAAATCCTCTTGAAAGATTTCTTTGGGTCTTGAAATTACCATTGGATACTATGAATAAAAGAGAGAAATGAGTTTGACCTAAGTTAAAATGGAAACTACAAGAGTAGGAAAATTGCTAATTCAAAATCAAGGAGCTAAGTTGGTAAAAGTGAAGGTAAGGTAACTTAGGAAGATAATAAAATATAGACAATATGGACATTTACATAAGGACTGAAAGAAAAGTTACTAAAATATAATCATGTGCCATATGTGTTTGATAAAGTTATGGGCATACATTTTTCAGAAATACTACATTATACAATTGTGGCAATTACTAAGTTTATTTATTCACTTATTCAACAAGTATATGCTAAGCTTCTAGTATGAAGTCTTGAATTATGGTCGTGAACAATAAAACAAACAAATAAAAACTTGCTCCTTTCTCTGGTGGATTTTACATTCTAGGAAGGGAAACAAAATTAATTACTAATGCTTAAGTAACAAATTATTGACTGTACTATGAATAAAACAGATTGGATGCTATTCACAGGGAATAATAAACATGAACAATAGCTCTTGGAGACTCACATAGTAATATTACCTATGTTTGTTGCATTTTTATATTCTTTAGTCATACTAATCCTTTAGTAAAGGAAAATGCCCCAAGAAATATTTTTAATAAGAATTTGGAGTTTGCTGGGAGATTTAAAAATCAGAAGATCCCATACCAAGGATTTTATTTGGTCAATTTCTTAGTTAAATCCAGAATTTATACTAGACTGACTTTCCAACCCTCTGGTGAGACTAGCAATGAAAAACTCATAGGCTCTGAATCTAGACAAATTTAATTTCCAAATTTGTGTCTAGCATTTGTTAGTTGTGTGAGCTTTGGAAAAGTCACTTAAGATTTTTGAATATCAGTTTCCTCTTCTTTAAAAAGTGCAAATATTATCAATACCATATGGAATACTGTGAAAATTAAATGGCAAAATATATGCGAAGCTTTTAGTCTCTAGGTGCTTAATCAATAGTCTTTTTCTCCCATTTTCCATTCCATGACTCTGCGTTCATGGTTAGTTAGACCTTTCTAATAATCCATTACATCATTATAAGTTAGGAGATCCAACTTCCAGCTCTGCTCTAACTAGTTGTAGGACCTTGGCCAGTTTATTAAACACTTTTGTTTTCTAGTCTCTGATTTGCAAACTGAAGAACATGAACACAATAGTCTTTGTGTTTTTTCTGTATTTTATTTTTTAAATTATGAATATTGAAATATTTGAGTAAAATGAACCGAGAGATGAAAGAATAGAAACTTTATATAAGGGAGATTTAATTTTTTTAATTGAGCTTGTGTATTTTATACTATAACAAAACATTTAAAACTGTTTGAACACTTAGTATGTGCCAGGCACTTTGTAAGATGCTACAGCAAAGTTAAGAAAGATGCAGTACTCATCTACAGTAGAACTCAAGTGTAATGCTTAGCATTTTCTTTTTTATTTATTTATTCATTTACTTACTTACTTACTTACTTATTTAAATTATTGAGGTAAAATTGGTTAATACAATTATATAATTTTCAGGTGTATATTATAATTTGGCATCTGTATATTCTATTGTGTGTTTACCACCCAAAGTACAGTTTCCTTTAGCTACCGTATATTTGATCCCCTTTAACCACTTCACCCTCCACTTATTTTGACCCCTTTACCCCTTATAGCACCCCCCATCTCCTGCACCCCACTAGTAACCACTAGTCTATAGTCCATGTCCATGAGTCTCTGTTTGTTCGTCCTGCTCATTTGCTGTTTTTAGGTTTATAGCTCACATATAAGTGATATCATGTGTTTTTCAACTTTTCCTGTCTGGCTTATTTTACTTAGCATGATTATCTCAAGGTCCATCCATGTTGTTGCAAATGGCAGTATTTCATCTCTTCTTATGGCTGAGTAATATTCTATTGTATATATGTACCACAGCTTCTTTAGCCAATCATCTATCATAAGACACTTCTGTTGCTTCCATGTCCTGGCCACTGTGAATAATGCTGCTATGAACATCGGTGTGCAAATATCTTTTTAGATATGGATTTTCAAGTCTTTGGGGTAACTACCCAACAGAGGGATTGTTGAATCATGTGGTAGATCAATTCTTAGTTTTTTGAGGAACCTCCATACTGTTTTCCATAGTGGCTGTACCAATTTGTAGTGCCACCAGCAGTATATGAGGGTTCATTTTTTTCTGCAACCTCTCCAACATTTGTTATTACTTGTCCTGTTGATTATAGCTATTCTAATAGGTGCGAGATGGTAACTCATTGTGATTTTGATTTGCATTTCCCTAATAGCTAACGATATTGAGCAGCTTTTCATATATTTGGTGGCCATTTTTATGTTCTCAGGAAGAAGTTTCTGTTCAGGCCCTCTGCCTATTTTTTGATTGGGTCATTTGTTTTTTTGTTGTTACTGAGTCGTATGAGTTCTTTGTATGTTTTGGATATTAGGCCCTTATTGGAGGTGTTGCTTGCAAATATCTTTTACCATTTGGATGGTTGTCTCTTTACCTTATTAACAGTTTCTTTTGCTGAGCAGAAGCTTTTTAGTTTGATGTAGTCTCATTTATTTATTTTTGCTCTTTCTTCCCATGCCTTTGAGGTCAAATTCATAAAATTCTCTTTAAGCCTATGTTTTCTTCTATACATTTTATTGTTTCAGGTCTTATATTCAGGTCCTTAATCTATTTTGTGTTAATTTTGGTGTGTGGTGATAGACAATAGTCTAGTTTCATTCTTTTGCAGGTGGCTTTCCAGTTTTCTCAGCACCATTTGTTGAAGAGGCTTTCTTTTCTCCACTGTATTTTTTATGCCTAGCACTTTCTAAGAGCCAAAAAAACATCGAATAGGTAAGGACAGATCTGAGACTTGGCATAATTCCTCCTGGTGGTCAGGAGGCAGGTCCAGCTGGCCACCCAGCTTAGTGAGTTCATGAAGGTGCAGTATCTACATACCAATGGATTTGAGAAGTATTTTGCAAAGATTTTCCAAGAGAATGTAGGGAGTTCCAATTAGATGGCTAGAATGTAGCAAACAGAGACTAAAAAGGGACAGTACTAGTGTCAAAAGCATACGATAATCAGCATATGATTATCTAAATCCCAGGAATTGGAATGGGATCCTAGAGGGAAACTGGAGTCTCTAACAAGAGACAAACAGGAACTAAAAAGCAGGATTTGCCCAGAGCAAACTGAAGATCAGAGTGTTGAGCAAGAACAGCTCAGGACTGCACAGCACACAATGTCCTTCAGTATAGTTGCCATTTGAAAGAAGGAGAAGGAGTTGCTGGACTCACCCATATTGGTGAGAAAAGACACTGAGGACATTTAAATACTCCCTGCCCTGGGTTCAAATGGTCTGGGGTAAGTAAATCAGCTGGAACAGTTCTAAAGAACAAAAGGATTTAGAGATGGAGCAGTTATTAGACTGTCCCCTGTCCTCTTTTAAGCTTATCATTGAATAAGAGGGCTTGCAAAAGTCTGCATGCAAAGAAGAATTTGGTAAGTCTCATTGGAAATTTTCAAGAAGAGAAACTTCAAAAGATGAAAGGGACACATATGGCTGAAATGGTTAATAAACAGGATTTAAAGAGATGGAGAAAATTTCGATAGGTTTTGTGGTTTTCAACCTTGGCTTACTATCAGAATCAAATGGATCACCCGAATTACTTATAAAATATGTTATGGTATGGTTCCTCTCTTTTCTTCTGAGTCTAATATTCAACTGAGGTTGAAAAAGCACTGTGTCGGAAAGCTCTTCCAACTAGTGGGAATCCATGAGCAAAGACCCGAAGACAGAGAACAGAGCTTCTTCAGGGGTAAGAGTCATCTAATTTTGCTAGTGCAGATGCTGGGATACAGTTGTCGAAGTGTTACATTGGGGGAAGAAAAATAATAGATCATCACACAGAGGTCCAATGACAGAGCCTTGAAAAACTAACTAAACTAAGAGAAATGAAGAAACCCAGATAGGTCTGGGAACCAAGGATGGTAAGAGTTTCTGGAAAAGTGATATGGCCACACAGTGAAAAAAATCCAAGCACAAATAGAAGTCAGGAAAATGTAACACAAATTGAGAAGCCATGCAATCTTTATATTTTCCTGCATTTTGATCTTATATGATTATTAGGTATACTAAAATTGCTTGCTCTAGTTTTATTGCATGTCAACCTATAGTTTTTCATACACGTTTAGTGAAAAACACTGTATGCCTCAATTTCTTTGTTACAAAGTAAAGATTTAAACAGCAACAAAAAATTTTTGCCTGCTTAAAACTCTTGTGGGTGTTGAGGACAAGTGTGTGAAAGCTTCGTTTATAGCATCTGTTCTCACAAAAAGTATAAAATGCTTAAATCTTGAGTAAGAATATGTAAGTTAAGTTGAAATTGATAACACACAAACTAATAACACACAAATTGATAACACACAAATTTAGTATTCATTTCATTAACACTCTCGACTTTCCAATCATTAGGAAATTATCAATTCTAATTTATTTTTTAGAACCTATTTTTCAAAAAAGGTTTTGCTAAAACTTACTCAAACAAATCCCTTTCAGGCACTATCTGATCTTCGAAGATTCCAGTCCAGTCAAACAAGAAGATGCTAAAAGTTAATGAGGAAAAAAACTTTGTGCCTATTTTGACTTTAAAAACCACTAGGACAGTAAGCCATTTCAAAGCCTGTCTTTTAATCTTCTCATTGTTGAGCCCTTTGTTGTGAAGGGGCAAAGGGTGTGATTTTTATCCCTGTAATCAGTTTCTGTCAAGACTAGCTTTCTAAACATTTGTTAAGGGGAAGTTACAGAAGTATTATGTGTGGTCACTGGTCTCTCACCCTTAGCTGATAAAAGGAGAGATGAGCGGTCAAGTCATCAAACCTCCAGTCTGGGTTAGCTTTTCTCTGGAGGTCTAGAAACTAACTGACTTTCCACAAACACACCTAAAATGGAGGAAGATTGAATTTGAAACTGTCAAGTTGTGAAATGTTTGACTTTCTTCTAGAAAATATGGAAGGTAAATCATTGATTTTATTAAATTAGAAATATTTGGAAGCTTTGATAAAGAAATCTTGGAGTTGGAGTTGGGGATTTTGAGTGCAAAGCAAGATTGTCTCGCCAACTAAAATTGTTATTTAAAACTCTTATTATTTTAGTTTATGATCTGTTGTCTCCATAAATAAGTTGTTTACATAAATATAACCTCTAGAATTTGCTACTTTCTATACAATTAAACATGGTCAAAGTGGGTTGGGAAATTTTTTAATTGCATAGGTTTTTTACATCTGTCAGGAAATACAAAAAAAATCCCAAGAGTGACCCGAAGTCACCATGTAGAAGCAAAAAAAAAAAAAGTGAGGCTTTGAGGGTACTTTTCTTATTTGAGGCAAATAAATCTTCTTTAGTATTCAGACTTGTTCATTATTAGCCAATACATTTTTAGAAAACACTTTAGGATTTGGTTTCTTTGTGGTACATATTAAATTCATTATGATTCTTTACAAAATAGAGTTTAATGTTTATGTATGTTGTCTTGATTATAGTGTTTTAAGTGCTATATCACTAACTCCTCTAGCCTTTTAGTTTTACAATCCACATGGTTTAGCCTAATTTAGGCTTATATTTGCTTTTGGAGACTGGTGTCTATTTATAGATTTTTAAATACATGTCTTTATTTGTATTCCTTTTTAATTGTGCTCTTCAATGATAAAAACCATTTTTATAAATTCTAATACCTAATACATTTTCTATAGAAATCTGTAAGTAACTATTCACTCTTACCCAGTTTGGGGGTTTTATTAACTTTCTCAGAGAATGAAATAATGCGTTTTTAGAATTTTCAAGATCATCTTTTTAGAAGGTTATTCAGCATCTCTGAAACATAAAAAATTGAAATATAATAAAAGCATTGTTTAATTATACACTATATGGCTTACATTATAAAATAATAGACAATACTATGAATTTTAAAACCCGTTTACATCTTTTTGAGTTATCTCTAGTAAACTGGGGTCTTTGGGTCTTCCATATGCTTCCAAATATTTGATAGTCTTTTCATGTGTGAAACATATGGGAAACTAAATGGTGAGTTGTTATGGTTAATAGAAGGGTTATTTTTCTTAACATCTGGGTTCTTTAATTGTCTAAAGTTAGAGTTAGAGAGTATAAATTATGTTAGTTGGTATTTTATTGACTGTGTTTTATGCCTAAGAGAGGAACATTCTGTACAATTAAAGCACTGCCTAAAATGAGAATCCTTCAGTTAGAGGAATATGAAATAGAGTATCATAATCAATTTCATTGTTACATTTTTCCAATAAATTAAAGGTAAATATTAATCAAAGTCACAGCATCACTATTCTAGTGCTCTAGAGATTTGAATCATCTTATGGCATTTCGAAACACTTTCAGCAGGTTACATTCAGATTTATCTCTAATTTAGCAGTGGCTGAACTCAGAAGTAATTCATTGTTTAAGAGCCCAAGATACTCTTTAGAAAATTATGTTTTTAGCAAAAGTTTAATGATTGTTGGTGCCTATTATCTGGCATCATAATTTGTTTTCTATAATATGGTTAACTTCACAGAACAATAATAAACCATTTTTACTAAGTGAAATAGTAATTTAGCTTGGGTTGCTTAACTAATTCATACACAGCAGTGAACTGTCCATGGATATGAGTATACTTTCCATGCTTAGTTGTCATCCTCACTCCAGGTTAACATTCTTATGACATGTAAAGGTGAGCACTTAATAGATGAACAGTCAATGCACCAAAGATTGTCTTTCAGGTATTAAGCCTTATTATCATAGACCAGGATTTTGTTTCTCTTCTAAAATCACCACTAAAATAAGATTCTCTTGTTTATGCTACTCTAACTAATTGAGAGAGAGGAAATGATAAACAGTTATTTGATGCTTATTTCTGAATGGAACTTGAAAATTGATACCTGTTATTGGAGCTTTGAAAGTATTAATTGAACAGCTTCTTTGCTTCCAAACAGGTAAAACAGCCAAAATATTGAGGCTAGACCACATCACTTTTTTCCTAAGAGATACAAATAAAGCAGTTGAAATTAACCTCATATGCTAACACAGATATGAAGACAATAGTTCATATACATTTTGATATAAGGTAATATTTAACCAAGATAGTATCTATTGTATGCATAGAGTTTATTATTTGTCATTACAGAAAAAGTAACAGGTTTTATCATATGTAATCTGTTGACCATGTCTCTTGCAACTAGAGACTAACCTAGGTCATATATGAGTCATAATTTTGCCTGGGTCACATAATACATATTGACATGTCTAAATGGTGCTTTATGATATAGTCTCTTTTTCTACAATCAGTTTTATCTGAGGCACAAAGGAAGCACCATTCACCCCAACTTCCTTCTTGTAAACAAACTGCTTCTCTTTCTATTTCTACCTTCTTTCCTCTTATCTTTTACCTCTCTTTATGTAGGCACATGATAGTCTGTGGTCTATAATTTCCTATATTTTTTAAAAAGCTATGTGTCCTGCTCTGAATTTAAAAATTAGTACAGAATGTGTGTGTTTTTTTTTTAATTATTCTCCTTAAATATAATAAATCTTATTTTTTGTGGTGGTTTTACTTCTGAGGGCTTTATTTAAATATTTCTGGTTTTTTAATGAATTTTTTTTAAGTTCTATTTATACTATGTACGAGTGATGTGTATAGCTTCAGAAGTATTTTTATTTCATTGAGTTACTTGCTCTAGGCAGCAATTGTTATAAAGGTCAAAAAAATTAAAGCTTTGTCTTTTAAACTTCTTATTAAGTAGTTGTTTCAAGAGGATAGATATCCTATACAATTCATCCAGAAAAATGCCAGAGTTTTTAATTAAACAAAATGTAAGCTTTGTCTGGACGTAGAGTAACAGAAGCTTAGTTTTTCATTTTTTCTGAGAAAATGTTGACTTTGGTAGTAACCTATAAAAGGAAGAGAGAGGCGGAATTCTCATATTTATTCAGTGTCACCTGTTTATGCTAAATGCATAAACTACAAATTTATAAGTCATACTAATTAGCAAAAGTGTAATTAACGTTAGTATTTCTAGATGAAATAATTTAATTAGAGAGAAGTCTCAATAAATGCCAGGAATCATTGTTTCCTTTTTAATATACGATCTCATGAAATTAAAATAAAAATAAAATACCTTTTATTCTGTTGTTCATTAGGCTTAGCTGCATGAAGAGTACACAGGTGGTTCTATGGTTGAAATGTCAGAGGACTTTGATAACCAACCACACATCTTCCTTCAGTGACTATTTAGCTGCTTGTCTATTGATGTTTACAGAGCAAAATGGATGGAATGCCAAGAGAAAACACAAAGTATCTGATTGGTTAAAGTAGTGCACATTTATTCTCCTTAGGTTCACATAGCATTTGTGATGGCCTCGTCTATAAATGTAGCCATGCTTCCAGATATTTCTATCATACAGCTTATAGTAGCAAGAGCAGCCTCAGCATAATATTTCTGAATCTTTTCAAAATGCCTCTTCCATACTTAAGTCATCTGAGTCCTGGTAGAAATCTTTGGCTGATTATTAACAAGTCTGGATGTTAAGGAGGGTTATTTGCCTTAAATAAGAAAAGTACCCTCAAATCTCACTTTTTTCTCTGCTTCCATATGTGACTTCAGTCCACTCTTGGAGTTTCTTTGTATTGACCCTCCGAGACTTTTATTATCATTTTATTCATTTTGTCATTGCTTCTTCTTTCTTCTTCATTTTTTTTTTGAATTTTCTAAATCCATGAGCTGAAAGGGTTTTGCAATTTTCCTTTTCTTGTGAATTATGTATATATAGTTTCTTCCCTATTACTGTCAAGGTTGTGGGAAAGCAAAGCTTCCCTGTTATGAAAAGCCGACCTAAGCAAACGAATCATTCCACTAATGAATGATCTGTTCAGGAAAATCAGCATCTTGCCTCTTAGCTGTCAGTTAACAATGACACCTAATCCTTAGCATTTACTGAGTGTAAAATAAAGGTAGTTATTTTATTACCAATGCTTTCACCCCTGAAGGCTTCCTTAGCCTTGACTTTGTGTTCACTCTTCTCTTCCCTTTTTTCTTCCTTTTTTCAAAATGTGTGTGTGTGTGTGTGTGTGTGTGTGTGTGTGTGTGTGTGTGTTGGTCTTTAAACAAACCCTTAGTGAGTTCTTATCATGACAGAAGTTTTGCTAGGGGCTCACGATGCAAAGATGGCTACACCATTTTTCCTGCAGTTAAGGAACTGACAGCCTGTTGAGGAAGAAAGATATACAACCAAGGTATTATAATATTCTGTGAATATGGGCGGTGAGAGAGGCATGAACAGACATAGCCACAGAGGAGGCATTGATTAAGTCTGGCTAGGATTGTAAGGAAAACTTCACTGAAAATGAAAATTTCTAGTAAAGTCTTAAAGCTTTAATAGAAAATTTGCCAGTAAATAAAGAGGTACAGGAGGAAACATTTAAAAAAGCATGTTCAGGCAATGGCAGCTAGAATAGTCTACTTGGAAACACAGGGTGAGATGAGTGATGTGGGGATTGAAAAGAAGACTAGAATTTGTTTGAAGACATATTATTGAGGACTTTGTATACTTCTAGGACTGGGGACCTTATTCTTTGATGATGAATTGTTATAAAAGATTTTTAATCAGAGTTATTATTAAGTTAAACCTATATATGACAATTGCACATAAAATCTATTAGGGTAGGAACTTTGCTTCATTCACTTTTACATTTCCATAACAGAGTAGGCAGACACTAGGAGGTACAGACTTTACAGATGTCCATCCTGAAGATTGTGCGGGGTCATCGTGGTAGTGGAATTGCTGATGGAAGATATCAGTGACAGGGGCACCCTGAGGAAACTGTTGTGGTAATCTAGGTGAGAGATAGTGTCAACCTGAACTAGAGCAGTAGGCGTCAGTTTGGTGAGAGTTGTGAACTAGAGAGAGATGTTGGGAGTAATATTGACAGGGCTAAGTGAATAATCATGTCTAGGACCTCAGCAAGATCGAAGGGTTGTGCAATGGTAGTGGAGTAACTTTCAAACAAGATAAGAAAGGCAAGAGAAAATGCAGATTTAGGGGTGAAATTGATGATTCTAATTTGGGGATAGTCTGTGTTTGAAGTCAATATCATTTATCTCTCTTCTGCATGAGAGATAGAGATGTTAAATTAAAAACCATCACACCAGGGGTAATAGCCAAGCTTATAGGAGCAAATGAGATTCCTCAGAAAGAGGCTTTTACAAGAAGAGGGCCATTATTTACGAGGAAGATAGAAAAAGATGTACCAAAAGGAAAGGATGATGAAAACACAGCCAGAAAAGTAAGGAAGAAGTTTCAGGGAAAGTGTATATAGTATACTTTTCTCTTCTTCTTTCCCTCCTCTATGACTAACATTCTTCTGTTGGTCTTTGAAGGCACAATAGGCTTATCCACATCAGACAACATGATTGATGGTAAAAATTTTATCTTCCTTTGTCAACTACAGGTAAAGTTGAATCACTTAGGAATTTAACGACAGCTGATAACCAAACTCCACATTATTCATTACAATATTTAGCAGGCAGGAGACAAAACAGAACTGATAAAGGAATCAAAATATAGGACATAATTTACTTATTTACTGCTGCCAGCTCTGTACCTTGCCATGGAGAATTTTATACTGGTGAGTGTAGAACCATAATAGGAAGAGCATGTGTGAATTTATCTATGTTATGACTAGTTTTTCTTTATTTCTTTGGGATAAAGGCATTTATCTCACAGAAGATCACACATACAAATTAGCATGGAATTTGTCCCATGCACTCTGAGCAGCTGGGTTTTCTGTCTTTTGTGTTTGTTTGTTTTCCTAAGAAAACTTTTGGGGGGAGATTCTCTCTCTCTCTCTCTCTCTCTCTCTCTCTCTCTCTCTCTCTCCCCCCCCCCTCTTTTTTTCTCTCTCTCTCTCGCTCACTCTGCAACTATTGGATGGTATGAATCAACATTTTATGGCAGAATTAATATTTCTAATTTCTAATCCCTTAATATTTTTCCAACCTGACTTCTATCTGTGCCATTTTTGAAATCAGAGTTGATTTCTGATACAAATGGCACAGTATGGATGAAGAGTATTATATGGGAATTTTGCTTAACTGTAATATGGAAGACTGATGATCAACAAACCAGCTTCAAAAGATTTAATGCTAGACCATTCACATCTTGTTTCTTAGCATTTCGACATATTTCTAGGCTGCTTGCCTGGTAATATGGAAATTTAAGCCAGTTCCCAAAACCTATCTGAAAGATTTGTAGGTCATTTTCCTCTTTCAGAGGTTGTATGTGGATCTCACAGTCTGTTGTGATCCATTACCTTAATTCCATACTAGCAAGTACTTCAGTGTAAAGTGAATGGCTTCTGTGACCAAATCCATAAGAATAGTTACTTTATTGAAATAAAAACACAAGAACAGAAAATGTTCCTAGTCCTAAGTAAGCATATACTTCTTGATATCAGGTATATAGAATATTTGTGGGATATTTAAACCAAATTTCTAAGGTTTAGCATAGTGATGCAAAGATAACAGAAGTATTTGCTATGGTTTATTTTGTTGACATTAAGTAATCAATATCATTTTGCAGTTGTCAGGTTAATATTACCTTTTTATAGGTTTACTACTAGTTCTTAATTACTTTCTTATGACTGTCTTTTCTAAAAGAATTTTCTTCCTCAGTCTCGAAGAAAGTGCCATCTATTTCTCTTGTGGCCATCTCCGAGCAAGAAAACAGCATTTTTCTTGTTTTGAACCCTTCTCCCTGAATTCCATGCTGGGTGTTCTAGCCTTCTTAAGTCTCCTGTACCAGTGTTGTCATAGAATTTCTTTTAGAAGCAAGTGGCTTATGGGTAGAATGTATTTAGAAGGGAGTGCCAGGTTTCTTGGTTTCATTAGCATAGCCAATTTGCATAATGAATTCATTTAATTGTTTGTTTATTTGAGAGATATACAGATAAATTTTCTCTAGCCCAACGCATCTTGCCCTGTTACTACTGTATCCTGCTGATGCTCAGAAGCCCCATCAGTGTTTCCTGCTTGCTATTCAGTTGTCCTTAGATCCCAATGTTACAGTTGTCATTGTAACTGGTTCTGCTCTGGGGATCTCTTGGGAATGTCACTTAATTGCAATGTCTTATTTCATTTTTTCTACTCAAATATAGAATGATCTGCATTGCTGCTTAAGATGTTTTGTTCCACTCATGACCTAGCTCCAATAGTAGAGTGAAGTTTTATACCCCATAAATGCTGGCCATAAAGTATGCTTCTGTGAACTCTCAAAATCTTTTATGTAGTTTGCTTTTAAAAATCTCTTTTAGATTTTATTCTATCTTTATTAAAACTCTTTCACCTTAGGCATTGCATATGTACAGTACTAAGGACAGTATGATTAAAAATCATTGTGCACTGTACCATATGATGATTTTGTTCTCCTCTTCAGCAATTACTCATTCCATAAGACAGATCTGGATGTCTCAATCTCTCTTCCCATAGGATAATTTCTTTCTTGAAAGGATGTAAAATAACCCATCAAATTAATCCCAGTTCCAGCTCCACCTTGCTCTTAGTCTAAATGCTAGTGTGAACACCTATCAGCTTACAAATAAGCACCACCCATTTTAAGTAAATATTGATTCAAAAGGCAAATATGAGGAAATTTACTATATATACTGCATACAAATAGATTATATTTGCTTATGTAGTTGTTTGTTATATGCTTTATTTATAGGTACCCCCTTTCCTTCACCTACATAGATTATTGATCATAGTGGTACATGTGACCCCAAGATATTATTAGATTTAGTCACCTGTCTATAGGCTAATGTTAAAGAATTATATATTATAGTTATTATTATTATTTCTAATTAAAAAAAGAGAAGTAACTGATTGTATAATAGTTTACTAATATTCAAATATCTAAAGAAATGGAGACAAAAATTTCACAGGGAGTTAGTAGGGTGATTTAACCAGTATCAAATGATAAAACTAAAATAATTTAGTAATGAAAAATGTTATTTATTCAAGGGAAAACAATCTATGGGTTTTGGAGTGCATAGCTTCACAAGCAGTAGAGCACACTTCATGAGGGATTTTGGGCACGAGTGAGTTTTATAGACAGTAGAAACCCCAATGTGGAAATGAGGTTTGATGGACTGGGAGGTCAGGGGTTTCCTTATAAGTCTGGTAGGCCTCTTTTCTAGTGTAAGGTAAGCTAACTAAAGCCAAGTTGGAGGATTATGACTGATCTTGGATTTCCTTGACAACAAGACATCCTCTGTAAGTGAAGGGTGACTTTGGTTTAGATTTGTGATATGGGCTGGGTCACTGGGGAGGTCTCCATTTTGTGAGTCCCAATATATGAATTAATGTTATTAACAATATTTACACTGAAGCCAGCAGCTTTCCACTTCTCTCCTCGTGGCTCTCAACTTTCTGCTTTCTTGTTCTTTTATCTTACTCTCTACCCCATTCTTATATTTGTTCTTTCTCATTTATCTTTCTCATTCTTTATTTATGATATTTTTTATCACTTATTTTTCTGCCTGTTGTTACTGGTTTTCCTACTTTCTTTTTTTGCAAGTTGACAAGTAGTCAAATTGATAGGCAGAGCAAAACAAGTGATAGAGGGGAAAAAATGCTAGGAGGGGAAGAAAAAGTTTTGTTTGTGTGTATGTGTATCCACTGTGTTTTGAGGTGGGGTAAAGATAAAGAAGGTATACAATATATTTCCTGTATAGCAGTTTACTGCTCACTTTCTTTATTTTTTTGATTGTTGTTGAGTTTCTTTTTTTTTTCTGGTTTTAGGAAAGGTGTGTAAATGAAATTTTTTCTGAAATCCCTTCTTATTAACTATTGTTATTGTTGCTGTCATCGTTATCATTAAACCAATTATTATACTCTTATTTGAAGAATAGTGTTGGCAAGGATATAAAGAAAAGGGAACCATTATGCACCGTTGAGATTGCAAATTGGTATAGCCACTATGGAAAACAGTATGGAAATTCCTCAAAAATTAAAAATAGAAATACTGTATGACCCACAAATTCCATCTACTTCTAGAAACAAAAACACTAGTTTCCAAAAGATATACTCACTCTTATGTTTACTGCACCATTATTTACAATAGCCAAAATATGGAAGCAACCTAAGTGTCCATATATGTATGTGTGTATATGTATCTATATATCCATATCTATAACTATATCATCTATTCATATCTATATATACAATGGAATATTACTCAGCCATAAAAGGGAATAAAATCCTGCCATTTGCAACAACATGGATGGACCTAGAGAGTATTATTCTAAATGAAATAAGTCAGAGAAAGACAAATACTGTATGATTTCACTTAAATGTGAAATCTAAAAAACAATAAATAATACAAAATGTAAATAGTCTCATAGATACAGAGAACAAACTGATCATTGCTAGAATGGAAGGAGGTGGTGGGAAGGGCAAAAAAAGTGAAGGGGAATAGAGGTACAAAAGTAAATCGGTCATGGGGATATAATGTACAGCATAAGGAATGAGTCAGTAATATCACAATAACCTTGTACGATGACAGGTGATTACTAGACTTAGCATGGTAATTACTTTGTTAAGTATATTAATGTTGAGTACCTATGTTGTATGCCTGAAATTAATATAATAATGTATATTAAGTCTGCTTTACTCAGGTAGATGTGAGGAGTTTCAGCAACTTCCCTGTGGTACAAGTCTGCTAGGCACAGACCTATCATATAAAACTTCAATGTGATCTGCTTGCGTTAACAACAGTATTTTATTCCTTAGCCCTTTGTGCAGAACTAGCAGCTCCATTCCTAAACATGGGTGCACACACCCTCTTAGATATGTATTTATATCCACATTCATTAAAGAATAAGATGACTTCCCCATGCTAGAGCTGATGAGATGCTCTTAGTCTAAGATATATGTAAGATCAAAAAATGCATTTGGTAAATCATTTAAAAAGAAGAATGACAGGATGTAAACATGAATAAAGACTGACACACTTTCAGAAACACATCTAACTAGAAAAGTTGAACAATTGATGGAGTTGGTATCGTGTTTGTTCATCATTTCTCTTAAGAAAATCAAACACGTAGGAACAAATTAAAGAGTGATTCAAATCAGATTTGTAGGGATTTAATTTGTGTATACATTTTCTAAATGGCTTAAGATATAACTGTGTTAAATTTTGCATTTAAAAAATTAAACAGATAACTTTTCTGGGAATTTTTAAAGTGCAAGCTTATTAGTAAATGTCTTTAATGTCAAAACTCTTCTTTGTTTCAGTTGGGGAAATCCTTATTTTGTGAATAAAATTTTTTTAGAGAGAATAAAAAGTTCTATATTAGATAGATACTTTGAAATGCATTTATAAAATGCACATAAGAAGAGAACAAAACGATATTGGTAATTAAAATCAAATTTTACCCCCCTTGCATTCAGGATGAGATCAGTTCATCAGTAAATGGCTGGCTGTGTTACAAGTAATGTTCGGTGGGGCCTTTTGGGTCCTATCTTCACTTCATGCACACACTTCCAGAGGTCACTATTTCTTTTCTTTACTTTTCACATGGATATTCCATTATGTAGACATGGAATCAAGAGAAGACAAATTATTTTTTTAAGGTGAAGAAATAGTAAAATAGTATCCAGTGGTAAAGAAATGAGACTGATATTATGTGTCAAAAAATAATAATAATAATAAGTTCTGGAAACAAAATATACTTTGAAATATCATCTGGTCAACTCTCAGGTAAAATTTAATTTAATCCAAACAGTGAAGTGAAAGTCTAGCTTTTTTCTAATACTGTGCAAATTCCTGGACAAACAGAGACTCATGGACATGGACAATAGACTAGTGGTCACCAGAGGGGAGGGAGGAGAGAGAGAGAGATAGGGTAAAATGGGTCAAATATGTGGTGACAGAAAGAACTCTAACTATAGGAGGTGAACACACAATGTAAATATATATATGCCTTACTTTTAAAATGTACAACTGAAACTTACTGGATTTCATTAATCAATGTCACCATAAAAAAATTAATTATTAAAAAAAATCTCAAAGTATCCTTGAACTTCAATATCTCCATTTATAATATACAGTACTATTTAAAGGTAGTCCATATTCATCAAGATGACATTTAAAATATGGGATGAGCCTCAGATAATATATTCACAGAATAATTAGGATTATAAAGATATTAGTTTAGTAATATCTGCTAAATTCTACAACATTAAAATGGCTAGCATAACAAAGAAACCAGAGTAACAAAAAGAATGTGGCTATTAAAATACTTATGCTGTCAGTAGAAACTATTGAATAGAAAACTTAATATAGTGATCTGTAACAGTTATCTACCTACTAATATGTATGTATACATATACACATATACACATACATTTCTTACACAATATATCCTTCCTTTCTATCAGTGTATTTTCTTAACTATTCAGGATAGATCTGGCAGCTTTGGCTGATCATTTCAACTGACAGTTTGGGAAGAAATAGAGTATATAGTAAGCACAATTAACCATGCATTTACGTGAAAAACAAAGTAATATGTGGAATATAAAGTCACCTTTTCTACAGATCATTTTTTTTAATAGCAATACTTTCTTCATGCAGAGGCTGGGCTTTCAGATCTGGTGCCTTTGTATTGAAGAAAATCAATCTTCCAAATTCCACTCATATTTAAACTTCTCAATGTTGATGTTTGCAATAGCAGAAAAGAACAGTTTTCTTTAGAAAGAAGAGCAGGTACCAATAAGATAAGCTTGTATAATATCATGGCCTTACAATTGAAAGCATCTTAATCACCACATTTGGACTGGTAGATGTTCAGTTAATTAGTCCACTTAAAAATCTGGCTAAAATGGGGAACTGTGAAATAATACGTATATAACATAGGCTTTTTATATCAATTTAAAACATTTAACTGTATATAAATTTGCCAATTTGCATGTGAGACCAATTTCTTTTCTTTGATTAGGGATCTAAATGATTGGTATTCTCCTTTGTTTTGTTTTTGTTTTTGTTTTGCATAATAAGTTATTCCTATAATTTATCACCTGTAACTTCCAGATTCAGTTACTTTACATATACTTTTGTAATGTGAGCTCAGAATCCTCTATGATTTATATGATTTATTTTTAAAGTCAAGTATATTAAGCTATGATTTTTTAAACCAAAAATCACGGTTGCTTTGCCCACATCTAATTTCATAGTAATTGTATTTTATGTCAATCCTGTATAGCAAAGCAGTAAACTGGTTTTCATAGAAACACCTTAGTTTTCACATCCATATTTGAACACATCATATTGTATATAGATTTATAAAATATCATATCATATATATATTTATAAGACCAATTGCCCATAGGTATTTGAGGGAAATAAACATTTCAGATCAAATAATTTTAGAAAATGCTAATCTACAGCAAATTATACAAGTTTCTTTTTTTATTTTAAGATTCTTTATTTTTCAGGTTAATATGTGCCCATGAATGTGTGCATAATTTTTTTTAGGTTTGATGTTTAAATAGAGAGTAATGTCACTGATTAGTAAATACCAATACATTGATTAAGACTAAATTTATGACTCGACATAAGAAATGTCCAAACCTGTAAAGAGTTTTTATGAATGTTTATTTGAACCAAAATGATGACAAATGCCAAGGAGCAAGATTTCAAATGCTCCCTGCAAATTATGCAAGTTTCTTTTTTTGCCAGAGGGAGCTACTTTTTAAAAGTTTTTTTATTAAAATATAGCTAACATACAATATTATATTAGTTCCAGGGGTACACCATAGTTATTCAACATATATATACCTAAAGAAGTGACCTTATAGTAAGCCCAGCAACCATCTGACACTGTACAATGCTATCACAATATTATTGACTATATTCCTTATGCTGTATATCACATCCTCATGACTTATTGTTTTATACCTGGAAGTTTGAACCTATTATTCTCTTTCACCTTTTTCTCCCCTTCTTAAAATTCTTCAAATACAGTTGACATTCAATATGATATTAGTTTCAGGTGTACAACATAGTGGTTAGAATTTTATATAATTTACAAAATGACCCCCTGACTCATACCCACCTAGCACCATACATAGCTATTACAATATTGACTATATTCCCTATGCTTTACTTTACATCCCATGAACTGTTTTGTGACTACCAATCTATACCTCTTATCCCTTCACCTTTTTCACTTGCCCCACAAACCCCCTTCCATGGGGCAACAGCCAGCTTATTCCCTGCTTCTATGTATCTGTTTCTGCTTTATTTGTTCATTTGTTTTGTCCTTTAGAAATCACTATAAGTGAGATCATATAGTATTGTCTTTCTCTGTCTGACTTATTTCACTTTGGATAATGCCTTCCAGATCCATCTATGTTGTTGCAAATAGTAAGATTTTCTTTTCTTTTTTATAGCAGAGTAATATTTCATTATATATATGTACCACATCTTTATCCAATCATCTTTTGATGGGCATTTAGGTTACTTTCAAATCTTGGCTATTGTAAACAATGCTGCAGTGAACATAGGGATGCATATGTCTTCAAATTAGTGTTTTGGATTTCTTTGGATACTCGGTAGTGGAATTGCTGGGTCAAAAGGTAGTTCTATTTTTAATTTTTTTAAGGTACCTCCATACTATTTTCTATAATGGTTACATTAATTTGCAATCCCACCAACAGTGCACAAGTGTTCCCTTTTCTCCATATTCTTGCCAACACTTGTTTGTTGATTTATCGATGATGGCCATTCTGACAAGTGTGAAGTGATATCTCATTGTAGTTTTAATTTGCTTTTCTCAGAAGCTTAGGGATGTTGAGTATCTTTTCATATGTCTATTGACCATATGTATATCCTCTTTGGAGAAATGCCTATACAAGTCCCCTGCCCATTTTTTAAATTGGATTGTTAGTCTTTTTTGGTATTGAGTTGCTTGTGTTTTTATCGATTTTGAATATTAACCCTTTATGAGGTGTATCATTGACAAATATCTTCTCCCACCTAGTAGGTTGTCTTTCTGATTTGTTGATGGTTTCCTTTGCAGTGCAAAAACTTCTTAGTTTGATCTATTCCCATTTGTTTATTTTTTTCTTTTGTTTCTGTTGCCCAAGGTGACATATCAGAAAAAAAAAATATTATTGAGAGCAATGCAAGTTTCTTAACTGAATAATTTTTTATGGCATTTGAAGCAAATCTGTCTTACAAAATGGTTTTGGCAACAAACACAACTTACCCATGTATTGGGATCAAAAGTGAGCAGACATACAAGAAAAGAATTAGTCAAAAAATTAGGGTGCTACGAGTAACAATAAAACTGTTTTATAGCAGGAAATGGGGAACATTTGTTCTCCAATGCATTGATGAGACAAAAGCTAGTGAAGAAATTCTCTTGAAAATTAGTTTTTATTATGTTAGGACTGCAAAACATTTGTGTCTTATAGGTATATGTATTGAAGTATATAGAATTGTCCTCATCCATAAACTGAAGAATATATAATTTAGAATTTATGTATCCTGGATGACATACAACCATTCTCAAGGTCCCATCTATCTCTTTTATTTCTATTTTTCTGTTTCTTTTTTTTCTCTTTTATTCACCATATTTGGCAAAATTTTGCCAATAGCTACATTTTTAGTTTTCACAATTAAGCCTACTGGCCCCATGGATGTTGTTTAACTTCTTGGGAGTACTCACGGTAAAGTTGTTACTAATCCCCTATAGAAAGTACAGTGAGTTCTGTCTGCTCCCAGCAGTAGCAAAGGTAGTTTCTAATGACTATAAGCTTTTTATAAAACAGTACATTCTGCTAATACAAAAATATGTTGAGTGGATCACTTACACACATCTCCCTACCAAGTCATCTAAGGACAGTTTTGATGGGGGCATTGAAACTAGTGTATGTTACAGTCTTATTGATATGTAACACTTTGTGTCAGTAGATTTGACCCCTTCATATATATATAATACAAAATACTAGGGCTTGTGAAACAGTTCCTCAGATCATTTGCCCATAATTAAATGGGGGTAAATGTTTTCAGATTAGTTAAGTTTAGAAAGTGCTAGTGTACACCAAGTTATGCAAGTTTTGACTGGATAACTTCAGAACTTTTAATATCTAATGTATGTTGTGCATCTCTCAAGGAGGGTATAGTGTTATACATTTTTCAAACTAACTTTCTCTGCCAACTCTTATTTCCTGAATTACCTATTACATTTTTGGAACAAGGAAAGATTAAAGTATCCAAGCAATTGGCTAAGGAGAGCAGAGTGACTAGTGGAAATACATTAGCTGAAAGCAAGTTATACTTTTGTGATTGGGAGGGAAGAAGGAAAGGTCAAGAATGGGGAAATGTTGTAAAGGGACACTTTTTGGTACTCTGAGTGATTGACTTGGAGAAGCCAAAGTAAAATTGAGTCTGAGCTGCTACCTTCCTTCCTTGAAATGTGTTCTTATCAATATCATCACCACCGACAAACACGAGATTATGTGGAGCTCTTCCTAAAACTTGCCATGAAGAATAGTTTAATTCTCAATCATGGAGAAATGGAGCACAATATCAGTACTTCACCAATGACAAGTGACTCTTGGATGTCAATGAAGTACTCAATATTTCTTAACCTCAGTTTTCTCATCTGTATAATAGACACTGAATTCAAATATTGAATATATATTGCAGGATTATTATAAAAATTAAAATGTCTAAAAATGCTAAGCACGGTGTTTGGCATATAGTGGGCTATGATAAATATTACTTTTTTCTTTTGTTTACTCCTTTTCCCATTTAGAAAAAAAAGTACAGCTCACTGCCAGTGTTCATTTAATATCACATATAGAAATTTTCTAGAATTTGACATTTTTAGCAATCAAGAATTACGATATTTTGTAAATGAAAATACCAGTACTAAAAACAGAATGCTATAAATAAAATGATGTTATTTGTTTCTAAAGACTATCAGTATACTAGTGCCATGTAAAAATAGTAATAAAGCGAGATATTTCGTGGCAATTTTGGGGTGTAAGGTTAGGACTGTAATCCATGAATTATCTCTGGGTAAATGCTTCAGCCAGTGGCGAGTATACTCAGGGCAAACTGGAAAAGGTTTATATTCACAGTATGCTTTTTCAGTTGCAACCATGGCCTATGTTATTAAAGGCAAGGTTAAACTTTCACTATTTATGCATACTTTAACTTGCTAAGTGCAGTCGCCTTATTTTCTTGTATGTAAAATGAACCTTTTCAGGGCCAGTTAATTACTTCTAAGGAGATCATAGTTTCTAATTTGTTTTTGGTACTAGAAATATTTTAGAAAAAATAAGAAAAATAAATGATTTATCAATCTGAGTTGCAGGTCAATCGAAGGCAGTTATTTATATCATGGAGACCTGCCTTTACTTTAACTCGTAACACATTTATATTTAAAGAGGAGAAGTAGAAAGTAAGTTATGGCAATATGTTTCTTGTCATGATCCATTATGTAAAACCAAGGAGAAAAAAAATAACTGATAAGAATACCTTGAAGCCATAAGAAACCTCTTCTTTCACATTTCAATAACCTCTCACATACTAGACTGGTAGGACATTTAGTGGGTGACCAGATTTTTACTTGGAGTCTTAGAATCCTAAACCTAATAACATATTGAAAACTTGAGTAGGATTAATAACATTTATTAGGGGATAGTTTGCCTTCTTGAGAGGTGCATTTTATTAACTCAGAAAGGAATATGAGAACATACATGGGGTAGTAACTAAGCCAAATAACTTAGCAGTTGCTTTAACAACTTTACTGTAGTACTGCTTCTTCAAGAATGTTCAGCTTGCAGCCAAGGAGTAATTTGTTTGCCAAACAGAAAATAAATATTTATTGTAGCCCTACTAACCAGAAGAGATGGTTCATTCTGTAGGCAATCTATTTACCTAACTATAAATGGCACCTGGCTTATACTGCCTGAGTCCTATTCTTCAGAACATATTTAATATGTAACAAACACTTCCATTGGGGTAGAGACTCCGATGATATTTAAAATGTCCGTAAACTCAGACAGCTCACAGAGTTAACAACTGAAGCTGACTGGTATGTCTAATTTAGAGATTATGCTATTTTCTTTCCCGGGAAGTTTTGTTTCCAAATGGCGACATTGTGTGGATCTAGTGCCCTCACACTTCTACATGCCAATGTAGGTTGATACGGTACCATAGTTCCCTGTCTCAGACAACCTTCCAGCTTTTAACTGGTCACTCATTTCAAAGGTTGACTGAGAGAAGAAAATAAAACCTCCACGGTCTGGTAATCATGGGTTGTTATTTGCAACATGTTCCTCTTGGGCTGGGTCACAAATCTGTTTTTAAAAAGTCCATCAATACTGTCTGGAATAAAATGCAAGCAAAGACAATCAGATGTGACCAGTGTTTTGAAATTTGATGAAAACTAAAAACTTTCTATTTGAAACTGATCTGGGCTTTGGTGAAGGGTTTAACTTGTTCTGTCCAATATTCTAGTTTTTTTTTTTTCCTCCAGGAAACAGATTATTTTCCTGTGTGCTTTAAGAATAAAGCTGGGATATAATTGAAGGTATATTGGAAAATAGTTCTCCTGATTTATTGAAAAGATCAAAAACATTGTGTTTAATTTTTTCTTAAATGAGAAACTGTACACTTTTATACTCCATGTGAGAGAGGGGATCAAGGTCAAAGAATTTTTTTAATTAACTGAATACTTTGATCTTTGATCAAATCATCTAAAAATCACAAAATCTGATATATGCTGAACCTGTGGCAATGCTAATAGCACTGGTATGTATTAGACTTGATTTTACTGCAGCTAGGCTATTGTAGTTTAAAGTTGAACCTTTAATGTTTGTTTCTATTAAAAATTTTATAGTTGTTCACCTCAGGATTCTTATGTTGTATAGCAGTCATATTTTGGTATGTTCTTTCCAGAATGTAATGGCAGTGGACAGTTTAGTTCAATAAGTGTAAAAAGTATACTAAATTAACCATATGAAAAGATATACTTGAAAATTTCCACTGTTAGTAATGTGAAGCTACTGCAACGTACAACTTCAAGACTTAAAACTGCTTACAGTTTGAAGCATTCTTTAAAAAAACAAGCAAGCAAACAAACAAAAAATAAGGGTGTTTAAAGCATCAAAGTTACCTTAGGAGCTTTTTTAAAAATATGAATTTCTAGGCTGCATCCTCAGAGATTCTGATTTATTTGATCTGAATAGGACCCAGGCACTCTGGTTCTTTAAAACCCTCCCCAAGTGATTTGTATGTGCACTCTAGACATTAGTACAGTATAGTAAATAGCATAAAAGCAACATTTCCCGAGGTGTGTTCCATAAAACACAAATTCCTTGACATGATTTGCAAAGAAAAGTTTCCACGGTCATGCATATAAGGAATCCTCTGCAGATTATCCTTTATTGGAGTTTTTCAGAACAATTTCTAAATAAGACTCTGAGAAGTCCTGCAGAGAAGAAATCTGTTTAACTTGGTTTAACTTGTAGCTTCTCAGATGTATTTGATCCTGGATAATTTTTAACACATAGTATTTCCAGACTATGAAATCAGTTTGCTCAAGAATATCCTTTGAGAAATGCTACTAAATTAAATTTGACAAGATTTAAATTATTATTTACATCAGTACTGCATTTTAATGTACTTTGATTATGACCCCTTTGAGAATGTGCAACTTTCAAAGCTACTGAGTATTATTTTACCTTGGTTTAGAATTATAAATGGAATTTTTCTATTGCTGAATGCGACATCTAAAACTAAATACTGAAGATTCACACTCTTTTTTGTATGATTTATTTTCTCATTGCGTAAACTAACCAGGAAGAAATCAATCAATCAATGTAAGTAGTTTATTTCATGGTTTGGGTGGCAATTCCCTAAAAGGAATTGTGAAGCAGCCCTAGTAAAAGTGCTCTTGTCACCATATTATGAAATATCTGCTGAATTGAAGTTTGCAAGTAAATGCATTTGTTGGTGAGTGATCCTTTTACATAACAAGATTTTTAAAAAAGACACCAGTAAAAAAGCAAGTTACAAATGCTTAATTGTTGCTTTTAATTGTAGAATCAATCCTAAATTTATTCTCAGAAGTAAAAGGGCAGAGAATTTGTCAAAATAAGTTATTCAATTTTTTAATTTAATGTAATATGTGCAAAGAATTTTAAATTATATTAAATTTGCTTTTTTCTACCATTGGGAAGAATATTAAAGACATTCTAGTTCTGAACGTAGAGATACAGTCACAATTCTAAGAGAGGAAACACTTCCTTAGCATTGGAAAGTATCCTCAAAAGAGGAAGGAAAGTAATCAGTTTTACCTTCTAGAAGAGAGGAGAAAGGAGGGTAATTTGTTAACCAGCATCTTTTCAGGCCTTGTGGGCCAGTTGCTAAGCTCAGCACATTATGTACATTATATCATTTAAGTAGAAGAGATTTTCTTTAAATCCCTTTATATTTACAAAAGATTATTTGTTTGGAGTGATTTTTTTAAAAAATGTAGTTGTGATAATGGACTTTTATGTACTATATCTATACACACACTGTACACTCCCTTTCCCTATTTTTCTTCCTTTCTCTGCCCCAACCTCTCTTGTTCCAATTCTCACTTCCCTTTTAGAAAATACTCCATCACCCAGAGATTTTCACTGAAAATGTTAACAAGTAACAGAGCCAGGCTTCCAGGCATTCTGTGTGAAGAGAAGATTCCCTTGTGTTTAGTTTCCATTGAACAACAATCAGTCTTTTTCCTGAATTTATGTTGTACGTTAGATTATTGTTGCACCTTATTCTGAAATACATACAAAAAGAAAGCATTTTACCTTAAATTATGATAGCAGGACTGTCAGAAGCAGTCAATTCCTCCTCATATTTAGTGAAGCAAAGCAAAATAAAATTTCATATGCCTGGTTTCAAGTATGCAGATGATCTGAAATTGTGTACATGGGTTACTTTTCACATTTGATTCACCTTGGTTGGTTTTATGATGCTGTTACCTGGGTGCCAATTAGTACACTGGATATCTGCCAAGAAGGAGCTGAAATAAGGCTATCAGCTCATTTCATCTTTGCACCAAGGTCACTGCTACAGCTGTATTTAACCTGGTGCTAGAGGCCAAAGATGTTGTTTAGTCCAGGAGCTATATTATATGCAGGATCCTTACTTATAATAAAGAAAGAATATGCAGGCTTTTTGTTTTTCTTTTTCACTCAGCTCACAAAAGAAAGTGAAAACGTGTCATAAATATTTCAGAATTATGGCTACCACTACTAGAATACAAAGTGCACATCATAGATTTTTCCAGCGTAATAAAACCCATCATTCATATAAGGAAGCTGCTTATTTCACTCTCTGTTTTTTCTTATATTCAGATAAAAAGTGACAACTGTGTCATCTGGAAGGCAGGAGGTGTGTTCACTTGGCAGAAATGGTGGTTTAAAAAGAAAGTACTAGTTGGGGTTGATAATATTCAAACTAACAGGGCCGGATCAATAATAGTAATATTGGAACCTAAGGCAAAAGGAAAAATCAACAATAGTGATCCTGTCTTTATTTTGATATTTTAAAAATTCATTATGAATTTTTATGTTAATTAGATATTTTAAAAGTATGTTTATCTTGATTCCTGAGTATTTCGGTGCTTCTTAAATTGCAACCTCTTAATCTTTACTTTACAAACTAACATAAGTTGAAAACTTGAAAAGATCTATGGAAAATTATAGTGAAACAAAAATTATTATACTGACCCCATATTTCATGTAAGTAAATAGTTTTATTATTACCAGTATTGAAATTTTTAGTGCATAGCATTGAGCTTTAATGCTATCAGCATCACTGGAAGTCAATAATAGATAGGTTGATTCATGGCCAAAATTTCACTGAGAGAGGGATAAAGGCAACATAGCTAAGCTACATAAAATTTGTGATCTCATATATTTAACAAGAACTTGTATCCCCTCACCCACTAGTTAACTCTATTCTTTATGAATCAGAGAGATATTTTTATTATTTCTATTTTAAGTAAAGGAGAAGATTAAAATTTTGGCCGAAGGGCACATGATGGTGAAAAAGGAGACTAAATATTCAAGTAATTGACTGATTTTCTCATCTATATTATAGGAGCATTATGAATAGAAAATTAAATCTGATGTACATAAAGGTTTGTTTGCTCAGACATCTTGCTATGAAATAAGGACTCAGTCTTGACCAAACTCTGAGCTCCTGTATTGAATTTTTAAATGACCACTTTGCTCTTCTGTAGGTTTAATATATTCCTAGTGCTAATATGTTGTTTCTAGGTTTTAAGGAAAAAAAAGAAGCCCTCCTGTGGCCAGCTTATCATTCGATATTCTTGTAGCTGCCAACTTAAAAATGGATATCCAAATAAATCTAGTTTATTTTATTTAAAAAGTTATATGTATCTCAATTTCAACATACTTTTCTCACCCAAATTACTTTATGAAACCCAAGTAGACATATTTAGATGAATTTGATTAAAAGAAGTATTATCTTGAATTTTATTAAAGATCATGTCCTTTATGTTCTTTTTGGAATTGATTTCTTAAATGACCTCAACATTATATATTTTCTCTTTTCTATTAGCTCATGTGCAAATAAATTCCTCTCTTATTCACAATTACAAGCAAAGGTGTACGTTTGTACATATCAGTGTATGTGTGTGTTTATCTGTGTTTATGTATGTTTGTGTGTATTAGCATTGTATTTACCCACAATGCCCCTGCTTTCATTTGGATTAAAAATTGGAGATCATATACTTATTAATTTCCACACTGATAGCACTTTACCCATAAACAAGAGTTGTGAGTTAATCATCTTTGTATCTGTGACTCTTAACTAGTTTGGTGCCTGCCGTGTAGTGTTGAACTCATCCAAAAAGTGATGCCTTTTTGCTACTCTCACTATCTCAGGGATCTTCTAATAATAGAGCAGTTATTTGCAAACAGTGAGACTGGAAAAAGATGGCAATATACAGGAAGAGCTAAGGAAGCCTCAAGGAAATGTGACAAAAAAAAAAAAGCTCTTGTGGGGGTCAGTGGCTTCTCAGAGCTTCGACACAGGCTAGAGGAAGTCCAGAGCATATGGGAGTCAGCTCAACTTGAGACAACTTCACTGTAAAGAGACATCTGAGCCTGGTCCTCAGCCACACTGAGCCTCACATGAGCATATATTTCCTCCCTGTCTACAAAACCGCCTCGACTTTGAGACTATTTATCAAAACACTTTTCAAGTTCTCCTGCAATCACAACATTCTTTCTGATAACATAAGTCAATATTTATTTCTCACTTTCTTAATAAACAATACCCCTTATTATCTGTATCATAAATGATTGCCCCTGACTGTGTTCAGTTCATGCTTTCTTCATAATTTTCTTCATATTTTGCCTCCTTAATAAGATCATAACATCCTGATGGAAAGAGCATGTCAAAAATTCTTTTTGTACTTCTCACAGTGCCTTGGCAGTACAAATATATAAAATTTAAGTAGCTGTGGTATTTAACTAATGTAAGTTTATTGTGTTTTTCCTTTGCACTGAAGTTGCTATGTATCTAGTTGCTTTTAGAAATGAAGAGAATGTTGTGATTTAGAGGATGTAAAATGCATCACTTACCCAAACTGTATTAATCAGAGTCTCAACTGTAAAACATGACACACCCAAATTAGGATAATTTGAAGAAAGTTTCTTTACAAAGGTATTACTTATAAAAGTGTGGGTAAGGTGTATTATATTCACAATAGTGAAATAACCTGGGGCTAATAGTAGTAAAGGAGCTTTTCCAGTGTGAGGTCTAAGAGACAAGGATAGAGAGGTCTTAATAGAACTCTGAAAAAGAGTGCCATGTAGAAAAGTCTTCCAGGGAGGAAAGTGATATTTGGTCAAGACATAGAGTCAACTCACGGCAACCCCAGAGCTAGGAATATAGGGAAATAAATACCTAATCTCATGCTTTTTCCTCCCTGTCACCACAGCTGCCTCTTGGTCAAACCCAATGGGAAGCTATACAGATGGGAACCTACTACTATCCTCCATATAAATGAGTCTCCATGCACAGGAAGCTGGGTGGAAAAAGCACAGAAAGTGTATTTGAAGGGGCAATGGGAAGATATCTGGCACATTATTTCTTACTGTAAACTACCCTGAAATATAAAAATTTGTACCACTAAGGGCACTATTTCCTTTTTAAAAATTAATGAGAAACACATAAATTTGAATTTAGTAAGTCAAATGCCTATATGATGCTACTCCACTTTAATTGAAAAATAGTGTATATTTGCTATACCAGAGATACATACAAAATGCTGTGGAAGTCAAAAAGGAGAGACCAACTTTACCTGGAGAGTCAGCAAGGCTTCTTCTTTGGGTAAGATCTTTAAAGATCCAGATGAAGAAAAGAAGGGAATGCTATGCAGAGAGTACAAGTGAATCATGAGAAAGCACAGCATGACTCTGAGGAAACCAAGAATAATGGCGGGGGTGTGGAGAAGGTGGGAAATTTGCCTTTGGGGTAAAACTAAAATCTATTTAAACCCAACTCTGTCATTATTGGCCATGTGATTTTAGGAAATGAACAAAACCTCTTGGATGCTCAATTTTATCATCTCTAAAAGAGACATAGTAATTCCTATCACAGAAATTACTTTTATTAATTAAATGAGATAAGGTATAAAAAGTACCAATAATTATGTCCAGTTGTTAGGAGCACTCTCTTTAAACTAAGAGACTATTATTTACAAATTCCCATTCTAGGTTACAAATAGTAATTTGTTATTAGACTGACAAACTATAAGTAAAAAGGCAGACAAACAAATTATTAACAAAATAATTTTCCAATTTTGAATCATATGATAACATGTCCTAGGTGGTGGATCACTTATAATAATCTGTAAGCAATCCCAGCATTTCCCTTTTACAGTTGTTCTCTGCTGGCATCCAATTTCGATACTGAATAATTCTCCTGTCTTTGTTTACTTCTTCTTTTGAAATACGTTACGAACCATTAAAAGATTTCTTACATGGATTTCAATCTATTTAAGGTCTAACTTGTGTACAGATTAAAGAGCAATAAGTAATGACTTTTAATGAATGGAGCCATATAATTCTCCAATTCTCTATTCATTTAGTCAAGAAAGATTTGTCAACAACTATTTTGACTAGTTCAGCCTTGCTTTTTTCACATCATCTGAATAGCGTAAGGTTTTTCCATTATCTAAAATACTGAGTTTGCTAACTTTGAGGCGTTTATGGACTGTACTGAAGAGAAACCCAAGAACCTTGATTTAACCTTGCTTGCAACTACAAAACATTCTTCTTCCATAAATAACTAGCTTTATATACCTTTTCTATCTCAGTGTATATGTCTGTACATGTGTTTGTCTGTCCATTCATGTTATGCCCTTGCTCTCAAACCTCACCTCCCACAGATAGAGCAAGAAAGATAGCATATATCAATAGATATATGTTACCTCTTTAGTGGCTTTCATACATTATATTTGAAAAATTATTATTTCTTACTGGGTGTATTTTTAGGAATCTTGCCTTTAGTTTATCAATATGCCCCTATATCTGCCAATTTGTATTCAGAGTTTAGCCAGATTTAGGTTGGTAATTGTATATAAATCAGACTATATGCCCCCAAACAGCAGCTTGTTTACCTACTTCTAATGCTACTGTGTACACCTGTGGGTATGCATTTCATGTTAATTAATAATGGTATGCTGAGTTGGATTGATTTATGGATTCTGACTGATTATTCTTCAATTTAAAATTATGAGATACACAGCATCAAGCTATCAGCAGGCAAGCACAAATTTTAATTTATTGCATGTGTCTATAAAATCATAGGGCTTTAGAAATTCAAAGAAGTAGATATTTGTACTAAATAAAAAGATAATGCAAAACAAAAAAAGTGATACAATGTAAAAGGTCACAAACTTTTTCTAGGTTTTCCTTTCGTTTGTTTCTCTTTAAATTCAAGAAGATCCAAAATTCATGTAAAACCTAGGTGGCATTTTTATTTTTAGCATATTTGTTGGTAAGTGGACAGTTATGAAAATTTTTTACATTTTATCATTGCCTCAATTGGATGTTATACTTCTCCTTACTAAGGACATCACCAGTTTTTAAAAAGGTTTTGGAAGTAATTGCAAATTATTTCTAGAGGTGGGAAGAGATTCCTGAAATATTTTAAATTTTTTTCAGCTTTATGATGAGTAAGATGGTTCTCATTTGTTAAAGGAAATTTTTAAATGTAAGACTTCATAGTTATGTTTTCAACCACCTGCAAATTGTTTTTGGGAGTTATAGATTTAGGAAGAATTTCAAATTTTTATCCATTTGCTTACTTAATAGTATCTAAAATTATAAAACTAACTTTTAAAGAAGCTCAAAAAATTCCTCTATCATCATTCTGATATAATTATCCAGATTGACTCTAATTTGGAGTAAAAAGAAAGGAGTTTAGATTTTTAGTAAGATGGATTTGATATATTCTGAGCATTAAAATTAATTTTTGTCCATTAACATTTTTTAAATTATTTAAGAGGGGCTTTTAGTTAAATGAATATTCCACAATACTTCTTGCATTTAAATTAATATTCTATTTATAAAAGATATAGAAACCTAGAGTTTTCTGAGCCTTCAATTCCAGTTCCATTTTTTCTTTTATGTGTAAAACTAGTAAATTTAATGTTATGATTAAAAATAACTTTCATTTGTTTTTGGTTAAAGCTCAAATAACATGGATTTGATAAATTAAATTTCTCTAAATATTTAAACATTGTTTATACAGTAATTGAAATCTTTGAGTCATTTTAAACCATAATGATATATTTAATTCTCTTTAGGACTTCTGTCATCTTCCAAGACAAACATAGAAATCTACCAAAATTTTCCCAAGCCTGTAATAAGTTACTCCATGAAGCAGTGTGCCTTTCCCTAAAAGGCTAAGTTCAAATTCTAGTCCCCGAAGACAAATTTTACTTCCCACTCTCCCAAACATATACACTAGAGCTCACAAAACCTAGAAAATAAAGACATAAACAGAGATAAAGTACAACAAAGAGTTAAGTGTTTTAATTGCAAAGTTATAGTTGCTTAAGAGAACAAAATGCAAACTGAAATCAAAGAGTTTTTCTTAATTTTACACTATTAGAATAATTACTAATTGTCATTTGTTGAGGGGAATAATTTAATTTTGAGCCATCATAGTGCTCTATTTTAAATTATTACTTCTTTGGTATATACTAAAACACATTCTATAAAACTGCTATGTAAAATTAGATAATTAATGTCTGTGGCAATTAAAACTAATAAATAATATTTTCCTAATCAAATTAAGGTGTCAGAAATCTTCTGTTGTGCAAATACTAAAAGCCATGTTCAAATTAAGATAGAAAAATTTAACTTTAAAAAATGACATAAATTTAACCCCATTCTTTCCTTATTTGGCCCCAGGCAGACCTGTGAAGAAACAGCTGCTCAATACTAGTTCCTTTTGTTTCAATGATTCTCTTCTAGAACGAGGGTCCCCAACCCCTGGGCCACAGACCGCTACTGGTCCATGGCCTGTTAGGACCTGGGCTGCACAGCAGGAGGTTAGCAGCAGGCCAATGAGCAAAGCTTCATCTGTATTTGCAGCCACTCCTCAGCACTAGCATCACTGCCTTAGCTCCACCTCAGAACATCAGGCATTAGGTTCTCATAGGAGCACTGGCCCCTGGTGCCTAAAAGGTTGGGGACCGCGGGTCTAGATATTTTACATGTTTTTAAAGTTAGCAAACTTTCAGGAAAAATCAATTATATTGTCAGACCTTATTCAAGATTCTGTGGAGAGTGAGAAATTTTAAGCATAACTTTAAAGAAATACAGATGAGTCTTTAAACCTCCTCTGTGCTACATCATCATACTTTCCCCCTCCAGTGAATAATTCCCATAAGTATATAACATTTTGTAATATTTCTTATCTTAAATACCCTTGCCCTACCCCCAGCTCTCCTACCCACTACCGCCCTCATTTCTCCATTTCTCTATACATTAAAATGCCTAAAAGAGTTGTTTATATTGGTCGTTTCTGTTTTCTCTCTTCCATAATCTTATCAACACAATCCAATGATGATTTTATTTGGGCTGATCTGATTGATAGTAATAATCTCCATGTTGCCTATGGTTTCCTGATTTAATAGTCTTTACTTAGTCCTCTCACCATCATTTGACTCACCTGATTCCTTTCTTCACTCAGCCTCTCTTGTTTCTCTTCTTACCTTACTGGCTGCTCTTTCACAATCTATTTTGCTGATTCCTCTCCCTCTTCTCAGTCTGCAAATGTTGGAGCTCACTTGAACTTCATTTTCTCTATTCTAGCTACAGTATTTCTTGGGGACCTCATCCAGGTCCATTTCTTTAATTACCATCACATTGATGACTTCTGAATATATGTTTGCAGTCCAGACCTCACCCCTAAACTCCAGCCTTTGTTTTGGTCACTACTATGGCCTCAGAACCTAAAATAATGACTGGCACAATACAGATGCTCAATAATTATTTGTTATATAAATGAATGCTGTACCTCCCAGCATTATTGTAAGAACCAAATGGGTCAAAAGACGTAAAAGTTATTTGTAAACTATAAATCATCCTGAAATTGTCAACTGTTATTATTAATCTTGCAGATTTGTACTATTCAAATACAGTAAGAGGAGAAGATGAGGGAATTTTAAAAATGGATTTTAACATTCTTATCTAGATCTTTAAAACTGGCATGTCTCCCCAAATTCAATGTTCTATTTCACCCACCAAACTCTGAACATCATTATACCTCTGAAAAGGTATACCTTTCAGAGGTATAATGAAACTGTATTTAAATGCAATTAGAAATGCTCCTATGTTTGCTGTGATAAAGTATGATATCTTTAATGCATGAGGCCCACATATTTGCTAGACTCAGTAATCCCAGCTTGAATGACATGTCCTTGCAAAACTAGTTGCAGTGTTAATAATTTACAATACAAATAAGCAATTAGATAAGTTATATGATCCATAGTTAAAGCTCAGTACTTTCTGGCTGAATGACTGTCACTGAAAGAATAAGACACAGATACAAGCTAGTAGGATGAGAGTGGCTGAAATAAATACATTCTAAAATTAATAGCCTCTGCCTGTTATAGCAAATTCTCTTATTAGGGTAGTGGTTCTCAAACTTTATGCTTGCATCAGAATCATCTGGCAGGCATCATTGTTAGACTAAACTGATCTAACTACACATCATTCATTCTATCTGCCTGCCTTCCATATCAACCAGATAAAATTTTGAATTCACTATCTCCTAAACTAAGCCCAATTAAATTAGAAGAGGACATAAATTCTAGATATCTTTGCTTTGTCAAAGAAATGATATACTTTTATTTCTTAAAAATTTTTATCAGAATTTAATTAGATGCCAAGAAGAAAATGACTAGATTCTGAGCCTCTGATGAAGTGAAAGTCAAAATATATTGTTGAACTTAAATTGAGATCCTATTGCAATATGGAAACAGATATCTAAAATATAATAAATTATATCATTTTTATAGTTAATGTGCTCAGTGCAAATAGTAGTTTTTTTTTGAAAAAATTAGTCTAAGAAATGTTAAAAATTAGTGGAAATATTAACTATGCCTATTAAGTTTTGAAGAGTTCATTAACCACTTAGAAGTAAGGATATCACAATTGTACTTTTAAAAACATGACTAATATGAAAATCAATACTTTCCTATAAAAAGACATTTCTTTACAAATATATTCAGAATATTTCTCTAAAGGTAAGCTATCTTCCTGCATTTTAAAGAATTCAAATAATAAATATTTAATTTATTGAACAATTTTAAGATCAAAATTATCATACATGACAATAACAATAACTGCGTAACATCCTATGTTCCAAGCTGTATTTCAAGTATTATATGGCATTTTTCATTCAATTAATTCCCAATAACAGTATTAGGTGGGTACTGTTATTACCCTCATTTAAAAATGAAGGATCTTATAGCTCGTCAGTGACTAATTTGAACTTGAGGAGTCTGACTTCACTGTCCTGACACTTAATAATTTTTCAGTATACCTTTATAAGCACATATTTGTTTTTGCAATTTGATCCATGTAGTGTACATTGCTTTAACATTAACATCTTTGGACATTTTTATAGTAAAGTTTGAGGAAAGGCAATCAGAAAAAAATTTTGTATAGTATAGAATTTTTAGGTCAGTGGTTTTTCTAGTTTTAGCCAAGTAGACAGACTCAACAAACAAATCATTTCTAAATTTAATTATCAAAAATCTACATAATTAATAAGTACTCATCAATCTATAATTGTTTAAGAAGTGTGCATTTATAGTTACGTTATCTTAAACATAAATTAGCTATATATTACAGTATGTTTCCTTCTTACAAAGAAATTATGAACTCGTAAGGGGTATAAGAAATAGTAAAACAGTATTATACAATACCATGAAATTTAAATGTATCATTAATTTTACTATAATGCAAAACAACACTTAGTAATGTGTTTATTGTGTGGTAATAACTACAAACTACAAACAGAATGATGTATAATACCACTGGGCCCTTAATTAATTCTCATTTTCTGGTTTAGGGGTTTTAAAATATTCAAAATCTCATTTTAGAGTAAAACAACTTTTCTGCATTGAATACATTGAAATTTGCCCTTCTGATGGTTTTGAAATTAACCTTCAAGGAAGAATACTTGGAAAAAACTTTGATTACCAAAACATACTAAAACTCTTCATTTTCAGATAACAATGTTTTTCTAATACCCAAAACAAAAACAAAAAAATTAATTATGATATTGAATGTGAGGCCAATTTTTTCTCTGCCCTTATTTTGTAAATTATGTGGTATTTTATTATTTTTATTGTTGTTTATTAAGAGATGATAGAATCTATGGAAGCCTATAATTTGTTGCTTGTACTTCGCATAATTCTGGTTGTTTTCCAAGTATCAGTCTCCACAAAGAGAAGAATTTTTCTCTCAGTAATTTTCCACTGGTATGCTTTAGAATTTACTTTATATCTTGAAATTTATCATTAGTGTTCTACTACCAGTAAAGACATAAACTAAGTTTTGAGAAAATACTTTAAAAAAAAGACTTTACAGTTGTATGAGTAAAACTTAATAACTCTACTTAAAACATTAAACTATTTTTTTGTAAGCTATAATAAAACTGATAGTATAATAGGTCTAGTTTTAACCTGATTTGTAACTAGGAATGAGGAAACATTTCACCCTTGAAATTATTAACAGTATCAGAGGTGTTCATTGGAATGTCCTCCGGGCTGTCTGTGAATTCTGTTCAGAGAGGAACACAAATGTCTGTTACCCCAGTTTCCCTGGAACAACTTATTTTAACACTCGAATACAAATAATTCACTGTATGTCTTTAAAAGTCTGTTTCCTTGCAATGGCACATATAAATACATCACTTCTAAGCAATTGTTTTGCTTTTTAGTTTGTAATTTTGACAATTTATAGTTACTTTTATCTATGGGGGAAAAAGATCTAGTTTGGTGACTGTTTTTGGAAATTTCCACAAAAAAATCCAGTAAAATATTTCTTTAGATGTATAATTTTTTAAGAAAGATAATGCAACTAATAGTAGCAGTCTCTTTTCTGCTATGGAGGTCCTAAATACATGATGTAGTCTGCACTTGGAGCAATGCTGTCCTCCTGTCCCAAATCTTTCTTCGAGGTTGTGCTCAGGGATCAGTATTGAGAAAAAAGGGTGAAGTTCTAGGTAAATTAATGAGAATTCAGAGTGAACAATCTTAAGCAGCACTGAATGAGGTTAGTGATAATTATTTTCCAGCTCATGTTGGCTTTTTATTGATTAGTGCTTTCATGACCATACAATTTCTGTTATTTGTTCTTTTCAATAATTTTTTTTCTGACAATAAAATAATACATGGTAGAACATCTGGAGTAACACATATTATAAAATAACACATGGTCAGATATCTGAAAACTACAGAATAGAACAAAAAAAGAGCCAAAATTTTTCCAGTACTAGCTGAGATGACCATTGTTAAAATTATAATGTATTTCAGTCTAGTACCTTATTTATCTAGCTTTCTACTTATACAAAATTGAGATAATATCATATATAAAATTTGTACATTTCCTTTTGTGTAATAAAAATGCATTAATGAATATTTTTCAAAATCCTATTTAGTGCCTGCATCATAAGAAATATTATCCATATTCCTATAAGCAATGAGCATATATATCTTGACATAATATTTTAAATATTTCTCTTAAAATTTAAAAAGTCTTTGCAAAATTGTTTATCAAATATTACCTTTAAGTTGTTATTTATTTTGTAATTATTTATATGACTAATAGATATTTGTATTCATTTTTTAAATTAACTGTGCATTTACTTTAATGTAAACTTTCTTTAACCTACCTTTTAATTTTATATTAATCTTTTGATTAGTCTATTAAATTCATTAAGCTTTTCTTAATCTATTTTTAATTTTTGCAAAAGTTAAAAATGTCAAGTATTTATTTGCAGATGATATATTTTATTTCTGGGAAAGAAAAATTTATATCAAATGTAAATATACAGAAGATCCCAATGAAATAAATATACACATACTTTCAATTACATATAAACAAGTAAAGTTGGATGATGTGACCTACTCGATTAAATTAAAAATGACAAATGCTTCAAGTATTAACACTAACACCAAAACATTTCTACCAACTTGAGTTAGTATCTAAGAGACAGATACAATTTACTAATACACCATGTCCTTAAAATTTGTGCAAATCCACTATCACATAAAGCAGTGCTAAAAATAAAAATAAAACTGCATAGGTATTTATGTTGAAGAAGAAGTTAAGAATGGAGAATGTATACTGGCTATAATATAACATATAAATACACATGCATATATTACATATATGCATTGAAGATAACTATGACACTATCCCTCCAGTGATAATTAAATCTCCAGACTGCTTTTTAAAATTTCAACTTTTGAAAGAATTTTAGATTCGCAATGGTTAAATGGAGCACTACTCCTGATAAAGGATTAACAGAGAGTAAAATTTGATCCACATGGTTGAAAGTCAGTATTGAATTTATTTATTTATTAAATTACATATTTAATAAGTTGTTTTTGAGCTCCTTCAATTGCAAGTCACAGTACTAGTATCAGGCTTTTACAACTGAAGTTTTATAAATTAGAACAGTTAGTATCTCCAGTTAGAAATCATGTAATTTAGTACAGAATATCTAGTTCATATCTATATAAACGTCCTTAATTGTTTTAATCACATTCTTAGCAATGTGTCTAATAGTCTCACTGGGACTCAAAGAAAATTTTTCTAAATTTTTTCCCTTGCTCTCGCTAATACACTGAGAACTAAGATCCACATCCATGGGTAAAATTTACAGATGGGATTTCATATATGTGATTGGCAGTCTAAATGAGATTCAGGGTCAGACTCATAGCACCACTGGCAGAGACAGAAAATCACATGAAAAGTCAGGGGATAATGGCCAATTGTGCTTATCATTCTCCTTCTCCCCTCCTCCCCCCTCCTCCCGCTTTCAGGCAGAAACACACTCTAGCAACTGTCACTCACTCTCATTACTAATACTGTTTCTGCCTGGACTGGGAGTGACACAGCAGGATATTGCTGTCTGAATTGCTAAGCATCCTTTAGGCAAAGACAATAATTAAAATATTCTGACTTCAAATGGTAATTTTTTTTTGGCTCAGTGCTGTGGTATAAATGGATCAGAAAACGGAGTAAATTTGTAGTAGTGTGCCATGCCAAATGAAGCATCTTTTTTTTTTTTATGTCATTCAGTTTTTTCCTGCCACATGTATGCCATACAACCGTGCACAAGCCCATTAATGTGTGGCATATTTATATGCAATTTTATGTGTATTGTTACATATCAAAGAAAGATAGCCTTTTAAAAAAAGTTTCTGTTTATTTGTACTATTGACTAATAGTTCCCAAGCACTTACTAGACATATCTGAGGTCAAAATAAAAAATGTAATATGTCCTTTTTGCATTTTTAGGGGTGAGAGGCAGTTAAATTCGATAATATTTTACAAAATTTCTCTTTTAGCCTAACACAGTGCTAATATTTTACTTACTTTATTGCATTTAATTCTCACAAAGATTTATTTTATAGGGATTATTATTTTAAAAGCATGATTAAGGACTATGAGTTTCCAGAAGTTATATCATTTCCCAGAAGGCTAACAGCTAACATAAGCATTGTGATTTCAGTGGGGGTTTTCTCTGATTCCTGAACCTGTTTTTTCTAGATACAAGTTGCTTGAAGTAATAATTGACCTAATATAGGCACAGAGATGTAAGAGGGTCATTGTTTTCCTAATAGTGAGATGTTCTCTAAAATATGGGAAGGCTAGTCTTGTTTATTCCAGACATTTGTAGACATCAGGAAAGCTATTTGTAGAATCCCTCAACCCCTTCCCCATTCCTGTCCAGTAGTATTATAATGTAAAACGCCAGTCTAGTTGTTTCTCTGGTTAGCTTAAGGTTATTTCACTTCTGCGACCTTTTACTTGTTCTATAAATTTACATCAATGGTAGTATAGTTGTATTTCTCAACTTAGTGTATTGGTATAGAATTCAGAGGTTACCAACTCAAATGCCTATAGCTTTCAGAGCTATGTGCAAAACTGATTGGATGTGAAAGGAAAGGCAGCAATGGGCCTGTTGTAAATTGAAGCCCACATGCTCCTCTTAAAGATCTTTAGATCCAGTACGTCGGTTAGACATTTATGATCCCCCTCATTGTTCCTTCTCTCCTCTGGTTTTCCACCTAGCCAATATATTAAGGCTTAACTGCATTCCCTATGCCATGCTTCCCATCCCAGTGACCATCTATCTATCAACTACTAATTTATATTTCTTTAACCCTTCACTCAATCCTCCCAGTCCCCCAACCCCCCTCCCCTCTGTCCATCACCAAATTGTCCTCTATATTTGTGAGTCAGTTTTTGATTAATTTGTTCTTTTTGTTCCTTAGATTTCACGTATAAGTAAAATTGTTTGATATTTATCTTTGTCTGTCTGACTTATTTCACTCAGCATAATAACTTCTAAGGATTTCATTTTTTTTAATGACTGAGTAATATTCCATTGTATATATGAACCATAACTTCTTTTTCCAATCATCTGTTGATGGCATTTAGGTTGCTTCCATATCTTGGCTATTGTAAATTGTGCTGCCGTGAATATAGGGGTGGATAGATCTTTACAAATTATTGTTTTAGTTTTCTTTGGGTAAATACCCAGAAGTGCAGTTGCTGGGTCAAAAGGTATATAAATGTCTAACCAACGTGCTGTATACTTGAAGCAAAAAAATAAAAAACTAAAAAAAAAAAAAAAATAAGAAAATTTAAAAATAAGATATTGGATTTTAAAAATATGTATCAATGACTAATAATAGATAAACCAAAAAAGCAAATAGAAAAATGTATTTTTGATGCAATACTTGAAGTAATTTGGTTCTTGTGTAACAGGCAGTTTCATCCATTTGGAAATGTATAGAGACAGATAATGAGGATGATGTGGTACTGCCATCCTGAAGGATTTTTCTTTAGTGAGCAATTAAAGTAATAAAATATTGGCACACCAAAAAAAAGATATTTAGATCTGCTTTAAAACAAATAACAGCAATCTTAATCAAACAAAGCATTTGATTATGAATTAATTCAACCCAAGGCTGCACTAACATTTAGTGAAAATTAAATTTGATCACCTGAAAAGTTCATATAACACTAAAATATTATCGGAATTCAATTAAATACTTAATGTTCCACTTCCTTAATTATTCCCTCTGAGAACAATGCTAATTATTTTCAAAGACAGTGCAGCAGTGCAGTCACTGATACTTGTCTTCAGCAATACTCCTTTCAACATAAAATAAGAGATCAGGAAAACTATACCTCAAGAACTCTTTCAAGGTCATGTGTGGTTATCCCTGGTTTGTAAATGAGGAAATTAAGTCACTAGGTAAACTTAATATACTAGTAAAAATTTCAAATAAATTAAATCATGTGCATCAGAAGTCTAACACTTCAAAATTGATATCAGAGATTGTCAAGGTTTTTTTGGGGAGGAGGGAAAAAAGTAAGAGAAACCATCAACCTTTTGCATGCAGCACGACTGGTATTTCCTGAGCTCACTATGGGGTGTGAGGGTGATATGGAAGGTTGATTAGGCCAGGCATGTGTCTTTTTCTCTCTTCTTTGTTTGCCCTCCCAATCTGAGGGAAGAAGCTCTCTTCCAGGACAGAGTGATAGAGAAGACCCCCTGGATCGAAAGTTTCTCATGTGGCTCTTTTTTTTTTCCTAGAATTTCCCCACTCACCCATGATGTCCTAGTGGGCTAACTATACATGTGCTAAGCAGCACTTGCTTCAAACAAAAACCCAGGTTCTTTGAAACACTCTTTATCTTTCATTTTGCTTTTGCTGTTTCTCTCTATTCAGCAGTACAGTGTGAATACATTGGATTATGAGTTAACGAGGCCTACGATTGTTGCTAGGATGAAAAGGCAGGCTTTGTTTGGTGAATGACATTTGTTTTCCAGCTTTCTCCTGGAAACATAAGAGCCTTTCCTTTTTAAGCAGATTTTTTTCCATGCTGAAATCATGGCAGATATTTCCAATTTGTTGGGTAGAACCTAGTGCTGTCTGCATTAGGCACAGTCTGTGTTTCAGGGACTACCTAGGAGGCTCTGATGGGGAATCTTTGGCTGAACACACACTTATGTTTTGCTGTCTTCTTACAGGAGGTGATCGAGATCGGATGACAGCAAATCATGAGAGCTACCTCCTTATGGCGAGCACCCAGAATGATATGGAAGACTGGGTGAAGTCCATCCGCCGAGTCATATGGGGACCTTTTGGAGGAGGTGAGTATATTTTTAAATCATGGAAAAACAGATAGGTAAACCTGTTTATCCTTTCCCCCAGCTAATGCTACTGTCAGCTCCTATTTTCAAATGAATGAATATTAAAATAAATTATAAACTATTTTGCATTATGGTTAGATACATATCTAAGTAACTCCTGGAAGTTTAATTAATTAAATATTATTAATAGCCAACCTTCTTCAATGAATATCTTGAATTATAAAAAAGAATTATTCTTTTATTTTATTTCGAATTTTTCTATTTTGCTAACAATAAATAGTTATGAGACTGATAATATAAATGTAAGTTAGTTAAGAGTATGTAGATGTGGGGCAAAATTGACTAGTAGCTGTTGGAGAGATCCCAGCCCCCAGATGCTCAGTGACACATCAGAGAGGAATAGCAAAGCTTTGACTGAAAACCTGATGATTACTGGAATAAAAAAAAATTGCCACTTTGTGATCAGGCAAGTGTTTGTGGATTTGATAATAAGTTTTTAAAAAATTAGTTAATATACTGTTGAGAATGCTTCATATAAAAAATAAACTAAATGGTGCTATGAATCCAACTAAACGAAGAAAGGATAGAAGATGTGATCTTTGTCTGTGAAAGTATATAAAATAGAATAATATACTCAAAAAAATTATTTATAGTAAAAATTCAGTAAATTGAACCAAAAAATAAGAACCCCAAAATATTTAACTATATCCAATATGTATTTATAAGAATGTAAAACTAATTATTTTATGTTGGTATAGTTAGAATAAATTGTATTAAATTCACATTTAGTAAAGCACCTACAATTTCCATATTTATTGTACATTGTTTTGTGTCTATTGTCAGCACCCTGAATTCAGAAGTAAATTTTTTTCCCTTAACTTATCAGAAGCTTCTTAGGCTGACTGACCACTTTACATTATAGAAAAACTTCAAAATCTTAGTTTAAAAAGTTTAAAAGTTAAGTTAAAGTTAAAATAGTAGATTCATTGAAGACATGTTGATATTTTACCAAATTAATGACACATATCCACAGATTGTTTTTTAGCAGTACGTTCTGTTGGGGAATAACCAGGGTGATCATTCTTCCCAGTTTGGCTAGTAACAGTCTGGTTTACAACTGTCGTCCCAGGCTAATGATTTGATAATGCTACCTGTCACTCTCACGGTGTTTTCATTTGGGTGACAACCTATGTGGTCATTAAATATGTATATAAATGGCTAGTAGGTGACTATGCAAAGCCTTTGGAAAAGCCCATGAGTCTGAGCTCGCCCTCCCAGTGCTTGAGAAGAGGATTCCTCACGTGACTATTCATGAGAGACACATACTGAACTGCTAAGGTTTGCTGGCACCCCAGGGCCACAGACTTGTGGGGAGGGCCTCAGGATGTGTCTTTTCAAAGATTCTGCTGTTTCTAAAGACCTTCTAAAAACAGAGGGGAAGCTCTGTTATCAGATTTCTGGGCCCATTGGTTCAGGAGCATCCTTAATATCTGCTAAAGGAGGTATTTTTGTTGAGGAATTATTTCCATCAAGTATGCTATCTTCTCCTTCCTCCTTTTCTCTCTGTCCTTTTCTCAAGAAAAATAAACGTATATTTCATCAAATCACTGGCCATTAGAGGTTCTATCAGCCCAGGAGCATCAGAAGTGATCCCAGTGGGACTGGCCAAGAGCTATGAATGAACCTTCAAATTTATGAACCTGGAAGGGATAATCTAGTACTTGACTGGTTTATGTACTTTAACCTATGGATTATGCTTCAGGGATTTTGCAAATGCTTGATTCAGATTTACTTTTTTTCATTCCTTTCTTTTTTTATTAAAATTATTGTGGTGACATTGGTTAATAAAATCAAATAGGTTTCAAGTATACAATTCAATAATATGTCATGTATATTGCATTTTGTGTTCACCACCCAAGGTTAAATTTTTTTCTATCACCAAATCACCAAATCTTTGGCCCCCCTTACCCTTATCTATCTTCCCTCCGCCCCCTGCTCCTTTCCCTCTGGTAAGCACTAATCCACTTTCCATGTCTATTTACTTTTAAAGAGATATATTTTAGCATAGAGCCCTTACATTAGAAACAATGCTCCAAAGAATAAATTTCCCACTGCCTTTGTTTAATTGAAGAGTGTTATGAAATTGCAAGGCAAGCTTTTAAAGCATTCATTCAATTTGCAAGAAATTCTTTGTGATTCATCTGAACACCAGAATTTTCTAAAGTTAATACAGAATATAGAACCAAACTAAATATTGACACTGACAGAAGATTGAGACTGTCACTCATAATCATGGGTCTCAAATGTTTGCATTAATGTAGTCCCCCTGTGTTCACTGACTGAATTTTAAAGAAATATTATAAATTTGAGTTTCAGACAATAAATGTATATGGCTGAAAACCCTTTTAGAGACATCAAAGCAGTGAAAATACTGAATGTAAATAATCTTCATAATGAATAATTGGCATGTGGGCAAGCAGGGGTTAATTAAGAAGCACTGTGGTCTTGCCTCTTACACAACCTGCTGTGTGATCTTGGATAAGTGACCCCCTCCACTGATAGTCTCCTCGCTTATGAAATAATGCTATTAGACAAAACTGTTTTAACTAAGATTCATTCCAACTCCAGTCCTGTGATTCCATGTGTTCCCTCCTACCAGTGCTGAGGTCAGTGAAGTGTTCAGTTGGCACAGGTGCCTCCCAGCCCAGTGCTGTCACTGTCTCAGTAGTTCTGAGTTATACTTTGTGGTTTCTTATTTTCCTAGCTGCATGCTGTGACACAGAAGCTAAAACCAATGTTCGAACCATAGGGCAGAAATAACTAGTAATGATCTCTTCAGTGACAAACTACTACCTCTCTGGGCATGCTCGTCAGAGTAATGATGTTTCTAGAGGGTGTATCTTTTTAGAACACCTCACAGTCTTGGAAAGCTTCTGCTGGATGGCTAGAAAGGAATGCAGAGGCCTTGGGGGTCAGTTGGGGTTAAAGCCCTGGCATTCCAAATCTGTTCATGGAAGAGCCAGGTGGATGAATGATTAACCCAGTGAGTTAATTGCTCAGTGAGTGAGACTGAGAGGGTTGGTGGACGTGGGGGCTGGGATGTAGAGGGTTCATGCAAGAGCAGGGGGAAAAGTTGTCAACAGGATTGGTTTTCCATCCGTAATCAGAGAAATATATATACACATATGTATAAATATATATAAGTACACACACATGAGTGGAGTTGATTTTTTGGCTATAGCTGAAGATTCTTTGTTACTAGATATAGAATATTTATTTCACAGACACACACATATACAAATCCACACATATATGTTTTAATGCCATGCACATTTAAATCAGCACTTACAAATAGATTCAGCTGCAAAATGTTTTTAAAAATCTTGTATAGGAAGAGAATAAATGCAGGAAGAAGGGGGCAAAGAGTTTGTCCCCTTGGGGTTGGTGGCTTGGTGGTATTGGATTTCTGGAGGGACCGAGGCAGCAGCTGTAAAGGTGCTGCACAGAAGGACAAGAGCCAGGAAGTCAACTCAAAGTCAAAGGAAGAAGAAAGGGGTTCACACTGCTGCCTGGCACTCTCCCTCCTCCCTTCATACTGTTGTGACTGCACCTGCTGCATGTGACCACGGGCACTGAAGGCAGTTGCAGCCACAGCAGTGGTGACGAGGCAGCTGCAGTCCTGCCAGCTCCCGCCCAGCTCTCTCATTGAGAAAAGGGAACCGGAGCAGGAGGAGGGGGAGAGACGCTCCCTGCAGAGCTGCCTCCTCCACGGATCCAAGGAGTCTCCTGGAATGGGCACTCGACTGTTCTGACGTGGCGATTCCCTTGGGAGCCCCGGGAGTTTGAAGATAGAAGGGAAAAGGGAGAAGCCTGCAGAGAGCATCAAAGAATGAGGGGTGCTATAAAAGGAACAGGGGAGCCCTTTGAAAAGAATCTATCATACACTGAAATGCTTTTTGAAGAAGGTGCCATTATTTGCCTCCCCTTTTGCTCAGATGAAAAGAGCCAGCAAGGACAGTCCTGAAATATTCCTCAGGGGCCTTTTTGTCATTGTTCCTCTTCCCCTTGCACAAGGCTATTTGCTGACCTTTCCAGAGGAATCTCAGTCCCCCCAGTTCCAGCTGAGAAGATAGTTCTTAATAAAAAAAAAAAAAAAAAAATTCCTGCTGTTTGAATGGGAGGTGCAGCTTGCTTGCTACGGTTCTGTTTGCTGTGACATTTTGGAATGTCTGCAGAAACTTAAAACAAAAAACTCCTTGGATTAGGCAAGAGAAAAGAAAGTTTTTGCCAAAAAGAAGTAAATGAGAGGTGGTAACTTATCCCTGATCCAGGACTTGGATGATAAAAACCTTCGAGTTCTAGGAATCAGCACTTCAAACCCAACAAATAAACACGAGAAAGAGTGGCTGTGAGGTATCTTGCAAAGGCAGGTTTTAAAGAAGCCTGAAACTGGTTCAGAACTTTGGGCCTGTATGATGCCTGAAGACCGAAATACTGGGGGACGCCCCTCAGGTGCCTTAGCATCAACTTCCTTCATTCCTAAAACTACATACAGAAGAATCAAACGATGTTTTAGTTTTCGAAAAGGTAGGTAGATGATATGTTAATGTCCTTTTTAAAAATATGCATATGTTCTCTGATGTTTTAAGGTCAGTTTATGCTCAGATAAAATGGAGTTTGGAAACCAAGAGCTTAGAAGTGAACAGGAGTGATTTATGTCTGTCTTTGCTCATCTATAATGATTTTTCAGGGTTCGTATTGATCTGTTTATTACTATCTGTAAATGGGCTGGGTGGGTGGGGCTTAAAGAATGGTGGTCAGATAAGAATCACCTTGACTGATGGAGAAATAAGCAAGCTGGGCTGACTGATTGTCCTGAGAGGAGGGGCCAAGTCTACCTTGGACTGTTCCTAGACCCAAATCAAGCAGCCATGTTACCCATCGAAATGGGTTCCTCTCAAATCCCTGTCTGTGTTCCCATCATACTGGTTTGATTCTGGCCGCCTATGCTTGCCTCACCTCTCCTTTGAGAAAATTATAATAATAAAGTTATTTGTAGTAACCCTTTTCAGGAAGCTTTCAACCATATCGATTAACACTGGTTAGGAATAAAAGTCACCTTGACTTTCCAAATAGGTAGCATTGGGAGAGGCCAAGGATATGAAGTAGCAGGAACTAGGAGTGGGGAAGTATAACAATTGATGATCCATAAAAAAAAACTAAGACATTTCTGAATTAATTTATGTAAGGAGACTTAAAGGGTATAGCATTTGGCAATGTTTTTAGAAAATGTTTATATCAAAATATTTAAATTTTTTTTGGCTTCAAAATAGGAATAATTAAATTGAATGATTAGCTAAATTGGAACTAGATCATTATAATTTTTATGTCATACACAGTAAGCTAATTTAATCAGGAGCTGATTTGAGTAACATGGAAGGTCGTTCCTTCTCTCTTTTTTTCTTGATCTGCCACCTATTAATTAACCCTCTCTACTTAGTAACCAACAAAAAAATGAGAAGAAAACAAAATAAGAAAAACCACATATGTAAAGCAAAATATAATGGAAACTTTTTTAAAACTAAACCTTCTGAGTCTTTGAGCATCTAAGATCTGGCTATGATCATTAGCATATATTATCTGTAAGAAATTCAGGTGTTAATTTATATTCTTCCCTCATCTACAAAGACAATTAAATGTACATGTCTCATATTTTATAGATCTATAGAGATTTCAAAACAAGGTTATCTAGCATAGAACTGTAAGATTGCATCATTGATAGAAAAATTGGCAATGATAGAAATTGAAAATTCAAGGGACTAATTGCTTAAAGGACATTTCTCCTTATAGTTCCCCAACCCCTCAACAACAAAATCAGGTTTATTCAAACACTAGAGAAGGTCTACATTTCTGGGTTATTGCTGTTCATTTGTAACATGAGATATTCTGGGGACAATTAATATATCTGCACAGACCAAGGCCTTTTTTACCTTTTCCGCCTTTTTTTACCTTCTCTCCTGCAATAGCAGATCTGTAAGAAACCTGGCTAACACTACTGTTCATTATACCCTCTTCCTGTTTTCCTTAAATACTAACAAGGAAAGGCATGCCTGCAAAGAAAATTCCCATGGGGTGGCAAATGGCAATGACAGGGGTAGGGAATAGCTTCCTTCTGTCCTCTCCCGTAGGCTGTTTTTAAAGTATTGTCCTTCCCTCTGCACAGTCTTAGTCACCTGAGGAATGTTCTGCATTTGAGTCAAGGATTAACAGATTTTTAATTTACAAAGCTGTATGTATGCTGGTTTCTGTCAGAACCATAAAGGAGAGGTGGTACAGGAAGCATTCAGTCAGCTGTTTTGAGTTTCTTTTCCTTTCCCTGGAGCCAGTGCATTACCAGCCTCTCTCAGTTAACTGGCTGCATGACCACAGTGACACGGCGGGGCTGGGGGAGGGAAGGTGCCCAGCGGCTGCTGCACTAGTCATTCGGGTCAGGGGCAGCACGAAGCGCAGGTTGTTTACCTCTTTACGTAAAGTCTGGCACTGAACAGAAAAAAACTTTCCTTTCAATCTTGTGTTCCCAAACTATGCCACCTTAAAAAGTGAGCGTTCTTTTGTGCTTTGTTTAATCTCCTGGGTGCTCAAGTATTTCAAGAAGTGGACCAGGGTTTCTGAGTTCCTCTCCCAAGTCTGTTGGAGAGCATCAGCTTAAGTCATTCCAGTGAAAGTAGAAAGGAGAGGGAATGAATCATGGAAGAGTGCTCAGAAGTCAGCTTTTCCTGAACCACATTTAAAGCATATTTTTTACTGTCGTCAAGGTTAAACCCACGGAAGAGACTTGCCGCTTTAGGAAAGACCACAGAATGAAGAGTGGCATTAGTTTCCGGAGACCTGGTGGTGGTGAAGCTTGCACACCGTGCGAGCCCTAACCAATTTCCCAGGGTTCCTCTCTCCTCCAGACTGCTTCTGTCCTTTACTGCCCTTTTCATCTCTCTCTTTCTTTGTTCAGATACTAATAAAGGTCACTGAAAATGTTTTCCCCCTGGTGTTAAAAATCTAGGAACTAAGAAAGGTCTATGAGGCACAAAGCAGGGAATGGTGGTGCTTTGTATTTATGTTCTGGTGAGATAAAGATTACAAGGTATTTTTTACTCTCAACTTTGAAACTATAAATTGTTTTGCCTCTCTAAGACTAATATCTAATAGGCAGAGCACAACCAATCTTTTGATTATCTGATGGTGCCTAACACCTTGGGTCCTGAATGTTAGTGCTAATTTCTAGTTACTGTGATCACAGGACAAACTAAAGTAAAATTTTAAACACTAACTCTGTCTTGTTTTTTGTTTGTTTGTTTGTTTTTTTTTAAATTTTATTTCCTGAGTTGCTCTCTTCTTGTAGATAAGTCATCTCTAATTCCCACTGCTTTTTCCCTATACCATAAGCACTTAATGGTCACACACCATTGCTTCTTCCTTTCTTTTACACTTTCAGTTCCATTTCTACTTCTATCACCTTAGTTCTCTGTGTCTTCGATGCTTCCTGCACACAACTTACTTTACCTGAAAAAGTGGCTCTCCAGGCAGCATCCATCCTTACTTCTTTTCAATCCCAACTTTCTTCACAAATTCCTACAGCACATAGGCCACTTGCAAAGCATTGTCAAATAGGTATTCCTACACAGTACTGTCAGGCAGCGTTCCACAGCTCAAAATTTTTTGCATCCTTCTTGTTCCCAAAGGAAGTCCTAACTGTTTCATGTACTTATCGAAGCCTCTAGGCAATTCCAACTATCTCCCAGACTGTCCCACTCTTTCTTTGTGATTACATTTCCTTCATCTCCTTGTTTTTGTTCACTGTGCCCTCTCTGTTATGATGCTCTCATCTCTGTTGTCAATTCAAACTTTACACTTTCTTCAAGGCATTGCTGCTCTCATTTCTTCATCCATTATACTTTAGACTCTGTAGCCCTTATATTTCATATATGCTGCCAATTGACCACCTTATCTGTATAGCCGTCTTAAAGTACTATATATACCTTTGTAGAGAAAAGGCATGTATTTATTTCTTCCCAAAGTGAAGAATGACAAGTCCGTTCAATCAAGAATTCAAGATTTATTGCGGATTCATGAATTACAGTAGTATTATCTATCTTTTCCTGCTAATCCATAGGGAATAATAAAATAAAATGCCTTTAAAATGTTGGTAGATAAAAGCAACATGTTCTTTAAAGTTTATGTTGTGCATGTTATAATCACGTTTATGGTAATTGACTTGTTTAAATGAATGCTACTATCCAAATCCATATAATTTCAAATGGTGCTATAAATGAGGAGCTTGTTAATTCATATGGTAAAGTTTTATGGAACATTTACTAAGTGTTGCTGTGGATGAGTTCACAGACTTTTTGGGGATAAAAAAACATAAATAAGTAATTACTTACTCTGTGATAAGCACTACACCAAATTTGTTGTAACATACATATGTTTAAAATGTAAATGTAAAGCAAAAAGCTGTGAAATGTCTTGTGTCTTATGTTCTCTCTATTTATGCAACTGATCTGTCTTACTGAAGTCTGAGTCTAAGGACTCATCTCCAACCAGTTTGCATCTGTAATCCACAAAGATTCTGGGCAGCACCCACTTCAGTCTCTTCTCTGTATTATCCTAATTCGATTTAAATAAACTATATAGTAACAAAGAATACAAAAAAAAAAAAAAAATTTGAAGGGCCCATGTGCAAAAGACTGGCCATGGGCTCATCCAGAAAGGCAGTGACTTTCTTGAACTATATGAAATCATATTCAGTCTTTGGAAGTTACAAAAAGACATTTTCTACTATATGATCTTAAGAGAGTGGTCAGCATGCCTATGAAAAAAAATATATATCTGAATTGAATTAATGAAACAGTGGGAAAGGAAGATTTTTAGAATTATATGTGCAGTTGTGCCTCAAATCTGCCACTTTCCATATGTGTGACTTTAGGTCACCTAAAATTTCTGAATCTGTTTGTAGAAGAAAGACCTCCTTGCACAATGTCTGTGAGTGTGATAAAAGAAAATACATGTCTATAGCATGGCTTGGTATCCAGTTGTAAACTGTGTCTATAATTACTCTGCTGACCTAAGACGTAGGCCACTGGATCACTATGTTTACATTATTACATTTAATTTTTCCAGGTCTCTATTTTTTTTCTCCTTCCCAATTCTGAATATAAAAAGAGTCACGATTCTGCTGACATTCACTGATTATAGATTCTGAGCTTCTTAGATTAAGTTTTCTATCATAAAAGAGTTGATTACTTAGAAAGTGCTGATGACAAACTGAAATAAGCTTTAGCTGTTTTTGTTTCTTAGTTCTGTACTAAACTGAATGTCTTTTATTTTGATTTGTCTATTTACCATGGGTCATGTTTATTATTAATTGAAAATCGTTACAAGAATGGTAATACCAAGACTTATTCTGTTAGCAGAGTTGTAGTAAGCATAAGGATAACTAAAAGCAAATTCTCTGTATGACTCAGGATGTGATCTATAGGAAGGAAGGGCTAGGGAACTCTGAAAAATAACTGATAGCAAATAATTTGAGCAATAACCAAGAAGTTTTTAAACTTTCAGCTTTTCACCAGCAAACTAAGGACTTTTTTGTTTTCAAGTTTGTATAGAAATCAGTGTCACAACCTGAGAACAATTGATGAGTGCCATTTTACTAAGAAGTTATTCATTTATTTCCCATAATTGCAGAGGTGAAGTACTTTGCTTTAATGAACTCATTAATTCCACAAGTATTTATGAACAGAAAATTTTTACTCACTTTGATATTAAGTCCCAGAGCTAGAAGCAAGAGAGTTTGCCTATGTGTCTTAGTTCAAGTTAATGTAACAAAATGCCACAGACTGGGTGGGTAGTTTTAAAAAACAAATTTATTTCTTAGAGTTCTGGGAACTGGAAGTCTAAGATCAGGCCAGCATGGTTGGTTTCTGGTGAGAGCTCTCTTCCAGGTTGCAGACTGTCAACTTCTTACATTCTTACAAGACACAAAGAAAAGGAATGAGTGAGCTCTCTGGAGTCCCCTTTATGAAGGCACTAATCCCATTCATGAGGGCTCTGCCCTCATGACCTAATCACCTCCCCAAAGCCTCACCTTCTAATACCATCACCTTAGGCATTAGATTTTCAGTTTAGGAATTTGGGAGTGACACATTTAAACCATAGCAGTATGGTAGAATGGAGTGTGAGTCTTGGAGGCCTTCAGATCTAATGCCAGTCCCAGTTTAGTCCTTATGTCTGTGGCACCTTTGGAAATTATCTAAACCTTTGTGAAGTTTATTACATACATATTTTACAGCTGTTTTTCAATATTATTTAAAACAACTAATAAATGTAAAATAATTATTTTATCATAATAATTGTGAAAGTACAATCCTCTTTTGAATGGTGGAGGACTAGTTCAAGACAGATAGGCATCTAGATAATTACAAAGTAATGTGTTAAGAAATCAAAGAAGAAACTTATCAAGCTTTGCATTTGGGGTGACGATAAGGGAATGTTAGTGAAGTCTTAACACAGGAGACGATATGAGCTGAATCTTGCAGGATAAGATTCTAGGCTGACTCACGATGGCAGGATTTCCCTTCTAGAAGGAGGCCTGGAGACATGATAAGTCGTATTACATTTAGGAAACAACAAATAATTCAGTATAGAGAGCACATTGTTTGTGAGGAAGCAGCAGAAATGAAGGTGAATATGGCACAGTGCCTGGCACATAATGAGTGCTACCTAAACATTGTTGGTTGATTGGTGGATGAAGAGACAGAGATCAGATTGTAGAACCTGTATTTTATAAAAAGTAGTTTGGTGGGCACCATTGGAAGAAATGAAGCAACAGAGTGAGATGATCCAATCTGAATATTATGAAGATCACTACGGTAGTGCTTGCCTGAATTGTGGACTCTTCAAAAAGTCAATTAAAAAATATTGACTATCTAGTCTCATGTAGTGGTGATGAGTTGGGAAGAGACCAACATGGTGATTAAATCCAGTCAGTGAAGGAAGGAAGAATCTAGGTTGATTCTCAGATGGCGCTATAATGATTTGGGGGTAGGCAACTGGTACAGATAGTTGAAATCAAGATTTCAAGAAGTAGAACAGGTTTTGAAGAAAAGATGACTTAGCCAGTTTTAGAAATTTTGACTTTAAGAGTGGTTTGAGATATCCATGCTAAGGGATCTAATAGACACTTAGAAATCCAATGCTAGAGATCATAAGAGTGGCCCAAACTGATATACAAATCTGGGAATAATTAATATACGAGGAGATAAGTGGAGTCCAGCAAAGAAATTGTAACAAGTAAGGTGAAAATAAAGCTGAGAACAGAATCCCGAGAACCAGCAAACTTACAAGAACATATAGTAGGTAGCATAGTGAAGAATGAGACTGAGAAGATATTCTGGAAGGCAAGAATAATGCAACATGTGAGAAGTGTCAGGAAGAAGAGTGAAAATGATAGTTTTAAAGGGAATGAGACATAAAATATTACAAAAATAAATTTTACTGCCAGTGATCTGACAACCAGGAAGTTGTCGGTGACTATAGTAAAAGCTCTTTTAGTGGAATGACAGTGTCATAGGCCAAATTGCCGTAGGTCGGCAAGACGAAGCTCTACTTAAAGCCAGAGCTCTACTTAACTGAGATACTAAGAGCAAAGAAAATAAATAATTACAGGGCACAGAGAGTCCAAGAAGTTTTGGCTTTATATTTGTTTATTCATTTTTAGGATGAATGAAATTTGAATACATGTATCTTATTACATTCACTAACTTCACAGGCTGCCTCTAGCTATTTGGTGTATAAATCACACTAAAGCAGGAACCTCACAAACCCTGAGGGTTGCTTTGATTCCTTTCTCTCTCTCTCTCTCTCTCTCTCTTCCTCCCTCTCTCCCTCCCCTACCCCACCCCCACTACCCCCAATTGAAACAGCCTCCCACAGATATAATAAATTCACCTGTATGATTTACTTTCTCAGCCCACTGAAAAGTCACATCCTGGGTAATGTTTTATGACACTATCAATGTACTTTTAGGGGAAGTATGCGTGATGTACGGCCCTCACCTAGACATTCTGGGAGGACTTTGTCAGGGAGTATGAAACATCACTAGGAATTTAAATGGACATAGCTGGAACTGTTTATATGGCTCACACTACAGTGAATATTCTTGTGAATAGTGTACTAATCAATGTGTGCTTCCCCCATGCCTCTAGGTGAGAATAACATGACCTTTGTTCTTTTTTAGCTAATTTTAAAATTTGAAATTTTACTGTTCCCCCCCCAAAATTTTTAAATAAAACAGCTTTTAAAAATAATTTTTCTCCTAACTTTCCTCATTAAAAAAATTCTCATACAGGAGGTTAACTCATACCTACCATTGTAAACCAGAGACATTTGGGACATTATATTTCTAATCCTACAGAATGAAAAGTATACATCTATTGTAATTCTTAATAAAATTAAATCTAGAGGAGAAACTATAGTTCTTCCACAGGACTTTCTAATTATATGTACTTATTATCTATATAGTTTAACTTTCTTACATATTATATTGCCAGGTAAGCATAGCTCTTTACATAAAAAAAGAGTTTCCTCGGGCAGGATGCTGACTAAATGTTCAGAGTTTTTTCCTTTGCCTTTTATTTTTCTGGTTTTCCCCCAAATTTATATTTTTTCAGCAGAAACCACACCTCTGAGTGTGATACAGGAATTGAAGTAGGAAAGCGAGTGAGTAAGCTGGCAGATTTCTTCTTCTGCAGCTCGGTTTTCAGCCATTATGCACACTGTTCAGTATTGTGTGATAGCTATTGCATAATAGATACAAAATGACTGTGAATCCATCAACCTTGAACAAATCCTGGCTCCACCATTTACTAGTGGTGTGAGATTCAGCCAATTAGTTAACCTTTCTGTGCTTCAGTTCCCTCCTTGGTATAATGGTACAATGGTGGCCCCTACCTTATAGAGTACTGTGCATTTTAAATGAGAAAAAAATATAAGTAAATTAATTGCTTGTGCCCATGCCTGGTGCCTGGTATACATAAGTATAGTTTAGCTATTATCATTTTTGAAAGTACAGAAAAGATACATTATTTTACTCATGTTTAGAATTCACTAATATTTTAAATTACTAGAAGATGAAAACACACAAAAATTGTGTTTTTTAAAAAGATAAGGACTGGTATTTAGGAATGAGCAAAGGTTTTAAGGCTGAATAAATTTGGATGTGAACTTCCATTCTGCTACTTGGTGCTGTGGAACAGACCTTGGGAAATTTATTTAATCTGAGCCCCAATTTCTTCATGTCTAAAATAATTACCTCATATTTTTATTATAAAAATGAGAAAATACAGGTCAAGAACTTAGTACATGATATATAATAAATTGAAGGATGTTAGGTCCTTTGGTTCTTAGTTTCTTGCTGTATCTCTTTAATAAATTCTTACTGTAAAGGTAAGCCTCTATGTACAAGAGAAGTAAGGAAGAAAGGAAGGAAGAAAGAAAGAAAAGAAAAGAAAAGGAAAAAAAAAACCCAGAGTACTCTTCTAAAGCAAAACTTATCCCTTCCTTATCATCCCTGAGTTGTTGGAAAAAAAGAAATCCTGGGTACGAAGAAAAGAATGTTTGACTGCTTTTTTATTACTACATAAAACCAAACGTTGGAAGTTTTGTTCTCATTTGTAGTGCACATAGAGCTTGAATTTCTACAGAATTTTAGTAGATTTTCTACTGGATTTAGGGAGAAACCTTACATAATTTATTTATCAATCCAAAGATATAAGTGAAAAATCACAAATACTTAAGATTTATTCTCAAATGTTGACATTATTTTTTTAAATGATCTATGTGTCTTTGAAAGGCTATTTTTAAAATTTTGGCAAGGTACATTCCAAACATCCCAGGCAAATAAGCATGACATTTGTTTCCAAAGAGTTTTACAGAAAAAGACTATTCTCCATTCATAACTGATTTTAAGGCTTTATTATTAAAATACTAGAATATTTTCACAATTGTTATCACCATTGTGTGGATTACAATTTTCTGTTGCCACAAATATAGAAAATTGCTAACTGTGGCTTAAACACACAGGGAATTATTTTTCTTACATTAAAAAAATATCTGGAGGGAAGGTGCTGTTAGTGTTGGATTAGTGGTTCATTGATTTCAGCCCTGTTGCCTCTGAATCTTTCAACCTTTCTTTTGTGGTTGTTGCCTAATGGTCAAAAGATGACTCTTAGATGGACAGATAGCATGTCCAAGTTCAAGATAGGAAAAAGGAGTGAATGGTAATTCCAGGTGTGCTTTCTGTTTCATCAGTCAATCAACTAATCAATCAATCAATCAATCAAACCCAAGTCTTCCTAGAAGCTCCAGAAGACTTGGGAAGTATAAAATGTTTAATTGTTCAGCGTCTAAAGTGAAGATGACAAGAGAAAATAGGAGTGTGTGTGTCTCTTGAGTTAGTGAATAATGTTCAACACACAATTACCAAGAAATTGCTTGTTCCAAAGCCTGCAAACTAAACTAAATAAATCTGTTACCTGCTTTAATTTTCACTGCCCTCAGAGAATGCCATTTCCTAATTCTGCTTCATATGTAATTAAGTATTAGTTTAGGTCATTCAACCTCCTTTCCTAAAAGGAATATATGAATTCCACTAGTGCCAGATTTGATGCCAAGTGAATAATTCGGTTTGTTGTGTTATTGTTTCTACTTGAACTAAGAATATTCTCTTTGATAGCAAGTGTTTATTGCTTGTAATGTGATGGTTTTGCACCATTGCATCCACCCATAAATTATTTTACAGATGAGGATGCAAAGCATATGTTCTCATTGTTAAATCCTTATCCTAAAGGCTTTGAAGTAATTCACCAAACATTCAAGAGTCTTACATAATTTGCACATGCAATGCTTACTTTTCTTCAATTTAGTTCTGTAATAATGTGAGGTATCAAATGTTAAATGCTTGCTAGCATTCCAATCTTTGTTTTTCCTTTACACTGAGTTTTAAAAGAAAGCAACAAAGTGGGAAAATATAATGTTTCTCAAATTCATTGTGATCCTTTATTTCTCCAGGCATTTTCGGACAGAAACTGGAAGATACTGTTCGTTATGAGAAGAGATATGGGAACCGCCTGGCCCCTATGTTGGTGGAGCAGTGCGTGGATTTCATCCGACAAAGGGGGCTAAAAGAAGAGGGTCTCTTCCGACTGCCAGGCCAAGCTAATCTTGTGAAGGAGCTCCAGGATGCCTTTGACTGTGGAGAGAAGCCATCATTTGACAGGTAAATTTCAAGATTTTACTAACTATCCTTCACTGAGAAATTTAAACTAAACTGAAAGAATGCAGTGAGCTGAGATGGCATAAACTTAACTGTTATAACAGTTTAGATGCTGGATTACGTGGCCATACAAAAATAGACTGTTTTTATTAAATTATAGAGCCAAAAATTTGATGTTTTAGATGTCTTTTTCTCCTATACATCCCCCCGCTTAAAACATTATTATTGATTCTTTTCCTTTAATCCTAAATCAAAACCGTATTTAACTTTTGCATCAGAAAAGTGAACTTTTAAAATAAACATCTTCTCTTGCTTGATGTCTTTTTAATTCTTTCAGCTAAGGGATATTAAAAATATTGTTAAGTTGAGATTGGAATATTGGAAATGTAATGAAAAATAACTACTTTTATAATAATAATGAAAGCATTATATTTTAAAATATATAGCTCCTTCTTAATCTAGAATAAATTTACTAAGAAACAAGAAGTTCAGCATAGTGAAATTCAGGAAGTAATGAAACTCCCAGAGAAGAAAGTATAAAATGAGTTGAGTTAAACACTGTTAATATTTCATGAATTACTTCCTTCCTTTTACTCTTTTTAATTTAGTAGAAAAATATTTTTTTATCCTAGTATTATTAATTTAACATTGTGTAGCACAGATTTTTCCACATTAATAGCTGAAAAATGTCCTTTTATTTCAATTATATTTTAACTTAACATTTTATCATTGGCAACCTCTGTAAGTAAATTTTTTAAAGCTAAAATTTATCTATAGGTATATGTTCATAACTATTTCAATATCGTTGAACATTTTTGTTGTGACTTTTTTTACTATTATAAATAATATAGTGGGTCTACATTCACATACATATTATTTTTGGATT